>JACSYO010000734.1:755000-775000 GCA_016806645.1 Ophiodon elongatus
GTGGGTTTAGCCATTCATCGCCCTCCTCTGCAACACCGGACAGAATCACACAACCATGAGGCTCGACCCGTGGACGGATTCCTGGAATGTTAAACTACCGCGCCCGACACTCCCCACTCCCACTTACTGAGAACACACACAAATGCTTGACTCCCCATCTCCACTTCCCCACTTCCCCACCTCCCTCTCCCTCCTTCCCTCCCTCCCTCCCTCCCTCCACCCCCCTCCGGGCAGCGACGGGAGAAACAACATTAAGAGGGAGGCAGAGTAACGAGATGAGCTGCAGGTGAGAAGGAACAGCTCATTAACAACTTCTTAAGAAAAGGACGATCACGGAAAAACCACGTCGACTGGCTCAAAACAGTCTCGCTTCAACTCCAACGTAAAGAATTGCTGTATTTTTTTATTATTTTAATGCAATCTCGTCTCACTGAGTTTAATATTGCAGTCGTGTCTGGCAAGCTGTAAAGAAATACAAATAACAGCAGGCTGACTCACTGCACAGCAACAGGAGTAAAAGAAGTAGAGAGGTGAAAATACCACATGAATTACTTAAAACACAGAGTGACGAACTAACAAAAACACAACCTGCGTCCCCATCGGAGCGGGGTCAGGGCCTATTAGGACTGGTTAGGCTTTAGGGAGGCAATTACTGTAAGCTGACTGACCGCTTTCCAATAGCTAATCAACTGAAACTCGGTAAGTCTGTTAGGAGAAGTTTAAGGCTTAATGACGCACCGTTGGCAATAACCTCTGGACAGTTTCACTCTCCTTTTATTGTTTTAATTTGGTTTCACAAATCTAACACTGCAGCGGCACCTTACAAAGTGTCCGCACTAATGCATGCAGATTGCACTCAATTGGACGTACCACTTCATCACTGCACCTTGACCTTTGGACCCCCTTGCTCATATATATATATATATTTATATATATATATATATATATATATATATATATCTGCTGCGCAAAGGATTGTGGGTCAGAATAGTCAGAAAAGCTTGCTGGTTTGCATACTGCAAAATGCGACCACATGTAGGAGGACATGCTGGTGTTCTTGGCACGCTGTATACTGTATACACTGTATTTTATAGCATACTTCATAGTACAGTATAGTTGAGTGCATCAGGTGACCTTTAGAGGAGAATCTCACCACCGGATTGAAAGTTATTACTCTTGCATAGATGTCTACCTGAACATTTACTGTTCTTCCTTTCATCTTGCTTTAAAAAATAAATAAAAAAGTAAGGCGAAGGGAATGGTTTTGCTAAGTAGTATCCAAATTTTAAATCTGAAACTTCATGAATCATGAATAAAAAGAAATCCTTAAAGGACCTCCAGAGAGCAGCTATGGGGCCACTGGGAGATACTGTACGGAGTCAATTTTCAAAAGTAGATGTGAAGTGACAGAGAGCAGGCAGCCGAGAGAGAAAAGTTCAATAATGCCAGTATGATCCTTGTAGTTAATTGGATGTTCTTTACAGCGCGGTACGCGGTGGAGGAGCGGACAGGTGCGTATGGGGAGGGTCCGGCAAAATCCATTGTCTGGCATTGATTGTCTGACGCACTGGAGGGGTAGTGGGGCCAAATCCCAATGATCTTAATTGGATTCAGGAGGCTGATTGACATAGAGACTGGTCCCACTGTCTTTTGGTGTCCCTCACGCCAGGAGGACGTGGACGTGGACGGTGACCCACGCGAAGGATGGCGAAGAGAGGAGCTGTGCGTTCGAATCCCTCGTCAACAAGGTGAAGTGTTCAGTGGGTAAACTCCCGGACGCTGATTCCTCACTTTCGGTCCGATTTTTGGATTTATGACTATGAAGCATGTTTTATTAAAGAGTCAATTATATAGAGAAGAGGGAACAAGAGGAAGAGCGAAGGAGGAAGAGGGAGACAGAAGCTCTGGGTCGAAGGCCTTCTGCTGATATCCAGTGGTCTCTCTTGAATTGGGCCAGGTGACCTTGCTCTACCTCCTCTCTGCCTGGATCAATACTTTCCCAGGATTTTTTAAAACCAACACACTTTGATGCTCCGAACGCGGCCGAAGTAAAAAAAAAAAAAAAGAGAGAGAGAGGGGGAAAAAACGAGACGGGAGGGAGAGACGAATAAGGAGGAACTGCAGGAGAGGAGGGGAGGGAGCGTGTGAGGGATGAGTGTTAAGGAGGGGTGAAGGAGAAATGGATGGAGGGAGGGATGGCGCGAGGGGGAGTACAGGAGGGGGAGGAGGAGAAAAGGACAGGAAGGATGTTAAGCAGGGGTGAAGGAGAACGGGAGGCGGAGAGGGGGGGGGGGGGGAGCAGCGATCTGTCAAACCAGGCAGACTCATCCTCCGCCCAGTAATCTGAGGTACAGTGTTTGTTTATTTTCTGTCCTCATTTAGACCCGGGGAGGGAGGGGGGAGGTTGCTGGCCATCTCCCCAACTCCCCATTGTGCAGTGAATTCAAAATAGGGCTCGGCTAACCGGAAAAACCTCCCTGAGGTTTCTTTGGCGACAACTAAAACACGGCTATAAAACTCATTCAACATGTTTGGTTTTTTTTGTTTTTGTTTTACTGTCGTGCAGGGCGCAAAATGATTAACATTCCCCGAATTCTCCAAATCTCCTATTCATATATTAAAAGTGTGAATCAAAAAAGAGCCTCTCCTCTTCTCTTCTCTTCTCTCGGAGGCCGCCTCTCTGTGCTGCGACTGCACCCTGATTCTTCCTCCGTGAGCCAACAGAAACATCTCAATCCCACACACTTAACACAAAAAGGGGAGGCGACAAGATGCGATGCCGGCGTGCGAGTGCGTACCTCGGTCCATTCAGCCTCAGAAGGGTGAGGGGGGAGGGAGGGGGAGCCCTGTCTTTTTATTTTATAGGTGAGTGGGGCTCAACTCAAAAGGCATGACTCGGCTCGGAGTTGTACCCTTCCTTTGCTTTTTCTTCTGCTCACAAAGACGGGCAGAACTCGGGACAAAAGATCCAATTACTAGCCAGTAAAAGCGGAGAGACACAAACACACACACACACACACACACACACACACACACACACACACACACACAAATGTGCCCACGCGGACTCAAGCAAATATACGCACACGCACACACACACACACACACACACACACACACACACACACGTGGAGATACACACGCGGAGAGACACACATGTAGACAGTTTAACACAGTCACTGGAGGAAAGAAAGGAAAAATAATCTCTCTTAACGTGGAAAAGAAATACCACAAATGAGAATGTTTATTAATCTATTGATGTGGTTAGAAAATGGTTTATTCTAAAGTAAGTTGGGTCTTTGAGGGCAAGATCTCAGCTGATCTTCATGGATATTCAACACACACACACAAGCCATCCACATTGTAGTCTGAACACTTGTGCAAAATCACAGAAAGAAGTTGAATTTCATGGTAAAAAAAAAGAAAATGAACAAAGTTGAAATTGTTTCACAGTTTGTTGTATTCTTGTTGATCTCAAATGACTTTTAGGTTTCACCGATTATTTTCAGGGATGCAATCTCAAGAAAACCAGGTGCTTTTTGCAGGATGTAAAGATTCGTGCCGAAGTTGAGCAGAGCGATTTGTTTCATCGTTTGTTCGATTCTTTATTTTTTGTTGGTGCTGAAATATCGTAGACATCAGAACAGTTGATGCATTTCTGCTGTGTTATTCTGCTGCTGTGAAATACAGCCGCGGACCCACTGATACGCACAAAGAAACTGTCACATAAAAAAAAAGAAAAATAACCAAACAATTTTTTTGTCTAAGCAAAGAGTTCTCTCTATCTCTCTCTCTCTCTCTCTCTCTCTCTCTCTCTCTCTCGCTGAGTCACCGTTGACTAGTCATCACTGCCGCTGACACACAATTTCAAACAAATTATCCAAAGACAGTGGGAAAATACTCTGAAAGAGGAAAAGGACACTCATGTCGAAAAGCCCGTGTGTGTGTTTTTTTCTTCTTTTTTTATGTCTCACAGGTGACCACATGAGCAGGTACTCACTAGTTATAATGAGGTGTGTGTGTGTGTGTGTGTGTGTGTGTGAGACGACCGGTGAGAGCACGGGTGTTAAAGTGTAAACAGGGACTTACAAGACAGGGAGTGTGCTCCTTTGGGCAGGTACTCGAACAGCAAGGGGTTATCATCTCCCATCATCTCCGCCCGCAGGGACAGCAGGCTGTTCTTACTCATCAGCGCCGCCTTCAGATTGGCCACGGACGAGATGGTCCCGCCTCCTCCCCCGGCCTCCTCCGAGTCGCCGGGGCCCAGGTAGCTGGGCTCGGCGGCGAGAGCTTCCTCCTGTTTGAGGAAGAAGTCGAGGCGCTCGCCGCGGCTGTCCGAGCTGTTGGGTTCGGTCACGTCCGCCCCTTGGAGAGAAAAAAGAAGACAAATCGATGAGGCTCTTCTGTCCTCCTGCAGCCGGCATTACATACAGCGCGAACTAAAGCAGGGGAATTCAAGTAGGTGGAAAGGGACAACGCCTCCAAACATTTCACACAGCATTGTTTTAACTTAATTAGAGGGATTACACGGTTCTTTACAGGCTGAAAATCCTGCCACTCTTGGATTTGTGACACCCTTTCAAAAGGGGGATGAAAAAACATGAATAGTTGTCACTTTTTTCAATTTAAAGGGTTTCACCCGACAGCGATAACAGCTTGTGAGGGAAAATACACACACAAAACCCCCCTCCCCCCCACACACACACACTCACACACAGACACACACACACCATATTAAACCAATTCTTTCAAACCTCTCAGCCGAGTCATCGTTTACACCCAGTGTTTTCGGTAGCGACTACCTAACGCGTCACCGCTCTGAATCATCCCTCTCATTCTCTCTCCTCGACTCCCTAACACACCTCATCATCACCAGTCAACAAAAAACACGGGGAGATCACAGAGAGAGAAAGAGAAATAGAGAGAGAGAGAGAGAGAGACATAGAGAGAGAGAGAGAGAGAGAGAGAGAGAAGCTGAAGTGGTGTTTGTGTGTTTAGTCGTCAGCGTCGCTGAAAGCACGAGTGTGTGGAGAAGCTGTCAGCAGCAGACATGTCGCCGGTGGTTCCACTGCGGATCTATGAGACTGTCAGACCACAGCGCCGCCGACAGCTCCGCTCAACACGCTCAACACGAGCAAACACGCTTTAACTGCCTCCTAATTGACATTTAACTGACGACAGGTTGCTCTCTCAAACAAAGACAAAAATACACATCACAGGCTCAACCGAGACTTTGAAAGTATAACTTGTCCACACCTGAAACACACACACACACGAGACTTAGGAGTTGCATCATTGTGTGTGTGTGGGGGTGTGTGTGTATGTGTGTGTGTGTGTTATTTTTTTGTCTCTGGACAGAAGCCCTTCTGACATCTACAAGCGGTAGTGACAGAGCTGAAATTAAAAAGGGGAATAAACAAAGTGGGGACAGAAAAATGAAAAGACTGGGGAGTGAATGGAACAGAATGGCCCCATTGTCCATTTTAACTATACAGTCAGGTATAGTGCTAAGTGTTTCCTGTGCAGCCCGGAGCTCATCTGCTGCAGGGGGAGTCAAGGTGACAGAGACGGTAGTTTGCCTCCACGTCTGGAATACCGATGGGCATACAGCCTCTTCACAGCCTGCTGGGTCAATGTTGACCACTCTGTCTCTCTCTCTCTCTCTCTCTCTCTCTCTCTCTAACATACACACACACACACACACACACACACACCATGTCAGTCATTTTTAATGCTCAGTATAGCTAAATGATCGCGGATCAGATGCACGCACACACACTTGGTTGCACCCGCACGCACATAGATTTTGAAAGGTGTGGCGATACGGGAGATACTGAGGACGGGAGGAGATGTGGCGCGACAGATAAGGAGACACACACACACATACGAAGTAATCGGCGGCCATCAAACAACCCGCGGAGGAAGATATATAAAAAAAAGAGGAGATGAAGTAGGAGGATTGAAGAGAAAGAGAGAGAGAAAAAAATGCAGGGGAGTGTAACAAGCGGGGGTGTCGAGCTGTGGAGGAAGACACACACACGCATGCATCCACGCATGCACACCCCCATGAGCGCGCGCACAACACAAAGTTAATTAAGGAGGGGGTGTAGGGGTTGGCGCAAGGGGGCATGAGGTGCAGGAATTCATTAGAGCTCTGCCCCCTCCTTCAGTGGGCAGCCCAGCAGCCACAAGAGTCAATCAATAACATAGATCTGCTGTGGGCCAACAACAAACACACACACACACACACACAAACACACGCACACAAACACAAACACAAACACGTATATGTAGAAAGGAGAGGCAGACAAATGGGGAGGGGAGAGGAAGCGAGGGAGAGGGAGAGAGAAAGGAGTGTCACCTCTGACCCCCATCTCCCTCCTCTCATCTGTTCATTGGACTAGCGAATGACCCACCCCCCGCCCCCCCTCACTGACCGCTTTTTCCCAGCATCCCCTTGGACACGTGCATCCACAGATGGAACATGTCCATCCTCCTCGGCGGCCATACAGTAACAACGCTTCTGTCACAGCAGAGTTACGGGAGCGCACACACGCGCGGCCGCAAACTCTGGAAAATGCGGGAAAATCGGCGCTCTGTCCTGTTGACACACGCGCTGGACCGTTGCGACACACGGCATCCTGCTCTCTGAGGATTTATAGACTAAGAGTGAGATATTAGAAAAATTTGTGTCCAAAACAGGCTCCCCGTGCCAAATAATGGGAATGCACCTCATTAATCCATCCTTCACTTATGTAAGCTTTATCGCGGCCCTATGTAGATGGTGTGTCACTTAAACCTCATCCTGTTCCGGCGGATCAAAAATCGTTTACCACACCAGAAAACAGTGGCGCCTAATCCCGTGCACGCAGCTTATGGATTTCATCATATGGTGGCGCCCGGGTTTCTCCGAGGATTTGCAGCCACACATATTGTGGCATCTTTAAAAAAAGAAAGAAAAAAAAACAGGCAATAGGTTTATGTGGAGTTTTAAAGAGACACCGTGGTTACATCATTCCTTTGTGCGCACATGTTGAGTGTTAACGTACACTGCTTGTTATGAGGCGACCTGTGAATTTCAACGGCATCGGCTTTGAACTGCACGGTCAGATATAAAAAAACAAAAAAAACAATAGCGTTTTCCTCATCTCTCTTTTTTGTATCCCTCCTCGCCTTTACAGTTTCTGTACAGTGAAGGGAATTTTCATTTTCCCCTTCATAAAAGAGTCCGAATAATTTAGATTTCTGCTTTCTGAAGAGATCCTCCGTTTAATTTGGTTGCCATGGTAGCCGGGCACCCTTGGCTTCAACATTTATGCTAAATAAAAAAACCCTTTTAAAAGGAGAGACAAATATGTGGAAATGCTGGTTCTCTTTGTTCGTGTGTTTGTGTGTGTGTGTGTGTGTGTGTGTGTGTGTGTGCGATGCTGCGAGCTATGTGGGGGCTTGAGTAAAAAAAAAAATAGCAAAGGCGGAATAAGACTTGCCTTGGAATAAAAGATGTGTGTGTTGAGCTATACTTCAAATGTGTTGTGAGGGATACTGCATGTATCATCCATTGAGAGAGTTACGGCTAATGGATAGAAGATATTGTTTTATGGTGCTGCGGTTGGAGGCTGCACTGTGTATCTGAGTTAAGTGTGTGTGTGTGTGTGTGTGTGTGTGTGTGTGTGTGTGTGTGTGTGTGTGTGTGTGTGTGTGTGTGTGTGTGTGTGTGTGTATGTATGTATGATTCACAAGGGGAGTTGTATTATTAGAGAGCACGCTTTGACGCAGTGAAGAGGAGGAAAGAGAAGGCCTGAAAAGGGAGGGAAGGGTCAGCTGACCCAGTTTGACCCCTGATCTTCTGTTCTGATTGCGTTCAAGGAGTGTGTGTCCATATGTGTGTGTGTGTGTTGTGTGTGTGTGTGTGTGTGTGTGTTGTGTATCTCAAAAAATACCTCCTTCCCCTCTTAATGAAGCCAAACACTGTTATGTGGGGGAGTTTTCCAAAAAGAAAAAAACACGTGTTTTTGATAAATAAATGGATGAATAAAATGTAAATTGATACACAAGCGCTACACACATGACCTGGCTGTTGATGGACACACTCCTTTTAACACCTCCGCTCACACACACACACACACACACACACACACACACATATACACACACCACGCCTTCAAATCAACAGTAGCCAAACACAATGGAGAGAAAAAGTCCAGGGTGGTTAAGCAACGAGTTACTGAGGCTTGTCCACCACAAGAGAGCTGTCAGGGAAGAAAGTAGGGCTTGTGTTCATGTTTGAGTGCAAACAAAAGAGAAAAGATACTGTGTGTGTGTGTGTGTGTGTGTGTGTGCGTGCGTGCGTGCGTGCGTGCGTGCGTGTGTGTGTGTGTGTGTGTATACACGCACGTGAAAGAGAAAGAAGCCTTGCCGTAAGTCGGCCTGGTTAATGGCACGGCCGGCCCCCGAGGTTGAAAAGGAACAAGAGCATTACAAGAGCCGTGTTGTCACAAGACTTTGCTGCCATTGTCTGCCCGACATTACAGCGACTTGCTTCCAAACCGACAAGTCTTCTTTTTTCTTTTCTCCCTTCGCAAACAGCCCCCCCCCCGCCCCCCCCCAAAAAAAATAAAAACCCGCTGGACATGCGATTAGTAGCAATGTTTGTCCTCGAGTGGACAAAGACAGAAGGAGAAGGTGGAACTTGCTTCCTCAGCATGCCAGAGTTTGAGAGGGTAAAAAAAAGTAATTTCGGCAGAGAAGGGGGAGTGAGGCACTAAAACAGCTCAAGAATTCAGAGGCAATTTAAAAAGCAGTGTGGGAGAGAGGGGAATGAAAAAAATGCTGGGTTAAAAAGGAGGGAGGATGGAAAGTAAGAGGTTGTTATTCTATCTCTCTCTCTCTCTCTCTCTCTCTCTCTCTCTCTCTCTCTCTCTGTTGTTTTTAGGGACTAGCCGGGCCACAACCTCCAGGAGAGATAGGGAAGGGTGGGTGGGTGGGTGGTGGTGGTGGTGGATAGGGAGGGCAAGCATAAATCAAGCAGAGCCTGAAGGGTTTAGAGGAGGGAGGGACAGAGGGAAGAGAGTGGTAAAAGACAGGGGAGAGAGGGAGAGAGAGAGAGAGAGAGAGAGAGAGAGAGAGAGAGAGAGCGAGAGATGATGGTGCTGGTGGTACTGGTGGTGCTGCTGGGGGCTCAGAGTAAAAAAGAGAGTGTGGGTGGAGGGGAGGAGAACGAGAGGAGCACATGCGATTGCGAAGAGTGGTGGGGTGAGAGGTGGACGGTGGGGTGATGGAGTGTGGGTGGGTGGGTGAGTGAAGGGGGGGTGAGGGGGGGAGAGCGAGGAGAAGGTGAGGGGGAGGTTACAGAGGGAGGGTGGTGAGTGACGGTGGGGGTGAGCGAGCGAGCGAGTGTGTGAGAGAGTATGACTACAGTAAGCCGGCTAAATTTGAAAATGCAATGTTTTTTGGTCCGTCGCCACAGAGCAGCCTCTACACACCAGGTTTTTTTGTTTGTTTTTTTATTCGCACTTCAGTTTATTTTTTGTCAAACTGTTGTTTTTGTCATGAGTACTTTCACATAGAACATGAATATAACGGAAAAAAGCATTGTCACTCGATACAAGGTTGATTTTTCCGAGCTTTAGCACCACAAAATAAAAGCATCAACCAATCAGGTTGATGCGAAACGGGCACATTCAAAACACATACTATCGTGTACATATAGTGTACAACAACATCAAACTTCAGTACTTTAGTACTTCTTTCAACCTCGGCAAAGGCAGCACAGACCAAATCCACTCCTTCCGTTCTCACCTTTCACAATAAAAGCCATGTGTAACCGTTTACCAGGGGGAACTCAAACTCACTCAGAACATTTCTCTCAAAGGAAACTCAATAAAATACTTTACAGTATCTTCGAGTATACAACAGTTTTACCTCAGACAGACTGTCAGCTCTGGGTCAACAGGATCCTGCAGTTGGTCCTCTGCCCCTGTGAATCTATTCAAATCTCTTCTTACAAAAGTGCTACAACTGTTACAAATTTGCATCGCTGCCGCTGTGAATAGTTTGGATGTAAAACATTTTGCGGGCGAGTATTTTGCATTTGCCTGTCATTTTTTTTGTTATTCGACAAGCTGGCGTGTAAAAGTTGCGCGAGATATATATAAACAAGCGCCTGTTACGGTCAAGCTCTTTCTAAATGAGTTCTCACAGTTGCCTATTAAGTGCTCTGTATTTTGTAGTGACCCTATTTACTTCCCTCTGGTATTTTCCTCTCAGGATTTTACACTATTTCAGTTAATAGAGTCACTGAAGGGGGTTGAAAAGCTTTCCAAAAATGTGCGAACTTGCTCACTGTGTCATTTAGCGAGTGGATTTGCTCGGTCGCTAACGGGAAAATAAGTTCACACATTTTATTCAAAAGACGTATTTGTACCAACTTCTATTTTGTTGTTTATTCAAAGGCGGTTGAATAAATAAAAGTGGAGTTTTATTAACCGTCTAATCCCTCACAGCGATCGCTCGTTTTGTCAATATTACACAATAATGCATCAAAAACGCTATTTCATGCTCATTCCGTTGTCCAACAACAGAAACACATGTAGAGTCTTAAAACACAGTCGAGGTCTCGACATAAAGGATGTAAAAAAATAAATAAAACGCTAGTCGCATATTTCGCGTTTTCAAAATTAGCCGCCTCGGTGTGGACGTAGTCGGAGTGAGCGAGTGAATGAGTGAGGGAAGGGAGGGGAGAGAGGGAGCGGGTGAGTGCGTGGGGGATGGAGGATTGCAGGGCTCAAGGTAATCTGGGGAGTTAATGCAGCTTAGAGGGACTGAGAGGAGTGGGAGGGAGGTAGAAAGAGAGAGAGAGCGAGAGAGAGAGAGAGAGAGAGAGGGAGAGAGAGATAAAGAGAGAGGGGGAGTGATGGCAGAGGGAGAGAGAGAGAGAATATAAAAATAATAGGGTCAGCAGGGAAAGAGAGGGAGAGAAGAGGAATTAATGAAGATGTATCGCAACTGAAGCAACAGAACGAGAGAGAGAGAGAGAGTGGAGGGAGTGGAGAAGCTGGCGAGATAGGAGAGTGGAGAGGGGGAGAGAGCGAGCCGAGTGAGATAAAGAGTGGGCTAATGAAAGGTAGGGTGAGGCTGAGCGAGTTGGCGGGTAGGAGGGAAGTCGACAGAGAGAGAGAGCGAGAGAGAGAGCGCGCGGGGGAGAAGTGTGCATGGGGAAAGAATGCTGGGTGGGGAAGGAAGGCAGACACGCAGGGCTTTGTGCTAAAAGCAAAGAGATGGAGAGATTGAAACGGAGAGAGAGGTTATGTCTTTCGCTTCATGCAGAAGGGGAGGAAGCCCAAAAGCCCCGTCCGGTCCGGCCCGGCCCGGTCCAGGGTCATATTTGAAGGGAGACGTGGGAGAGAGGAGGGATAATGGAAAGTGGAGGAGGAAAAACACTTTGGGTGGAGGATGCAGCACAGAGCCTGTGGGTTATTGGTGTGTGTTGGTGTGTGTGTGTGTGTGGGGGGGGGTTAACGCACTCTCCATCTCACCCTGACGCTGTAGGCAACTAAACACAGCCGTAATTACTCCTTTACTGCTCCCTGGTAATGAATTTAGGACGAAGAGGTGAACAAACCAACACAAAGTTTGGCGAAAACCAACATGTTTCCAGGTGGACATCCTGGAAACATGTTGGTTACAAAATGAGACTGTTCAACTACACACACCCGATGTAGGATGAGCATGCCGACGTTTTTGAGTACATCAGGGTTTTTTTAACACTTCATTTCACTGTAATTTCTGCTTTTTTAATCTTTAAAGTCAGATCAGAGTCCAGAGTGCCTACACCATATAAGCGCTGCGCTTCTATTTCAATTCCAGCTGTTTCCTGTCCGACACTCAACTGTCTGCTATCAAACACATGCAAAACATAAAAAAAATTTGAGTTTGGTTTAATTATGTCATCCTGTTCTTAAAGACGAAGCAACTTGCTTCAAGGATCTGGCTGAATACTTGCATTGGACCTTATTGTGCTAAACCTTATTATTCATATTCTTTACAGAAATATATAAATATATATATATATATATATATATATATATATATATATATTCATCAGTGTATGAATGTGTGTGAATAGGTGAATTAAATGTTGTGTAAAGTGCTTTGAGTGGTCGGAAGACTAGAAAGCTGCTACACAAATGCAAGTCCATGTACCAAGTGATCCAAATATGCTGAACCTGTCAGCATTGAGTCACGAATGTGTTGATCTTCCCTCAAAGCATCTTCCCAAAAATGAAACGTCTCAGAGAAAAAGAGAACAAGACGGATCGGCAGGAAGGAAAGGAAACAGATTGACGGGTATTGAATAAAGTTGGGACTACTTTGTATCGGCAGATTCTTGAGCCTTTAACCTTCAAACCACGTGTATATATATTTTTTTTTAACAAATGCTGTGCCACTCAAGAGCCCCCTGTCGAGCGGCTGCCCGACAAACATACAAAAAACACACAAGGACGTACACGCTGCAATCAAACACTCCAGTCATAACAGGCGCCGAGGGCGGGCGACCAGGACGAGGGGGTTTTCCTCCACAAACATTCAATGTCACCGCGCTCCACTGTGCGTTACGTGTTCCCTACATGAGCGTTGGTGTGGTCGGGCTGCCCAGTGACCAGAGAGCCGCTCTCCGTGCTCATCTCTCCCTCCGTATAACATTAAGACTACTGCTACTCTCTCTTCTTGTATCCTTGGCAACCTGCCTCCAACAAAGGAGAGAGCTCTGGCCTCAGCATGGCAGGAGAGCGGTGACGTGGAGAGAGGGGAGAGCGAGGGCGAGGGGAGATAGAGGGAGATGGAAAACTGGCAGAGGGGGGCCGGGCAAGAAAAAGGGAGAGCGGAGGAAGGAGTCGCGGTGTCACAATGAGGGGAAACGGAGTGAAGGGGTTAAGACAGAGGAGGGAATCGAGCCGGATGAGGAGTTGATGAGGGAGCCAAACCTGTGCAGGCAGCACACTCAGTGTTAGTGGATCAGTGGAGATCTGGAGCTGATAAAAGTTGGAGGGATCTGGACCTTGAACTTCTCGCCACTACAGCCTGTAAAGATGCCATTGACATAGAAGACGGACTTGTTTGATGCAGACTTCTACCGCTGCAGCCAAACGTAGAGCCGATTATGAGCAGCGTCCGTTTTATTTTCACGTTCTCACTTGATTAAAAAATTACAAATGCCTATGAGTGACTGATATGTTTCACGACTGCAGGACTCATTAAAACCAGGCGGCAAAACAAGAGAAGCCAATACTGAAGTGTCTTAAAACCTGCATTTTTCCGATGTCCACCAGGGGGCGACTCCTCTGGTTTTATAGAAGTCTATGAGAAAATGACTCTACTTCTCTCTTGATTTATTCCCTCAGTAAACATTGTAAACATGAGTTTATGGTCTCAATCTCTAGTTTCAAGTATTGTTCAAAACAGTATGATGTTCATGTAGTAAATTATGGTCCATTTAGAGTCAAATAGACCATAAAGCAGGGTATGCTTTAGGGCGGGACTACAAGGTGATTGACAGGTCACTACCACTGCGTTGTGTGGTCTGGCAGTTGTCCGTGTGTTTTTTTACTTTGTATAATTGTAACATTTTGGTTGCCTAAACATGTCTTATTCAGACTTCGGTTGTACTTAGCTCCACCATGGATGTAAAAGAGAACTGGATACAGCTAAGGAGATGGCTCCCCATTCATTCTTTTGAAAGTTGTTCAGTGGTGCATGAAGCAAAAAAGTATGACTTCAAAGTATATAAATACTTATTTTCCGGCGATCTCCTGCATTAATGCGCACATAGAGCAGAGCAGGCGCACTAGCGTTTTCTTTAACCCCGCCTCCCAGCCATCGATCCAGCCTCATTCTCATTCACATGAATGTAGGAAGGAAAAAACTGAATTCAGCTATTATTGCATTGTACAACTTTTGGGACTTAATGATTGATAGAAGGGGCTCTCCAAGTAGTCGTACTGAGAAGTTGATACAACTAAAGAAAAAACGTTTCCGCTAATTTACAGTCATCTTTTTCCCAATGTAAGTTTGTGGGAAAAAGTCTTTTTAGGGCCCAATAGCATCACATGACGGACCCGGAATTGTAAATTTGACTTCAAAGCGCAGCTTGATTGAGCTCCAGCCCATCTTGTGTCACTTCTGGCTGCAAAAAAACCAAGATGCCGAACTCAAGGCTTCAAAACGGCAGTTCACAAACCAATGAGGTGACGCCACGGTGACTGCGTCCACTTCTTATACACAGTCTGTGGTTCAAACCTTTTTCAAACCCACTGCTGGATTAAGAGGATGGACATTTTGAGGGCAATTAACTTGCTGGGGACATCGCACGGTTCTGCAGGGGGAAATCATCTTGGACAGGAGCGACAGCACGCTCCTCCCCGTGACAACGATACGAGTAAAAGAGGTAATAACAGTGGAAATCACAGTGTGTGTGGACGGAGGGGGAAACCAGAGCGAGGGACGACTGCATAGAAAAGACTGTGTTCATCCTCCCCCCCCACCCCGCACTCACACACTGCAGCTGAGCTGAGCCATTGAGATTAATTGCTTATGATCAAATCAGCAGAAGCAGTGCAAATTAAAGAGCGAGGCCCCCCCTCCGTCCCCCATCCACACCCCCTTCCTCCCTCACCTCCGCCACACTCCTCCACCGAGCCAAACCCAGTGGACGCGGCAGAGTGACGAGCCCCGGCGCTTATTCGAGGCTACAAACGTGTCATTTCCTCTTACCCCGGAGAGGAACACGGGAGCTCAGAGAGGGCCAGAAGTGGAGCAAAGGGGTCGGTCGGATCCAGTAGACACAGTCTCAAATGGACAGAAAGCCAGTGCCCTAAGCAGAACTACTGATATCTCAACCCGCTTCTCCAAAACTGCCTCTCTCTCTCTCTCTCTCTGTCTCTCTCTCTCTCTCTCTCTCTCTCTCTGTCTCTCTCTCTCTCTCTGTCTCTCTCTCTCTCTTTCCCTCTCTGGCTCTCTCATTAAGAAGCCATTAGAGAGAAGGGCAGTGCAGCACCACATGACCCCTTCCTAACCTCTGTTACACACCCCAGAAAGGGAGGAAGGGAGGGAGGGAGAGAAAGGGGTAAAAGATATGAAACAGAGTCAGATAGCAAAAGGGGAGGTAGAGAAAACAGGGCATGATAAGAGGGTAAAAGGGAGGGTTGGGGTAATGGGGTAAGGGGAATAGCCATATAATGGATTGATTTCCAATGTTTCCAACGCATTTTTCTCCTGTTTTTCTAGTCGGGAGTGACCATCATGAGAACGATGCATGTTTTGAAGCATTTGCGCCGCAATAAGGACGATGTTAGCGTATGCCACTGCACTTGGCAGATCCTTTTCTTTCACTTGTCTCGGCTGCAACACTTTACGAACCCAGCTACCAGATGATTAGGCGTGCTGTCTGCGGTGTGCTCAGCGGACTGAGAGAGAGAGAGAGAGAGAGAGAGAGAGAGAGAGGGAGGACGAGAAGACACGGTAGATAGAGGAGGTATGTGTGAGTCAGAGTGGAGGAGCGAGGTAGAGAGGCGGGCGATAAGTATGCAGTGACTTTAGGAGAAGGGGATAATTTGGGAGTGGAGGGGAAGACGGCTAGGCTGCTTCCTTAGTCGGACACAGGAATGCAGAGCGGGCGGAACCCAGTGTGTGTGTGTGTGTGTGTGTGTGTGTGTGTGTGTTTCTGTGTGTTTCTGTGTGTGTGTGTGTGTTTATGCCAGACAGGAATCCCTAACCCCCACAGACTCCGGCTCCACTTATCAAGGCCTGAACAGAGGGGGTATGGAGGTGGAGGAGGGAGAGAGGGGTCTGAGTGTCCTGCGCTATCAAGTCCACCTCTAACCTTCATCGCTCCCTTTCTCCTCTCCTGTACAACACACACACACACACGCACACGCGCACACACACACACACACACACACACACACACACACACACACACACACACACACACACACACACACACATTTTAAACCTTGAAGCTGGATGTCTGTGAGGCCAGAGGAACTATGGGAAGGCCAAACAGTCCAACCACGGGAGAAGAAAAAAAAGAAAACTGCCAGGGTCACACACCATATACACATGCAAAAACACACTCTTTAGTCTATCTGTTACACATGCACCCCCCCCCCTGCATTTTTTTGTTATTTAATGTACATGTCTATGTGATCATATAGGTTTCTGTATGTTTCTGTATTTCTTTCTTTTCCCTAAACTTTATTTATCAGGTTTCCAGACAAATAACATATAACAGCAGCTTATATAACAGAGGATCAAATAAATAACCTGTATAAGAAAGTAAATAAACAAAACAAGACTTAACATGTATTCATGTAACATGTATATATATATATATGTATGTATAAAATAATAAAATATAACTGCTAAAAAAAAGAAAACAAAGAAACAAGACACAGAAGCTCACAGATTCTACTAAAGAGGAGGAAGTTGAACCCACAACCCTGCTTTTATTTGAAGCCCTTATACTCAATGGGAAACCACACATACACAGACACACACTTACACACCTACACACCTACACACACACACACACACACACACACACACACACACACACACACACGCACACTGTTAGGACACACTCTGAAACCTCTTTTACTTTTCTCAACAGCCGTCACCTTCCAACTGAAGTATATCTCTCATTCACTGAGGTCAGATGTGGCCTCAACAGGGGAATTAGTGTTGATAAAATATATTAAAACCAACTAGAGGTACCCCGGTTGCGGAAGGTTCCACCTGTAAACAAGCCCATGACCCATTTTAGATCCAGAGATACTGACTTCCGAGGGAGTTGGTGGGATTGGAAAGGAGATCAAATGGATGAGAAGAAGTTGTTCTTTGCATACTGCTGCTGGTGCATGAGGGTAGGAAAGTAGTTGCAAAGAAAGAGGTGGAGTAAGGTGGAAACAATGAGGAGTGTGGGCCGGCAGGTGATCTCGGGCAAAAAAGTTGGGGGAGGTGGACAAAACTAATGACAACGAGCAGAGAGAGCCTGGTTCCTGAGGGTTAAGGGGTTATTAAATCAGTATCTACCACTGCTGCTGTGATTTGAACAAACTTCAACACTAGCATGCAAAAAAACTACAGCTCCCATGGACATGATGTTTTTTTCTCCCAATATGTCATTCTAACCGTATCTCCATTATCCCTCACATTTTCTTTTTATTCTTACTAAACGCCGACTTATTATCACCTTTCAAGTTGATATGGCCGAAACTGGTTCGCAATTATTTACACATCCAGCAGATATGGAGCAACGTTCATTTTGAAGTCGTGTCCCAGATGACCTGGCGACTGTGTGAGTAAGTGTGTGTGTGTGTGTGTGTGTGTGTGTGTGTGTGTGTGTGTGTGTGTGTGTGTGTGTGTGTGTGTGTGTGGGTGTGTGTGTGTGTGTGTGTGCACATCTCTGTCTGTCCATGGCTCTCATTCGGCTGCAGCACATTGCATCATATTTTGGGTGGCAAGTTATGACTGCATGCTCAAGGACCTCTCGTGGTTGAGGTGACTCACATTTTCTCAAAACACCTTCACTGCTTGTTTTATACTGCCATTGACTGCCTGTTCACTCCTCAGTCACTATTCTTAAATTGGCCCCCGGCTGGTAGGGGCCGCTAGTGATAACACAGCTGAGTGTGTTGCTGCCACCCAGCCGCTGCTAAGCTTGCGTGAGTTTAATTTTGGTTTTGGCAAGATTGTATATGACGTGTCTTATATAACAAATTCAAACCGATTATCTGCATACATCGCCGCTTGTTTTTGAGTTTGAATTAAGTGGGTTTAACGATGCATTACAGCCCATCGGTGTCTGGACCGGTCATTCAATCACACAATACAGAAGTGGTTGATGCAGACACATCTGGAGGATATCTGCACTCTACTGAGTACACCTCTCTTGTTAGCTTTGTTTTTGGCCTCTTAGTTTCTAAATTCTTCACTATGTTCAGCAGCTAGTCGATAACTTTGTCTACGGTTTGGTGCTGAGCTGGTAGAGTGCGGTGGGGTTTTTTACAGCTTTTTTTCACAGCGGAAAGACACAAAAAATGTCCACAGAGCTCAGGGGAACTGTGGAGCTCTTTCTCATTCGACAGTTATTTGATTATTGTTCAAAGAATATTGGTTATTACCGTTTTTAAGGCTGTGTAAGAAGGTGTGCTATTGTTACAGGCATGTCTGGACAAAGGAGATTGACAAGTCTGTTCTCAACTCACCACTTGACCGGCCTCAGTCTGTCAAACTCGTGAACTTTAACCCACAACGTAAAATGGTGTTTGAGGCTATTGCATTGCTTTTTTTGCATTGCTGCATTTTTATTTATTTAATGCAAATGTCTACGTGATCATATAGGTTTCTTACTTTTTCCTTCCTTAAAACTTTCTTCCTGTTTCCAGACAAATAACATATAACAGCAGCTTATAAAACAGAGGGTCAACGGAAGAAAAGAAACAACAGACCTGTATAAGAAAGTAAACAAACAAAACAAGACTTTCAATATATATATTTATATATATTCATATATATATATATATATATATATATAATAATAATAAAATATAACTGATATAAAAAAGGAAACAAAGAAAAAACAAAGCAAAACAAAAATAATTTGTTTTTGCACGAGCAACACAGAAGCTCACAGATCCTACTAAAGAGGAGGAAGTTGAACCCACAACCCTGCTTTTGTTTGAAGCCCTTAGACTCAATGGGAAACCACACACACACACACACACACACACACACACACAAGCGTGTACTGTATACAAGCAGCGTCCAGTGTACGAGATGAGTGAAAACAGAAGTGACAGTGTGAAGTGACGGGATGGAAAGGAAGCTCCAAACAGACAGAGGGAAGGAGGGATAGAGGAGAATGAAGGGGACAAATACTTGTGAAGGACGGATAGTGGCTTCCAGGACTGTCTTCAAACACACACACACACACACACACACACACACACACACACACACACACACACACACTCACACACTTGTATGTACACAGCCCAAGCCATAATTGTCCCCTGTGGTGATTTTGGCCTCTCCCTGCTAGTTTCTCATTGCTGTTGGCCGTCTCTTCTATATCTTTAACACTTTCTTTTTGTCCTCTTTTTAAAAGGAGTGTGTGTGTGTGTGTGAGGGGAGGGGGGGAGCAGGAGGGGAGGGGTGGGGGGGATTGTCACAAGAGAAAGAATGAGGGATGAAGGAGAAAGAGAGGTCCAAAGGAAGGAGGTGTGGAGGGGTGTGACAGCGGAAAAGGGGAATGAAGGGAAGGAGGGGAAAGGAGAGAATGAATGTGTAAGAGGAAGGGAGACTTTGCCCTCCAGCGGGAACACTCCCACGATTGTGTGCGCGTGTGTGTGTGTGTGTGTGTGTGTGTGCGTGCGTGTGCGTGTGCGTGTGTGCGTGTGTGTGCGTGTGTGTGTGTGTGTGTGTGTGTGCGTGTGTGTGCACGTGCGCGCGTGTGTGCGAGCTGTGCCTCGGCCAAACCGACACACCCACAGGCTGCAGACCTCTGTATCCTGTTCGGGTTGTCCGTTTGTCCAAACATCATGCACATGCACCCCTCCTCCTCCTCCTCTTCCTCCTCCTCCTCGTCCTCGCTCCCCTTTTCTAACTGGTCTGACGGGGGTAGAGGCCGCAGAGGGAGTGAGAACGGTAAATAGAACAAAGCCACCTTTCTAAAATAAACAGACCGGGGAAAAGAGGAACTTCAGGTTGAGGGAAAGTGAGAGAGAGAACGACAGCATGAGCTTACTGCAAAAGCACTTTTTTAAGGTTAAACTCTTTGCAAAAGTTACTGTTTCTGCTTCTTCCTGTCAGTCAGTATGCCAGCGTATATGTCTACCACTCTTACTCACACTCACACTCACACTCACACTCACACACACATGCACACACACACACACACACACACACACACACACACGCACGCACACCCACACACACACTTT
>JACSYO010000734.1:780000-1170000 GCA_016806645.1 Ophiodon elongatus
TGTCAACATGGGCACACGACATGTTCACACAAATGCTTTGGAACAGCTGCACGCATATACACACAGCCTTTTACACACAGCCATAGTTTACCCTTATATTACGGTGCAGTGCCCTCGGGTTGTGTGCAGTGTGAGCGTTTTGTGATTGTGAAGCATGGACACCGACCGATCACAGATGAATAAGTGAGAGAGAGAGAGAGAGATAGAGAGAGAGAGAGAGAGTGAGAGAGAGAGTGTGTCTAGGCACTTCTCATCAATAAAGAATGAAGCAATTAAGCTAATCTCAGACTGAAGGTGCCCTTTCTCCTTTATACCTACCATATCCCTTCATGGAAACCAACAACTGGACTTCATACAACGGCCACACAAGTTTGTTCTTTTGTCTTTGCGAGAGACAAAAAAATCTGTTTCAAGTCTTCTTCAATACAGCATGATGTTCATTTAGTGAATTATGGTCCATTTAGAGTCAAATAAACCATAAAGCAGAGTATGCTTTAGGGCGGGGCTACAAGGTGATTGACAGGTCTCTACCACGGCGTTGTCTTTTTCTAGGAGTTGTCTGTGTTTACGTCTTACAACTTCAACCCTTTCACAGTGTGTTTTCACTTTATAAAAGTTAATATTTTTGGTCGTCTATTTTTGGTTGTCTAATTAGGCGTTCGGTTGCACTTAGCTCCACCCTCATTTCTGGTTTAAAAAAACAAAGATGGCGACAGACAACACGACGAACTTGATGCTTCAAAACAGAAATCCACAGACCAATGGTGACTATATCCACTTTTTATATACAATCTGTTCACAACAGACATGTTGACATTTAAACAGATGTAATTAATGAACGTGGCTGCATTCTATTCAGGTGTGTCACATTCAGGGTCCTGATATTGTTCCTGCTGTCTTACTGTCAAGGCTTAGGGAGTTAGTGATATTAATCACACCTGTGCCTTTTTACTGATGTGACGAGTCAAAAATGATTGATTACTCGTTCGACAGAAAACTAATTGACGGTTTTGATAATCGATAAAAGCAGCTTGACATGGCCACACACTTTTCTGCTTTTTTCTCTTTTATATTATTGACAGTTGAATATTTTTTCTTTTCGTTTGCTTGGATGAACTTGTCCCACAGTTTTTCTTTTATTCATTGTCAAGTTGATATTATTTAACGTGTTAGCCAGTGTTTCTAGTGTTTTCTTCTCAAATAGAAGTCGTCAGGCAAACTGTGTCATCCAGACTACGTGACAACTCTTTGCTGTCTACTTTGCCCACCTTGCAATGCTGTCATTGTTGTAATTAGACACTTAAAATAGAATTGTACATCACTTTCTAAATCCTTGGCTTTCCTATATGCCCGTACATCTGATTCGGATCTCCTCCTGTAGGTGACAAAATCCGGACTTAACGAGACTTAAGACTTAAGTAGACAAACTCTCATAAGCCCTCAGGGATCCTGCGTGTTTTTGACCCTGACTGGGTCAAAAGAAAAAGAAAAACAACAACCTAGAGGCATCACATCGATAGAAGAGCACTCCCACAACCCAAAAAACATCACACCACCATCGCCGAATCCAACAATGATCTCACTAAACCTGTTCAGCAATCCCCCGGACCTTTCGCTAAACACACAGAAACCGCCTCCTGCAAACTGACTCAACACACACCAGCGAAACCCACCCTGACTGTCATACACTACCACTTCCAAAGCCCACTGGTAACGTGATATTTCACTGCGAAATGGCAAGATCTGCCCTTTTAAAGGCGACCCGAATAGTTGATAAACCTCACGATACAAAAGACTCTCCTCCATTGTGAGCCCGGCCTCTAAAATCCCGGTTGAAATGTTTTTTTTTGGCTAACACCAGGTGAGTCTATACCAGCGGCAACACTAGACTTCCTCTAACCTTTAGGTGAGAAAACACCTCTCTCTCTCCGTAATGGCTGCTTCACCACAGCCAGACTAAAACTTTATCTTCTACCACAGTGCCGAATCAAGAAACCGGGCTAAAGAGTGCCATTTACTTTGTGTGTGTGTGTGTGTGTGTGTGTGTGTGTGTGTGTGTGTGTGTGTGTGTGTGTGTGTGTGTGTGTGTGCGTGTAGCTCTGAAGCTCAAGACAAGATGTACCTGATGACCGTAATAATGTCTGACTGCAGGTCACAAAATCTGGGACTTAGGACACTTAGAGCAAAGCAGACAAATCCTCATAAGCCCGTACGGATGCTCTGTCTTTTTCCTCCCTCCTTACCCCTACTCATCCAGCACACTCTCTCTCCCCTTTCCCTCGTCTTGCCCTTTCCAGAAGGTCCTTCCCTAAACCCCAGAGAGAGAGAGAGAGAGAGAGCGAGGGGAGGGAGAGGGAGGAGCCGGGGATGGCGAGGACGCGCTGGTAATCCGTGCAGTGACCCAGGTCAATTCAATTATCCTGTTTTCTTTCGCTGCGCGACGCGTGTGCCCATTTCACAGCCAACTCCCTTAATGCGCCCAGGATTAGCTTCTCTTACTTTTAATGATCTACCTATCGACGCCTTGGGCCCCACGGTGCGCGCACACACACGCATAGACACTCAACACACACACACACATGCAGCTAAGTGTTTTTCATGTATTAGTTTTTAGTGTAATGGAGTTCACAAAACAAGTCTGCAAGGCTGAGGATCAAGAGACACTTTCTCAAAAAATAAACACGTGTGCTCGAGTGTGTTTGTGCTGAGGTTTGCCTGTTTATTTGGGAGTGTGTGTTACATAAACTGCAGTAAGAACAGGATCGTATTATCCATCTGCATTTACCCAGGCTTCCCCTCACACCTCTCAAGATTTGAGATAATCACCTTAGGCCTAACACGTTAGTGTGGAAGCTCGCTAATCTCAAACCCGGAGGAGCAAAAGAGGTCATTTTTATACCAGGGCGCTTGTGTGGATGGACTGGAACATCCGCGCAGGATTCAAAGCATTAAGTGCAATGTGTACTGTGAAGTGTTGCGCACACGCTGCTGAACTGGAGTTCAACTAAAGTCAACACGGCAGTTTGATTGCGACTGCTGCCCTGCTGGTTAGACAGTGTCTTTTAAAAGAGAAGCCCAGATGAATTAGATCCTAGTTGAGTGTTGAGACAACACTCTCAATTAATTATCTATTCTAACCTTATTATCTCTCCAGTCATTCATTAATTACACGATTGGATAACTAAGTATAGGCGCCCAGCTTGGAAACTGCAGCAACTCAGGAAACTCTTAAGCCTTTAAAGTCATCAAATCAGAACTACAAAGTCTTCTCCGATACGACGGTGCTTTTCTTTTGGCCCGCGTCCATCCCTCCTATTTTGAAAGCCAGTCAAAGATGATTCCACCTGTTTTTGTGACACTAAACTAATAATCTAACCATCAAGTCCACTTTAAAAAAACTGTATTTGGACCTGAAAAAGCCCTGCTTGCTTTCACCGTCTGTTTCCTCCGTCTCACATAAAATATGCAGTAGCACTTTCCAAAGACACGAGACGCTTAGAAGCAGGTTTGTCGGCCTTACCTGGGATTTCCTGTCCGTTGTAGTTCCATCCAGCCACAGCCAGCATGGAGGGCAGAGGAGATCCAGGCCTACTGTCCCGGTCTCTCTCCCTGTCCCGCTCCCTGTCCCAGTTTCTCTCAGCCTGCTGGGTAATATGCCTGACGGTGTCCTTGTTCTTCCTGTTCTTCCTTCGCCCCGACCCCGACAGGGGTTGCCAGGGCCCCTCTCCAACTCCTCCAGCAGCCCCTGCGGCCCCTTGCTCCCCCTGGCTCTGGGCCGCCCCTCTGGGAGTGTCCCGCGGATGCGAGGAGGAGGCGGGGGACACCTGCTCCTCTTTGACGGTGACAGGCCTGTAGTCGTGTGGCCAGGCGGGCTGGGAGTCGTGGCAGGCTTCCGCCTGGCTCTCGTGGCTCTTGGGGGGTTCTTGGTCCTCCTTGCCGTACGTGCTGCCTCCCTCGTGGCAGCTGGCGATGGCTGAGTCCCCAGAAGAGTTGGCCGGGCTGGTGCGGCGTGCCAGCCAAGGCGAGGTGCTGCGACCAGACATGATGGAGGCCAGGGCTTCAGAAGCCATGCCCACGAGCCCTCCTCCTCCTCCACCACCTCCTCCTCCACCTCCTCCTAAACCCGCTCCACCCCCTCCTCCTGCTACGCCCACCCCTCCTCCACCACCTCCGCTTATGCCCGCAGCAGCGGCCGCTCCCATCTCAAAGTCGGCCAGTTCGTCGGCCATCTCGGAGCGGATGCTGATGTCCAGCGCCGCCTTGATGAAGCTGTGGCAGGCCTGGACGATGTCTGTCATCTGCAGGTAGCTGGCGGCCGACATGACCTCGATCACGTTCTTGCTGGTGAGGGCGAGGTGCGCCGAGTACATGAAGTCCAGTATGGCTTTGAAGCCCGTCGCTGTGACGATGTCCAGGTGAGTGACAGTAGTCTGGTGATGAGGCTCGGCCCCTTTTTTAACCTGAAGGGTGAGAAAGATTATCCAAAGCAGCTCTTGTTTAAAATATCTCATACAGCAAAACCCACAGAACAAAACTACCACAATATGAGAGAAAAACAACACAATCCCTTGACCCTTGACCCTGCGAGGGTAGCAGTTCCTTACCTGGCAGTAAAGAGTCTTGAAGTAGCGCGAGGAGCCCAGGAGGACATTCTTATGGGCCTTGAAGATCTTTCCGTCCACGATGACACAGGCGTCGCAGAGGATGCCGTGCTGCCTCTGCTCGTTGAGCTCTCTGAGGAGCTGACGGTAGTGAGAGGAGATCTCCATGTCCTCCTTCCTGTTGTTCATCTGTGTAGCTGAACAAAAGCCTCTCCTCCAAAACGTCTGCTGGGAGACAAAAGAAGACAATGAATTAACGTAATATCAAAAGATATTGTACCGTTAAATGGAAAGTATGGGAATTTGACTGTGCAGCAGCACAATTAATATATAAACCATTTTGTACATTGTACAGAAAAACACTTTTTTTTTCTTGCGACATAAACAGGCATTTCTCTTCTAAGTCCACACACTATGCGGTTGATGGATGTAGCTTAAAACGTCGGATTCATTTTCATGTAAGGGGGGGCGAATGAGCAAATTTAGCTGCACCACTCCTTTAAAGATGAGCCAGGGTATCTCAATAATGACTGTGACATAAAAACAATGACATCAATAGAAACCACATCTCAACTGCTGTAGTTTGATGTCTAAAAACAGACCAGTAACAAATAGTCAAAAATCTCTGTGTTTAAACCGTGTCTGACAGGTTCATTTGTGTGTGTGTGTGTGTGTGTGTGTGTGTGAGAGAGAGAGAGAGCGAGAGAGAGAGAGAGAGAGAGAGAGAGAGAGAGTGTGTGTGTAAGCTCATTAAAAATGTCAGTTAAAAAGCGTGACACTTTCACAAAACAGTTGAGAGGGAGAAAAACACCTCATTTAGCGCAAACCACTTTACCATTAAAAATGTATCAATAAACACAGCCTCAGTTCCTTATTTTTCTTTTCTTCATCTTTCCTTCGACTGTGAATATTCAATCAACTGTCTAGTTAAGACGAAAAAGTCACTTTTGAACCTTCACCTCTGCGTTTTTGATCTTGCACAGTTCAGTCTGGGTTGTGAACATGTTTTTTTCTTCTGAAAAATACAGAGAAAAGATTCTTAATGGCAATTTGTGAAGCTGCTCCACTGTCAGTGAATGAAGATCCAACTCTTCAGTATTCATCAGGCGACAAACTACAGTTCTGAAAAGAGAAGCCAATGCTGAAGTGACTTAAACCTGCATTATCTCTCATGGCCATCAGGGGGCGAGTCCTCCGGTTGCAAAAAGAAGTCTGGTTGTATGGAAGTCTATGAGAAAATGACCCTAGGTCTAACTTGACTTGACTTGATTTTAGGGTAGTGCTAACTTGTGATCGACATGTTGCTACCACGACGTTGAGGGTTAGGGTTAACGCCCAGACCGGTCAATGTGTTTTTCGCCTAACAACTTTAACCCTTTCACAGTGTGTCTTCCCTTCCATAAAATTAATTGGAAATGGGTTGTACTAAGCTCCACCCTTTCGTGACACTTCTGGTTGACAACAAAAACCAGATGGAGATGACCAAAAACCATAATGGCAAAGGACAAAAACCAAGATGACGACAGCTGAAAATCAAGATGTTCACGGCCAAAGAAACCAAGATGGCGACGGCCCAAATGCCAAACTCGAGAGTTAAAAAATGTAGTTCACAAACCAATGGGTGACGTCACGGTGACTACGTTCATTGTTCATCACATAGTTTACTGACAGGATTCTTGGAGCTGTGATGATGATACCAGGATAATGTATTGCTACTTTTACAAAATAACAAAAAAGCTCAACGTTTGGAATTTTCACACATCTATTAGCCCTCAACGATTCTTCAGGCTTTTTGGCTCACAAATATCGATGAAAAATGTCGGTGGGTTTTATTACTGCCTGTGTTTTTTTCCCTGCTGTGTACAGGTTAGATGACATACAAGAGGCGTTTAGAGCTCACACAACAGAAGGGATGCAGGTGAAGGCCACGGAGACAAGAGAGCAGAAGGAGACAAAGGGAGATATGAACATCGCTCAAAGTCAAACCATTCATTTGCAGAGAAACAAGGAGAAACCGCATAAGCCCTTGCAAACACAAACACACACACAGAGGATGAAGATGAACACACACACACACACACACACACACACTAACACACACACACACAGGCAGTGCATTAGCCCGAGCATTAGCAGCCGCCGCTCCCGCTCTCGTCTTGGTGAGGGCTAAATCGCGGGGACGCAGAGTGTTACCAAACGCAGCAGTGATTTGTTTTGGGAACGCCACAGCTGTCAGCTCTCATGGGCCACTCTGAGAGATGACAGCTCGGGTTGGCCAAGGTGACAGCGGCGTTTGCTCGGGGGCCGGCACACTTCAGGTCACGTTTAGCAAAGCTCTGCTCAACCTGATGGCTTGTAAGATCAGATAAATCCAACAGTGTCTCCCACGTCCGCTCGGACAAACACACCACCTATGAACGGCGGTGGACAGAGCAGGGATGGAGTGACGTTGACAGACGCTGAAAACCCCCTCTTTCCTCAAAGAGTTTGATGAATGTGACTCTCACTCATGAATCACTTTGACTGGCGTATATTTAAGTCATAGAAATCGAGAATTGTGAGGAGGAGGAAGGAATAAGAATGCAGAATAACAGCGTCCCTCAGAGTCTCAAAAGGCAACTTTTGACAGAAGTGTTTTTATCCTCCAGCTCACACACTTCTTAGAAAACATCCATTGGCGATCTAACCTCGAGATATTCGTTCCTTTCTGCGTTGCCCTGATGGAGGTATTGAATGTCTTCCCCTCTCACCTTTCACCAGATCCCCTCCTCCTCTCCTTGCTATTCTTCTCTCAAGGCCACTGGCACATTCAATTTTACAGCCCCCGGTCTATAAAATAGTTCTACCTCTCAGAACCACATCCACAACACCGAGGAAGTTGTTTATTCCCCTGAGAAATACCTCAATACATTTTTTTTCTATTCCTCGTTTTTTTACAGCCAGTGTTGGCCGGTGAAACACGGGGTCACCGCACAGCGCGCTGGCGGTCAGCGGCACCCATTAAAAAAAAAGAAAAATCGCTACTGTAGTTCATGAGGAGGCAGTGAAAGAAAGCCAGCAACACCTATAAGCAACAGCTGGAATAAGACCGCCATTGGCTCGTGTGTTGCATGGGTCAGGGTCCCTCATCTCTCCACGTCCACCTCTGTCACCATCTGTTACCGTCCCGGTATCAATAAGCAACAATAATGACAAGCACTCGAGCAAACAAGCAATATGCTAATGACAGCTGTGCTGTTCTCAGTGAGGGGAATTTAAAGAGTCGATTTACTCAAATTATAGAATATAATTTTTTTTTTTAAACTTGCCTCCACTCCAATAGGAGGTACAGTAAGTGAATGGAATTAAATGTGTGGCACTCACTTCATTGAAAAATACCAGCATCTCTTTCCAGAAACAGTGCACTAATTTGTCGAGAAAAAAAGGTTCCATTCACCTCATCTAAATCTCTCATCTAATCTGGATGAAAAAAAAAAAATAGCAAGATAGCATCAGAGGTGAGTGGGCAAATATGTATATGTATTTGTATTTTGGGTGAAACAAGCCTTTTATGTTGAAAAAAACATTTAAAGTGAAACAACCCAGTGTGATATATAGAGTAAGTCTGTTAACTGGGATTAAAGTTCATTAATGCAACTTTTCATTCTGTGTGTTAATGCGTGTCCAAAGAGCTAATGATAATGTCAGGGCGGTACAAGGGGGGGATGTTGCAAAGGGAATATTTAAAATCTTTTCGGCGACGATTGCAACCCAAAAGACATGTTAAATGGTGCCTCAAATTTAACAAAAACAATGATCAGTGGAGGGTGAAACGACAGCGGAGGACTGAGAGAGGGAGAGAGAGAGAGGGAGAGAGAGAGAGAGAGAGGGAAACAAAGAGAGGTAGAGGGAGAGGGGGAGAGACAGGGAGAGGGAGAAGGGGAGGGAGAGGGAGAGGTCTAATCAGATTTATTGCTTCAACAGACTCAGAGAGACATACTGAGTCAGTAGTTAGGCAGAGAAGAGGAACTTTAATGGAGTGCGCTTTGACCTCTAAACTCTCTGCTTGCCTAATTGGCTTGTTTAATTTCAGCATGTCCAATTCCCTCCAGTCAAAGACCCCTTTTTCAGAGGAGCCAATCCCGACTGCAGCGCATAAACACCCACAAAAACCACTCCAGTATTCATCCTGGCTTTTCCTTTATAAATCTCTTTTTAATGAGATAAATAAGCAGATATCCACCAAATATTTCATAGCATCTTATTTTCTTTTTAAACATTAAAAAAACAACTAAACTAAAACTAAACTAAATTAAAAGGACTGGTTTCAGAATAATATTCATCTGGCACATATACTTATAAGCAGTATGTAGCTCAAATTAGGCAATCTGATTGGTTCATAGCCGTGACGTCTAACTAGCTAACGAACGTGACAACCGAAAACTCGGGGACCGGAGAAAAGTGGAGCAACACACCTCCAACCTGACAAATACAGTCTGGTACAAGCAGTTATTGAAGTCATACTACTGACGCTGGAAAGTTTATCAGTCTATCAATGGCAACAGATTAATAATGTAACTAAGTAGAGAGTCAAATAATGAATTAAATGTTATGTTAGCCTGTGACAAAAAAACCCCAAAAAAACATGCTAGCTAGCTGCTAGTGTATGTTCCATAGGAACTGTGGTTCCATGGCAACCGCTTCAGGAGCCTAAGAGCAGGTATTTTTATTGTGAACTTTATTATGTATTTAATAAGAAACTAGACGCTCAAATATATTATTCTGCATGTCAATACCTCTCTCCATAAAGTATGTACCCATATATATATATATATATATATATATATACATACACATACATATCCATTTTCACATCAGTATTTTAAGCTATATCAACCAAAGAAAAAAAAAAACACATTGCAAAATATTTCTATTCTTTCTTCTCCTTTTTTTACTCATGTACCTGTATCTTCCCCGAACAATACCTTTTTAATTCTGTTGGAAACCATTATCCTGTCCCTAGCTGTTAATCTCTATTTCTGTGTACATCAAAATTGATGTTAAAAATTAATTTTATGGGCACACATACTTGGCCAATAAAGCTGATTCTAAATCTGATTCTGGCTTTTCATTTCCTCAGAGAGCTCCTCCATCTTACCCCCCGAGTTTAGACCATCAACAGGACCAAAACTGTCTCCCGGCACCATGTGAGTACAGCCTTGATTTATACCACACTTTTCTTTTTTTCCAAATATACACTTGACACAAGATGGGAAAGTAAGATAAAATGAACTTGTCAAACAAAAAAGTAGAGAGAGAGAGAGAGAGAGAGAGAGAGAGAGAGAGAGAGAGAGAGGCAGAGCTTTCTGTGTCTCATCCAAAGCATTGCTGTAGCAGTCTCACCAAGGCTACAGAAACTAAAGCTTGCTTTCAGGATGTCACGGAGCAGAAGAAAAAAAAAGCTTTTCATCCCTCTATGAAATTTCACCATGAAAAAAAAAGCAAGGAAAAAGTCATCAGGAGGCAGGCTGACAGTCTGTGAGCGCTTATTTGTGGTCAGAGATGATTGTTTCAGTAAAGCATGCCACCAGAGCTCCAAGTCCCTGTCACCCTTCTGAGGCCAAATCAAAAGTGACGGTCCTCCTTAACCCCCCTTCTCCTTCGCTCACACACACACACACACACGATTAACAGCCCTGTTCCCCTTGTAACACACACACACACACACACACACACACACACACGCAGCCCCTGCCCCTAAATACACAAGCACACGCAGGACCCTGAAAACACACACATTCACACGCTTAGCAGAGCCGTCATGGCGTCACACCCGGTTTGTCCTGGTCACATCAAAGCAAAGTCACTTTAGGCCCCAGCCAGACGACTAAAGAGATGAGACGTGTGATGGAGTGAGAGAATGGGGCTTCCTCCTTCTTGTGTTTTCTCTGAATGCAGCTTGTCCCTCCGAGCCACTTCTCCGCCTCCTTGACCGCACAGGACCGTGGGGAGACGGGGCGCAAGGTCCTTCTGGATCAGAGGCAGAGCATTACTTTGTTTTTCACGTGGGGTTTTTAACGTGGACGGCTTTCGCAAACGAGCTCATGCGTTTCGTGAGGTATTCGTATATCACACCGGACGAAGAGGCTGCAACGCGTGAAACATCTTCACACGGGGCGAATATATGATGACACAACATAATTTAGCAAATGAAACTCACTTGAAGCACACTTTTCTCATTAACATTCTTGCAGGCACAAGGTTTGAACTGGATGAAGGTTCCTTCATGGGTGTGAGTAAGCGGTTTCACACACACACACTCAGTTATATTTATTTTAAATTAAGGGATTTCCAGTTGGTCAGGGTAAATTATAATTTAGTGGCCGATGTGCTGCTTGCAAAATTGCCACCCTAAGCTAATCACTCTACATTCAAATTGTGGCCCTCTGCTGAACGAATGTAACAGTTCTGCTCATTATTTGATAAAACGACTTTGGTTGGACGAGCATGTCAAACTCCAGCTCTAAGGGACCCTTGTGCTGGCGGTTAAATAATTAAATATATATCCCATTAATAAATAAAAAGAAAAAAAATGAAACGTTTGACGTGCAGACTGAACTTGTTTCTGCTAACACAAAAAATTCCAAAGTATGTGCATTGTTTTGTAAATGTATTTATTATTTTGCCTTTGCATTTCTGCACTATGCCATGTTTATATTGAAATTGGTTTAAATGCCTATGAGCAATGTGAAAACGGTCGCTCTAGTGACAGACCACAGATCATCTCAGGTCTTTTTATGTTTTAGCTTCTTGCGGCTAATTTTTGGTTTTATGGACCTCAACCAGGCAAGAAACTACGGTCCTGAAAAGTGAAGCCAATGCTTAAGGTCCTTAAACCTGCATTCTCTCTAATGTCCACCAGGGGGCGACTCCTCTGGTTGTATAGAAGTCTATGAAAAAATGACTCTATTTCTCTCTTGATTTATTCTCTCAGTAAACATTGTAAACATGAGTTTATGGTCTCAATCTCTAGTTTCAAGTCTTCTTCAATACAGCATGATGTTCATTTAGTAAATTATGGTCCATTCAGAGTCAAACAGACCATAAAGCAGAGTATGCTTTAGGGCAGGTCTACTGTGATTGACAGGTCGCTACCAGAGCCGAACACGGCATCTCTACGTCACTCCACCTCAGTCCAAATATGGTAACTTCTGTTCACAAAAAAAAACAAGTCAAGGCTTCAAAATAGCAGTCCACAAACTAACGGATGACGTTATGATGACTCCATCCACTTCTCATTCATGGTCTATGCATTCAACCAAAGCCTGCACCAACGTGATTGGTCAATAGTATTAGGACTACAAACAAAACCAAAGAACACTTCCGTTTGGCATATAAATGTAATCAGTTTCTAGAGGTCACCGCTAGAGTGATCCCCTCAGCCACATGATGTTACCAAACCAGAGCTTAGAAAACACTCAACTTTTTTATCTGGAAATTCTAGAAAAAACACTTGAACATAAGTGAAATACTAAAAATATAATCTAGAAGATGGCGACGGCTAAAATGTCAAGCTCAAGGCTTCAAACCACAAACCAATGTGTGACATCATGGTGATTACGTCCACTACAGTCTATGACCACAACAGCCATGTTGTGTCTCGCAACTGCAACAACTATTCTCAGCAAACAGTTCCCATACTGACTGTTTGCTACCTACGCCAGCACCAAACGGCAGACAGACAGAGTTGGTGACTATCTGGTGAACATAGCGGATCATTTAGTTGATAAAGAGACCGGCTGGTAGAGACCAAAACAGAACTAAAAGAAGAGTGAATACCGGACTTGCATTCATCAAGTGGCCAGAAACACGACTCCAAGAGAATGCTAATGTTGCGCCATATCTGCTGGATATGTAAATAAGTAACTATAACAATATAATGATAATATGTAAAAGTTATATTGACAGATTGTTAGGCTTTCCCGAGGGGCCAAAAATCAGTTAATCAGGTTTTGAATTGAGGTTTTAACAGTGTGGGGGGGAAACAATGATAAAAAAAAACATCACTCATCAACACCAATATTTTGTTTAAAACAAATTATACATATTAGAATACAATTTGTTAGTTGACTGGTCTCTACTGCACAGTTTGACTCGTCTACGATGCTGCAATAAATCTCCAATATTTATGTGTACCGGCACGTTATCGCTTCATATCATCACCACTTTAAAAGGATCGTCTACTCGCAGTGAATTCCCTTCTTTTCCCATCTCTACTTCTATCTTGGCTCTGTCATTTTAAAATCAGCAGGACGGACGCAGTAAAAACTGGCCGGAGACTGGAGAAGTGAATGAATGTGAAGAGGAAGGAGGAGGAGGGGGTATCTAGTCAGGATCCAGCAGCCAAGAGTTGGCATTTATGTTGTCAACCACCCCAGCCTCGTGCCTCAGCTACAACATTTCATCAGTGAAACAAAAAAAGCAACATGTTTGTGGTAGCGACTTGTACCAGAACACTACCACATCATAGCAGGCAATTTCTGTGGAAAAGGCAAACAGGTTGGCGGGTCAGCACTAAATGAATTATGTATTATGTAAAGCTTTCAAAACACAGTGAAATAAACGATGTTAGGCCCAAGAAAAAGATTAAGAGGATCTCTGACGTTATATGCTAATATTTATGAAAAATTAAAAAGGTACAGGGAGAAAGAATTGGTTTGCTTGCAAGTGGACATTTTCCCATATAATGAGAGAAAATACTGGGGGAACAAAATGACAGCATGCATAAGTTGAATTAAAATGATATTCGGCTGGACAATGGAGGCACTGTTCTTCGAAAACACGACAGTATGATCGAGCACAGCCATTACTGTATATCCCAGAGTAAGATCCACTCGTTCTACTACTTAAAGAAAGTAAGAAAGTTGTATTAGACTTTTTCAGATCCACAACATAATCCTGAATGTGTGATAAATATTACAGGTGTAAAAGCAAACATGCGAGTATGAGGCCCATGAAAGGTCGCTAGGAACATGGGACAAGCTGGAGCAAAGTGAAAACAAGAGGAAAAAAAGGGGGGAAATAGCCGAAGAACGATATACAAAAGTGAAAAAACAGATTTTAATAATGAGATAGGGCAGAAACGCAGAGATGGCGAGGCTGGAAAGATAGAGGCTGAAGATAGAAAAAGGGGGAGACCGGAAGAGAGGGGAGAGTGACTCAGGCAGCCAATATTTTTTAAACAGCTTTGCTTCCACTCAACTGGGCATCAAGGCCATTATCCCGGGGTTAATCCCCAATCCGACGGAGCTGGCAGCCTTCCGGGACAAGCCAGGGTGGCAGCCCATCAACAAGGCAGGCACGGACAAAAATAACAGACACACACACACACACACACACACACGCGCGCGCGCGCGCATACTCGCACATGTGCACGTGGCACACATGCACACACAGCCAGACACAGGCAGGCATGCAAGCTGCAATTATAAAAAAAAAAAAAATACATCTACAAATACACATCAAAGCTATTACCTGTGAATGTCTCGTTCTTAGCCTCTTTTGTCTTCTATTTTCTTTTGGAAATAAGAAACTGTTCATGTTTGTCTGTTATTTTCTCTTCTTCATGCCTCACTGCACGTGTTCCTGTCTTCAGTATTCCTTGTTTCATTTATCCCTCAACATCCATCTGTCCACCTCTATCTTCTCTCCCACCGGCTCTAGTCACGCCACATCTTGCGCCTCCACCTCGCTCTCCCTTTCTCCGTCCTCTGTTTCTTTGGCCGGCATCCAAGGAGTCAAGGGGGAGGACGAGATTGACTCAAAGAAGTATAGCCATGTCATGTGGAGTGGGACTAAAGAGGATCCAGGAGGCTTAGGGAGACTTAGCTCTACTCCCTTCATCCTTTGCTCCCCCCCTCGCCCCCCGCCCCCCGCCCCAGTCCCCTCTTCTACGCACCACCCGAAAACAATACCTGGACCCTCCACGTCCACAGTGTACACCTGAAGACCTCCATGCTACTCATCGTGCTTTTTGCACATCTTCACATTCAGTGTACCAGCCAAAAGGTCGGCCCCTATAAGCCTCCCGTCCGGCTTATGACACTTAATTTGTACAATTCAGTAGCTCCGAGCCATCTGACACCTGGTCCTCTCACCTTCAGCCACACAGGTGTTGAGCCTATAGTGATCTAACGTAAATCCAGGCATGGCAGGGATGGACTGGGATCATCCCTGAGTGCCAAGAAAAGAGGTGTGACTCTAAGACGTTGATGGTGATGTCCTTTAGCCTGACCACCAATGGCTGAGTGTCCACTTTACCTCCAGTTCCTCCAATGACCCATACAGCGTTAGTGGGTGCCTTTCCAGAAGAGAAAACATGATGAAGTGCCTTCTTGGATGCCCCCCACAGTGCATAAAACACAATGAAGTGCCCTTGAAGGTTGAATAAAAACATGATAAATGCCCTCTTGGATGAACTTCCAGTGGAGAAAACATGATGAATTATGAAAATGAGATGTATTGCACTAATGGGTGCCCTTAAATAGAGAAAACGAGATGCAGTGCCTTCACCGGAAAAGGCTCACATCTCCCAGGAACGGGTGGACCAAAGAACAAGTTCCCAGCTCCATTATTTATTTTTTTAGGAATGTTTCATTCACGATTCCCTACTTTTTCATAATTTCTTTTAGCCTTTTTATAGGGTCCCCCCATGATACCTTTTTTTTCATTTTATGATAAGTTGTATAGGGGGAAATTAAAGAAGAGTACTTCAATTTGCCTTGTATTGTTGTATATTAATATATTTTGATGAGAAGTATTTTTTATCGGGTATGTTACATCGGGTAAAATATACCCGACGTTAGTGATGTTGTTACTAACTGTTACGTTAGTGTTCTAGGGTTAAATAGAGAAAAATGAGATGCAGTGCACTAATAGGTGCCCTAAAATAGAGAAGACGAGATGCAGGGCCATATAGGCTGCCCAGAATGCTAGAAAACTGCGCGGCTCTACCCATTTTTTGAATTTGCCACTGTTCAGTGATAGTATTTGACATATAAAGACTGTCATATCACCACATCTACCTATGTCTCTGTTTGTCTTTTTTCTCCTGTGTCTTCCTCCTTTACACGCGTGCATGTGTGTGTGTGTATGTGTGGGTGGTTTCTGGGCTATCTTTCTCTCTAGGCCCCTAAGCCTGCTATGTCTCCCATGGTAACTCCCTGACTGACGACCCGGGGCTTAGCCTAAATTCTCTCTCTATTAAAAGCTGTGAAATGCAAATAATGAAACATCTCATTACCACTGTCGGAGAACCCAAGATGAAAAGAGGGGGGAGAGCTGGAGGGAGGAGCGGAGAGGGGCGGACGAGGAGGACTGTAAGAAAGCGAAGCGGCAGGCGAAAGAGGTGCTATACGGGAGGGAGGGAGGGACGAGAGTGAGAGCTGGGAATAAAGGAGTGGAACAAGAGGAGGAAAGGATGGGAGAAGAGAAAAGGAAGGTAGAAAGTGGGGGGAGAGGTGAAGGCACGGGAACAGATAGCCAGACAGTGAGTCTTTTGTTTGATATGTGTGGCCGTTAACATGGAGGGTAGCCAGGATGGGCCACCTATGCAAACAGGGGTGGAGAGCCCTGATGAACGGAGCTGAGAGTTAGGAGGTGTCATTCAAATGTCAAACTATCTCCAGCTTATCTACTCCATCCTAAAGTTTAGTGTAAAACAGCTGTAGTGCAACGACAAGTAATGTATGTGCAAAAATAATATGTGGGCAGTGTTTATATGTATGTGTGTTGATTGATAATTGTATTATGCCCCAAGAGGATTATAAGTCAAGAGTTTTACTTTTTATCTTCACACCCGTCTTATCATTAATCACCTCAGAACCAAACCAGCGTAATAAAAATGTACTGTACTTCGCCATAAATTACTCAGGTTTAAATACAATTTCAAATCAGGAAAAGGACTTCTTCTTTGCATAACATATCCGTGTGGTGCAGGGAAGTGAAATCACCTACAGGAAGTGCCTGTATTTGGTTTTGAAGGTGGGAGGAGATTGGTGGTAATGGTAATGGTAATGGTGACGGTGGCGGTGGATTGCATGTGACAATCTCCAGGTTTCATCACTGCAGCAGGTTGGAGACTCATCTGCTGATGTCATGAGGGAATTCATGGTAGGTGGAGTTTCTAAAGTGTGACATTGTCTAATAGCGAGATTAGTGCATGACTTCTGGGAATCCTTTTTTCTTTTTTTTTGGTCACGGATGCATCATGTTTTTTTATGCCTCTGTGTCGGCAACAACAGTTACATGTTTGGTACAAATGTCCACTTGCACTCAAGGATGGACTGATTCGAATTTGGTGGTCGAAGCTCGCTGTGACCTCACAAAATACATTTTGGGCCGTAATTCTAAAATGCACATGCTGATTATTACAATTTCACACAAATATCAAATATAGAAGATTGTATTTGATGCAGAGTCCTATTAGGTAATAAAATAGTTTGATCGTACTTGTTTTGAAAATGAAGACAAGCGTCTAAAGCAGAACTGTGCTCCGCGTTGTTAACTGTGAACATCCGATAGATTTTGCAAACTGTTTTGTACCGTACTTACAGCACATACACACAGGACGTATGTGGACACCAGGACATTACACCCGTTTTTAATTGTTTAACGTCTCATCTCAAAACCATGTGCGTTGTTAATATGCTGCTGCTTCAGCCTCCACTCTTCTGGGAAGGTTTTTCCACAAAATGTTAGAGATTGACTGCCAGGGATGTTGGCTCGCAGTCGGTGTTCCAGTTCATCCCAAAGGTGTTTGATGGGCTTGAAAGTGAGGGCCAGTAAAAAAAAAAAAAAAAACTTTGTCGTGTTGAAACAGGAATGTTCTCTTCTGAAAGTAGTTGCTGCAAAATTGGAAGCTTGGTATTGACTGAAATGTCAAAGTACACTGAAGTGGATGTAGTCATCGTGACGTCGTCCATTCCTTTGTGGACTGCCATTTTGAAGCCTCGAGTTCGGCGATTTCGCCGTCGCCATCTTGGATTATTGCCGCAGCCATTTTGTTGTTTTTGCAGCCAATGAACAGTAAGTTAGCGTTAACGGAGGTTACCATATTTGGACTGTGGAAGAGTGACGTAGAGATGCCATATACGTCATTGGTAGAGACCTGTCAATCACAATAAGTCCCGTCCTAAAGCATATCCTGCTTTATGATCTATTTGACTCTAATAGACTCTTGGGTGCACTCACTTGTAGCTTCATGTTCATGTTATTTACAGAGATACAACACAAAAAAACCTTGAATTATATTCTCACTTTCCCTCCCATCCTTTTGCCTTTTTAACTCCAGTTTCATTTAATTTTTTTTGGCATTTGGCAAATCTCTTTTCTGTTTTAGGAAAGGACCAAATGGATTCGTGGCGCAAGTGACGATGATGACAATATAAGACTACAGAGCTGTTTAAAACTCATGTTTAGCGGCCCCCCTGATCTCTGTCTCTCTGCCAATTAACCACTTAGTGTGTGTGTGTGTGTGTGTGTGTGTGTGTGTGTGTGTGTGTGTGTGTGTGTGTGTGTGCGTGGGTGTCCAGACCCTTTCATAGGCCTTAAAGGAACAGTGTGTAGCATTTAGAGGGATGTATTGACAGAAATTAAATATAATATTAATAAGTATGTTTTCTTTTAATCACCTAAAAATAATAATAGTTGTGTTTTTGTTAGGGCTGTCCTTGACCAAAGAAATTATTGGTCGACTAATCGATTAAGAACTATGAATAATATAATAACCAACCAACTAAAGAAATCTTAGTCGATTTAGACCAAAAGACCGATTAGACGACTAATCGACAAAAGGGGGGCAGCCATAGTTTTCTTACTTTAGAATGAGCCGTTTATATCTACATACGGAGCGAGCCCTTTCACAAAGCCGGCCGCCATGTTTCTACAGAAGCCCAGAACGGAAAAAACAAACCCTTGCTCTAGATCTAGGGGCATTCTCACTTTCACGCTCTCGCCTCGGCCACCGTAGTTCTCCTACACGCTCAGCACACAGGAGGAGAAGTTTCAGTTAGACCCAGGTGGCAACCTCCGGTTCTGCCGAGTGAAGCAGACCAGCGGGGGGCAACTCCTCCGGTTGCAGAAAGAAGTCTGATTGTATAGAAGTCAATGAAAAAATGACTTTAATTCTCTCTTGATTTATTCCCTCAGTAAATATTGTAAACATGAGTTTATGGTCTCAATCTCTAGTTCCAAGTCTTCTTCAATACAGCATGATGTTCATTTAGTAAATTATGGTCCATTTAGGGTCAAATAGACCATAAAGCAGGGGATGCTTTAGGGCTTACTGTGGTACCAGAGTTGATTACGACATCTCAACGTCACTCCTCCGCATTCCAAAGATGGTAACTTCAGTTCATTGGTTGCAAAAAAACAAGATGGCCGAACTCGAGGCTTCCAAACGGCGTTCCACAATACAATGGGTAACGTCTCGATGACTACATCCACTTGTTATATACAGTCTATGGTTCGACCGCTAGATGCCATCAAATCCTACACACTGCACCTATTACCACAAAACCTGTCCCAGCAAAAAAACTGTCACGACTCAGCTACACACGACTGTACATGACTGTACCTCACAGGTAGCCTGATCCCGAGTTGTTAAAAACAATCACTGTAGCCACAAGCTACAAAAGCCAAAGTCAAACCAAAACACACACACACACACACACATCGAAAGAGTGAACAGTGTGTGTGTGTGTGGGGGGGGGGGGAAATGAAACAAAGGGGTTGCCATGAGGAAGAAAATGCACAAAAAACCTACAGATAAATGTCTATGGACTAAAAAGCTAATTGTTGTTTGTTAAAATGTGTGGTTTCTGAATGTGCAAGTGAATGACTGAATGATGGTGACTCACTGCTGCTGGTGGCCAGTTGCTATCTGGTGCCGAGGCGGGTGTCCAGAGAGTGTGTGTGTGTGTGTGTGTGTGTGTGTGTGTGTGTGTGTGTGTGTGTGTGTGTGTGTGTGTGTGTGTGTGTGCGAGTAACTTGGTGTGACTGTCGCTCTGTCAGACGGCAAACAGAGGCATCTCTCTCAAATCCGCACTGGGCCGCGGCTTACAATGAGCTCATGCAAAGAGGGGAGCAAAAAAGCCGCGGCTTAAATGTGTACTCACAAGGACAACAGGCACACCCTCCAAACCCCCAACCCCCTTCACCCCCTCCACCCCCCCTGAGCAAATATTAAGAGAGACTTCACTCCCAGCTAATCTAATTCACAAACACTCCAGAGCGCGCACAAACAAGGAAAAACATATAATTTAACCATATTAACTTAGCCTTTGACGTGCAACGTTTCACGTATAACTTACCACCGTTCCCCGCAGCCTCCCCGTACAACAACCGAGCACCACGGTGATTTACATATAGATAGAGAAGTGTTTATGAAAAAAACACATTTGTGTATAATAGCCCGAGGCTGCGTTGTCACTCATCAAGCTGATCAAAAAAAAAGCAGCAACCATACAACACTGATGAATCTCGGAGCGCCTTTTGCGAATCTGTCCTTCAACGGCAGGAAGGAAAAAGAGGAGGTGAGATAAAGGGAGAGAAATCAAGGGGAGAGGAGAGGAGCATCTAAATATAGAGAGACTCGCGTTTTTTGGAGTCAGAAAAGAGACAGTGAAGGGTAAGAAAGAGGGAGGGAGACGGGGGGATGCAAGAAGGAGAAGCGAAGAGATGGGGGGGGAGGACAAATAAAGCAATGGAAGAAAAGTAGTGTTGAGGCGGCACAAGAAGACAGAAAGGGCGTCGGTGTGGGTTCGAGATCGATCGGTTGCAGAGCCTCGTGGGCTTCTCATCTGCTGTTGCGTTGCTTAGTGGACTTCTGGAGAAGTGGACGCGGAGGTCACCTAATTCCATCCGCGGGACTCGAGAGTTCAATACGCCTCTCGCCATATCGCCACCGACGTTCATCAATACGCGGACGCTCGATACCGAGGCTCAGCGAACCCAGTAGATTCGAGTAATGATCAGCGAAGATGCAAAATCGTTGGAGTTCTTTGTCTTCCTTGTTCCGGTGCTGTGCCTTGATTGGCTGTTCAAGGGAGGAATCGCAGCGAAGCCACTGACAGTAAAAAAAAACAACAAAAAAACAAAAACAAACAGATTTTCAGTGAAGTTTGTTTTGCTGAATTGTAATTGCTTAAAACAAGCAACTTTTCTCATGGACTCTGGCACGGTGTGGCTCGAGGGGCCACCACGTCCCACTGTGATTGACGAAGAGCGACCAGACAAAACGCCTCACCTGGATCCTCACTCTCCTCACGTCCTCTCCTCTTCTGTCATCCTCCCTATCTGTCTGTCTTTTCACTCGGAGCGTGTTTACTCCGATGCGGTTTGACGTTTGACTGTCACCTGTTGACTCACATGAACAGCTGCGATGGCTCGCAGGCTTTTGGGACTATTGCTGCTTCTTCTTCTTCTTCTTCTTTTTTTTTCCCCCGACGGAAAGAACTTCAAATTCACGTCAAGAAAGAAGTACCACGGCCAGACATACAGTAAGAGACACAAAGAGATAGAGAGAGAGAGAGAGAGAGAGAGAGAGAAAGAGAGAGAGAGAGAGAGAGAGAGAGAGAGACAATAGGTCCACTGTGTAAACTCCCATGATCTCTCTCACCGTCGCTAAGGACAACACCCACCTTGGAAACCTAATTTTTTGAAGAAGTCACACATTCCCACATTGTGAGGCAGCGCCAGTATCAGGTGTCCATCCAAACTACCCAACCACCTCCAATCAGCTGCCACCCCCCCTTCATGACACGCCAGCGCACACACCAAAACAACTGGGAGGTGGGGGGGTCAGATAGAAGACAGGAGGGGGGAGAGGAATGGGTGCGGGGGTGAGAAAGAGAGAGAGCCAAGCAGAGACAAAAGGCAGAGAGACAATGACAGCGGGTGAAAAGAGGAAGAGACGAGGGGGAAAAGTGCATCGCATTCACAGAGCAAGAAGAGAACAAAAACATAGCAACAATAACACCTCCGTGTGTGTGTGTGTGTGTGTGTGTGTGTGCGTGAATGCCATATTGGAAGAGGGCCGTTGGGGGAGTTTGCCCCTAGCCACTGAAAAGGGGATGTGAACCTTCTCACTTCTGTTCTTCTGTTCACATTTGGATTGGCTCTGCCGCTCTCGTTCATAAAGGGAACCAAACTGACGCAGGAGAGCTTATAAAGTCTCCAGCAGCAGTGACGGAGCGCCCTGCTTTCATCGTCGATTTATAATTTCACGTAGTAAATACACTTCGTTTTTTTTTTTTTTGCTGGAAAAGCCTTCTTGAATCAAAATAATCCAACTTCCCCTTTGAGACGCCACATTCCAACCTAAAGCAAGAAGTTGCTCTGACTTGTCTATCGTTGCTAGTTGTTGCATCAAAGTGTGATGAAGATTAAAGTTTCAGTCCTGGTCGATTTCGAATTTCTATTCTAATGGAAACAAAAGGAATTGAGCTTCGATTCTTTTTTTATCAGTCTGGATTCTTTTTTTTTGACACATGAGCATCAAGATTTCATGGTTCAGACTATGGTTCCATTTTTTTGTGGCTATGCAATGGAGAAAAACTCTAAGGGGCCGTTTACATGCCGTTTTGTACCCTCAAATCTGTTGTTGCACTCCCAAGGGCCAATAACGTGCACCGCATGTTGACAATGTATCCTCATACAACGGTTCTTAAGTCCTAAGTTGCTCCTCATTTTTTTTGTGTGTTTTCCTACAGAAGTCTGCAACACGTGTCATGTTTGTTACATGCATGCGGCCTTATCAAAATAAACCTCTGGAAACTCAGTTAGGTTTAGGCCACAAAACTACTTGGTTAAGTTTAGCAAAAGATCGTTGTTTGGGTTCAAATTACCACGGAAGGGCCGTTACCTGAAGTATGCAAGTTATGTTGACTTCTCGTTTCACGTTCAGTTGGACGCAGTCTTTATACTTCCTCATTCATGAATATGTGGATAAACGTGGGATATCTGCAAATTACGGCATTATTTTTCGTAGATATTGCTCCAAACGCTGGAGGAGCCCAGCCTGCATGTGACGAGGAACAACCAATCACATCGGGGCAGATGTCTTTACTCTCTTAAAACTATATATAAATGTCAGTCTATGGTAAATGGATATATAACTTTACCATCCGCCTCACGGACTATTTTACTTGCTTCGTTGTTTCCTTCTGAAGATTGAGACAAACATCCGGTTGAAAGGCCAGCGAGATCCACACTGCTGTAAATCCATTTATATTTTGTTTTTTATTTTGTTTGGTTTGGTCAGTGAGGCTTTACTGTTAAATTAACGCAACTTTTGCAGGTTTCGGTTGCTTAGTAACGGCATTTATTTTCGGGGAATGTTGCCTCGGACACCCAGTTTGTAACACTGTAAATACAAACTTTCATCAGTGGACCATAGGCTCAGTCACCGTTATGTTACCTCCTTCGTGACTTAACAGACATTTATTTAAATGAAAATCTTTGACTTTGCCCCGTTAAGGGGATGTATAAATATGAGCAAGGGTCAGGGGGAAGGATAAAAATGAGAAAGAGAACAGTGAGAGGGTAAAAATGAGAAAAGGGAGTAGAGGAAGGGTAAAAATGAGAAATGGAGTAGGGGAGGCCACAGGAGGCACCTGGCCCACTTACAGCAGAGGAGGAGGAGAGGTGGGAGATTAACGAGTGGGAGGGAAAAGGAAGAAGGAGAAAGTGGAGGAGGAGGAAACGCACTGAGAGGAGGAAGAGGAGGAGGAGGAGAAAAAAGCGTGGGAGGAGCAGCTGGAGGGAGGGGGGGGAGGCTACAGGGTGAAGTAGAAGAACAGGACAAGGTGAGGAGTAAAAGAAGGAAGAAGAAAAAAGTACATGAGATGATGAGGCGAGGAAATAAAACAACAGAAGAAATAATGGGAAGGGTGAGGAGGGCAGAGGGGGCGGTGAGAGCAGGAGAGAGAAAGAGAGAGGAGGAGGAGGAGGAAGAAGTGGGGGCTGGAGGAGGAGGAGAAGAAGAAGAAGAAGAAGAAGAAGAAGAAGAAGAAGAGGTGGCCTTGTGAGGCTGAGAATGGAGGTGGTGTGTGTATGTGTGTGTGTGTATGTGTGTGTGCGTGCGCGCGCGCGTGCGTGTGTGTGTATTTGTGTGTGTGTGTGTGTGTGTGTGTGTGCGCGCGGGATGAATGTGTGTGGGTGTCTAAAATTATGACGAAAAAAACTAACACCTCACCCAAAGTATGAATAAGCGACCACAACAGGCCAATGTAGGTTCAATCTCTTCTCCCGGCACGTCGCAACAGCCTGCCTATACCACTAATATCCCACTAATACCACCCACAGTCCTCGCTCCACCTCACATCAATGAATATTTCATGTCCTGATGGCACTTTTAAAGCAAAAAACTAATTAGCAAATCCAAGTTGATCTGGCATTAGTCATATCAGGCCAATTAAAAGCCCAGTCCTACTGTACATGTTAATGGCAGCGAAGTGGAATAATTGTATGTTGAGCAGGGGAGAGAATGTTAAACAGGTCTTGTTAGCAGCACTTTAGCACTCTAGCCAGAGTCCATGGCTGGATTACAAAACTCTACAAAGCAGGATAATGTTCGTTAGAGAGACACACACACACACACACACACACACACACACACACACACACACACGCACACGTGCGTTTGAAAGCGACAAACTCTATCCATTAATTAGAGAGTCGCCATCAATTCCATGGGGTCAGGTCTGATACTTATAGCTAAAGAAGAGAAATATTTCCCGGGAAAATTATGGTTTTATGCTTCAGTAATAACTTTTTTTTTTTCTTCATTCAGAGGATAGTTGAGAACATTTCACCAACTACGAAGAACACTACACATACTTCACACTCAATATGTGTACTATACCTCCGATGGACTTGGTTTGTATCTTCTCGGACGCACTAAACTGTAATTGCCTCCTTGCCGGTTGGAGACGTGTAACCATGGTTACTCGTGCCGACCGGCATGTGACCAAGCGATGATTTGTGAGAATCATTAAGTCTGAAGTATTTAGAAAAATATATATCACACCTAGCAAAGTGGAATCTTGTACCTACACTTACATTGAATCGTTAGTGACGATACGGAGCTGTCCGTCATTGTCTGTTATGAACGGTACCGCACTGCATTGTGGGATATATATGTCGGCATAAAGTCCAGCGTTTGCATACTGTAATATTTAACTGGAAAACAAATGTCATGGCCAACTTTCATTGTTTTCCCTTTTGTCCCCTTTATGGAGTCGTTATTGTCCATAAAAAGTCAAGTAACTGAATAATTGTGTTCTATTCACAAAGATAATCACACATTCACATGACAACAGAGAACGAAATACAAAACTAAATGGTGTGAATAAGACAGAAGAAAGAGAAAAATATAATTAGATAAAATGTATAAGCAGGAGTAAAAGAACATTGTTGTGCTGTGACCAAAACTTCAGATAACATGTAATTGCGTTTATTACAAATTATTTTTAACTTCTGTTTAAACCTCCTAAGCTCCTTATTTTAACTTTCTACCAACTCTTTATATTTATTACATTTGTTATCTCTTTTTCTTCCACCACAAACATTATTCTATTCCCGTACTATTACTATTCGGACCAACCAAAAAGTCTCACCTGCTGTTTTAGCAAAACAAAATTTCGGACGCAACCAGGAAGTCTCGAAACTCTTCCCACTATGCATCCTATAAAATGTTTCAATCGCTGTTTATATTCTGAAAACAAACAAATCCAGTATCTGAACACAACAACAAAGGATGTGTTGTTAACTTTTCCATTGTTGTTGTTTTTCCATTATGTCTACGTCATTAACTACATCTACACCTCTATTGATCAGGTTTTTTTTTTTTACAAGCCGATTTCATAACTCCAAATAAATATTGAATGAAGTACCCTGAATGCAAGTCAACTTTCCCTAAAATGTAGAATCTTCGTATAACCTCTGTTTTCCAAAGTGCCAGAAACGTCTTATTACTGGACATTTGAAAAAGAAACATCCTGACTGCTCTCCTTCTTCTGTGTTAATATTAAACAGGGATCCAAACATTGGCAGAGGTTCACATGTTACAGTTCACTCCCCCCTAACCCCTCCCACCCCCCATTTTTCTGCTCCACACACCGTGCGGTCAGCAGCAGTCGACGTGAGGTTGTGGAGACGGCGTTTGTGTGGTATTTTGGAGCAGAGGAAGGTGTTGGTTTGTATTTGAGTCTTTCCAACCTTCCCTCTGTGTGTTTTCTTAGCGCAGGAGTTTAGATTGAGACAGACAGCGCTGACACACACAGACTAAACTGAGCCGCACACAAAAAAAGAAGAAGAAAAAAGCAGCGGCAGAATAACAAGGGCTGGAACTCTTCTGGAGTGTATGTCTGTTTCATCACCCTCCTCCTCCTCCTCCTCCTCCTTCTCCTCCTCCTCCTCCTCATCTTCCTCCCTCCTTCTCCCCATTCTCTCTCCTCTTTCTCCTTCCTCGCTCGTCTCCCCTCTCTCACCTGAGCTTTGATATGGAAATCTCTCACCAGCCACAGCCCCGAGGCTAGTTGACTGTTTCTAAAGATGTATTTGCTCAAAGCCGCTCAATTTCTCATCAAATGCTCACACTGTGTGTATGAAAGACTTTTCGCTGGGAAAATAACAACTAACAACCGCGTGCTTATACACGGCTTTCAGCGGTCTGCAAAACCCCCCAGACTTCAACAAAGACCTTTTTTTTTTCCAAACCTTCAAGTTCTAAATAGCTTATATAAATTTGTCTAAAAAGATGTTGATCCTTTTGCAGAGTGGAGCGCAGAGCTCGCCAACTATCTTCAATGGAGATGCTTTGAGTGTGTGTTCAACATTAAGGACGCTCAACCTGCACGTCGGATAAAGTGTCGACCGGAAATCGTTGAAGATCTAGGAACAAGTCAGAAAGTCTGTTTGGGAGGACAAAATATTTGTTTAATTTATGTTTTTTTCTGGTAAAAGAACGCAAATTATGCCACTAAAAACAATTGGTCTAGAGCTGCGACGATCAATTAGTCGTTAACTGTTAAATTAATCGCCAACTGTTTTGATAAACGATTAATCGGTTTGAGTAACGTTTTAAGGAAGCTTCATAAATGTGAATATTTCCCGGTTTCTTTACTCCGAAAGTGACAGTAAAGTGAAACGAGACATTTGTGGACCTCGGGAAATACATATTTTGTACAATTTTGTGACATCTTACAGACCAAACGACTAATCGATCGATCGAGAAAATAATCAACAAGATTTGTCGCCACATTTTCGAAGGAAAAAAACGTCATAATTCTCCGATTCCAGCTGCTTACATGTGAATACATCCCGGTTCCTTCACTCCTCTCTGACAGTAAACTGAATATCTTTGACAAAAGAGGACGTCACCTTTTGGCTTTGGGAAACTGATATTCTTTCGCAATTGTCTGACATTTAATTGACCAAAGAACTAATCGATTAATCCAGAAAATAATCACCAGATTATTCGCCAACTATTTGGAAAATCGATTAATCTGTTTGAGTATAATTTTGAGGGAAAAAAACGGGTCATAATTCTCTGACTCCAGCTTCTTAAATTTGAATACTTCCTGGTTTCTTCACCTCTCTCTGAGAGTAAATTGAATATCTTTGAGTCGTGGACAAAATAGATAGAATAGGACATTTAAGGACGCCACCTCGGGCTTTGGGAAAATGTCTCACCATTTTTCTGGCCGTTTATAGACCAAACGACTAATCGATTAATCAATGAAATAATCAACAAATTAATCGTTAGTCGCAGCTGTAAATCAGTCCCATGTCAGCTCATTACCTGAGAGGAGCAACATCAGCGGTTAAAGATGCTGTTGTGTGAATGCAGATCAATGTTATCCTTCAATGGGGAAAAATAAAAATAAAAGATTTTCTCTCACAATTCCTGTAGAAATATAGTCAGAACATCCTAAAAACCGAAGAGGAGTCATAGTTTAGGGTAAATTGAAAAACGTGACATTATATATACAGTATATATAACTTTACTATGTGAAGGACAACGTTGCTAACTGCTCTATACAAGAAACATCATCACAGATCAGAAAGCAGAAGATAAAAGAAAATAGATACAATTTAAATCCCTCCCTTTGTTCTTTCATTAACAGAAGACGGACACCTAATTGAAATGCATCACCTGTCGTGCAAAACATCCGCTGTCATCACTTCACTTTTTGCAATATTTCTTTTGACAGCGCGCGAACGAGTGAAAACGTACCGTATAATAAAACCAACAATTAGGAGTTCACAGAACACGGACAGGGACTTGTTGGATTTCCCCGACTTTGGACATCGACGCAATTGGTGAGTAAAATTAGAAAACGTCTTGTTAGTCATGAGACGATCTACTTTGCATTCCCTAACCAAAAGAAAAACACACCCTGATGACAGCACGCAAAAAAATGAAATCCCTCATCTGTTTCCTCGGGAATGTGTGATCCAAAAAAGGTGTTTTGCAATATCAACAACTCCTCAAAAAAATACTCTGACATCTTGCCACTTTCGCTGCACAAAACCCCTCCTTTTGCATTTATTTTTAGCAACAAAACAAATTATAATTTTGCTTTCAATTCTCGCTCGTAGATTATAACCACTCCCCCCCAAAAAAAAGAGAGAGCCAAAGCGGCGAATTACCTTCCAATTTAAAAATTCAGGGACAAAAGAACAAAAGGAAAGAACAAGAGAGCTCATTGCGTTCACTGACATCCCATCCAGTGTGCAGGTGCATGTGCACACACACACACACACACACACACACACACACATACACACACACACACACACACACATACACGCTCACACATCTATGAAATATTAACACCTATGTGAAAAGACAAGTGGGGTGGTGGAGAATATTTTTGTGTGTGTGTGTTTGTGTGTGTGTGTGTGTGTGTGTGTGTGTGGTTTGAGGGGGGTATGGCTTAAACTCACCTGTTATCTCTGCTGTGTGTGTGTGTGTGGGGGTGTAGGAGGGGTGTGGGGTGGGGGGGAGGGGAGGGGAGGATGTCAGATAGGTAGATAGGGAAGACAGCTGTTACACACACACATCCCCCACAGCATACGTGTAACCCCACGGGGATTAGGAACACCTGTATTCATCGCTGCACAATGAGCTATAGAGGCAGTTAAGCTAAAAAGCCTTCGGAGTTATTAGGGGATGGGGGATGGAGCTGGTTTGGCTACATGGGGCGGGGGGTGGGTGGGTGGTTAATATGCGCCAAAACATGCCTTCCACAAATCAGATGTGAGAATGAAAATATTCAGACAGAGTTGTCAAGAGAACTCCAGAGAGACGGAGGCATGCCATGTAAGATGTGTACACGCGAGTGTAAATGGCTCACTTTTGCAGCGGGTTAGCCAAACAGGTGTTCCCATTAACAAGTGAGCGCCGATGTGGAGGGTGGGTAGGGTGGGGTGAGGGGGTGGTGGTGGTGGTGGATGGAGGGGGGGGGGGGGGCAGGATCGCAATGAGAAAGCTGGCAGAGAGAGATGGAGACAGAGGGATGAATGGAGTACAAGGCTGCTGACAGGGAACAAATGAGTGTGTACGGAGCGTTTGCCCTCTTTTCTCTGTTTTATATCAGCAACGTACACACCATTGGATAAACTTACAGTTCAGTTTACTGTCTACATAAACACGTATTCTCTCTTGTGAGAGGGTGGGGGGAGAATAGCACGCTGCATCCCCAGGGTTTCGCGTACCTGATCCTGCTCACCACACAGTTCAGCCTGCATGGGAGGACTGAGCACCACCTACATACCGGCAGGCGAACACAGCGGCGCTGTAGCACCACCAAGACCACATCTTCAAGGCCTCGGTCTCGGGAGAAAATGGACCACGTTTTTTTTCCGTCTCAGACGAGGACGATATCATTTCACAAGCGTGAGGATGTCTCTAAAGCCACCCGTGCAACGTCTGATCTATTTGTTGACGTCATCGCTGTGATTGCTCATCGAAAACAGAGGAACATTCCCACACATGAAATCCGCCTCTGCAACGCCGTTTGAATATTTTATCAAGAATTTTCTCATGTTACGATACGAACACATACATGGCAATAAAAGAGGTGTTTTCTGTGGGGGGAGGAGGGGAGGGGGGATTTTACAAAGTGTGGGACTCGCACTGGTCCTGGTCTCGAACTTGGTCTCAACCCCTCAAAGTCTTGGTCTCCTCTCGGTCTCAATGCATCCTGGTCACGGTCCCTCTGTGAGCTCTAGAATCCGACAACAGCGAAGAAGCAAGTGTCCCCCCCGCATCTAATTTTCTCTCCCATCTCTTCACACCCTCGCGGTTTCCAACAAACCTCCAAACTAACAAATATTCGGTGTAACAAAACTCCACCACCTTCAACAAACACCACCGCACAGCTTCGCCTTTAACCCCGAGAAAAGGGGAAAAAAAGAAAAAGATACATTTAACTTATCTTGTTTAATAAAAAAAAAAAAGGTCCATTCATGAGATATAACACAAGTTGGAGAGTGCTCCAAATCCTCCTTTGCAATCCCACAAGCACACGAGCAGCTAATATTTTTTCCATCTTTCGGGCCGATCTCGCCTACACGCCTCCTCCACTCCTCCTTGTAGCTGCTGTCTTGGTCTGTATTACATTTTCCCCCCGTGGAACACACAGATGGAGAAGGTGTAGACACATGCACACACACACACACACACACACACACACACACACACACACACACACACACACACAAACACATATATATGCACACGCTTTGACGTCCACTGCTCTTGTATTACTACACAGCTCTACCTCGGGGGTGGGGGGGGGGCAACCTCAGTGGTGCAGCATGGGTGGTGTTGGGGGGGGGTGAAAACCCACACACACACACACACACACATACACAAAGCATTCTGGGAGATAGTCCAGGCCAGGATGTGTGGCGAGGTGTGGCTACGCCTTTATAGTTTGAGGATTGTCAGCATTCAAAAAAAAGAGAAAAAAAAAGCAAAGAAGTCTGCTGCTCGCGAGGTACAAAATGTGCACAGATGGACGTGCATGCAAACACACACGAGCCACGGTAATTGAATTAAAATTTTTTATCATATCAAGCGCCAGATCTTAGCTGTAGTAGGAAGGACAAAACAAGCAGACAAATCCAGCGAGGCCTAAGACAATTTGGAAAAAATCACTAGATGGTCTCTTAATCCCAAAGATCCAGTTAGCCGCTGTCAAACAAGAGGACGGTGCAGAGAGCTGACTGGCTGTTGCAGCTGGAGACTGGGAGGCGGCACCTTCTGGAAGTTCCTCAAACTGAACTAAAACACAGAAACGCACACTTTTCTGACACCCAAGCTGCTACGAGAGAGATGACGGTGCTCAGCAACAATATTCATGTCGATCCGAGCTCGGCTCACATTATCAGAAAAGTTTGCAGACCCCCCACCAGTGTGCAGAGATGATGATGATGAAGATCTGTGTCTCTTTTGTTTTGTTTTGGGACTCCGCCTGGCTGCAGGCTGGAGGTGGCTTGAGCATGCAGAGCTCGAATGAAGTGGGGTTGTCCTCCCCCCCCACCCCCCCCCCACCCCACACTCCCTCTCTTGCGCGTGGTAGAAAATGGAGGAAGACGGAACTGACCGGTTTGAGAGGGGCAGACAGCAGAGGAGACAGGCAGACAGACAGACAGACGGGGGGCTATAGTCGCCAATAAACAAGAAGAAAAAAACACACACACTTGATGCCACACATTTAAACTCTCAAAACGGATCAGATGATGAACTGAACAATTAAAAGGGAAAAAACAAATACCCGAGAGCACCCATCTGCAAACACCCCCCCCCCTCTCTCTTTCTTCCCCCCTTTCTCCTCCTCCTCCTCCTCCTTGTCTTGTCTGGTACTCTAGGGTTGGGTGTTGACGCAGCAGAAATTTCCAGCTGGAGAAATCCCCCCGTTTTTGGGAGGTTAATCGAGGGGAGAAGAGGAGGAGAAGAAGGAGGAGGAGGAGGGTTTAAGCCCTCTCGTCTTCTAGCAGCTCCGAGCGCTTTCATTTTGAATCCCCTCCAGACGGCTGCACGGAGCATCACCCTACGTTGTGTGTGGCACGATATCTGTGCACGATCATATCGCCCCCCCCCCCCACACACACACACACACACACCAACGCTGTCAACGTAGGAGACAAAACTTTGCACATTTCACAGCTGGTTTCATCAAACTCGGATCAGCTGGGATGAAACACGCATGTGTCTGCAAGTGTCTCATAATACACGCGAGCATTATGTGGGATATACAGTCTGCAGGGTGCAATATATCTATCTTTATATATTTATATATAATAAACATAAATGTGTGCAGGTGGATGACAGTTATTGGATTTTCTTCCTGCGCGCTGATAAAAAAAGAAGTAGTTCCATTTAGTCCATTTCACAGCCTTTAAAGAAAACCACGTTCAGACACATTAGAAAGTATTTTTTTTTTCGTCTCTCCATTGTAAAACTGTCCCTTTTTAATCGGCTCCATAGTGTGTGAAATATACAACGTGCGAATCCCCCCGGTAGGCGACTGACAGCTTCTCCAAAAAAAAAAGAGAAATATCAACAAGCGCAACAGACAGCTGGCTGTCACGTATGGAACAGGTAGGCGTACTTTTCAGACTGTCGCCCGCTCCCTCGGTCGGTGTCTAGCTGTCAAAATCAACGCTAACATGAATGCCAATGGAATAAAATAAAATGAATAAAAACAGACAGGCCTTCCGTACAGTAGCCCCCCGAGACCGACTATAAGAGCGCCGCGACCGCGCGGAGTTACATTGTACGTCTCCAACCCCGCGCGCCCACCAACCTGTCAGCTGGAGACAGCGATGGCTCCGCGAGGCAGAAAAAAACTAATTGTTGACATGATATATAAAAGCACGGACGCGCTGCCGTCTCAACGGAAAAAAACCTCAGACCTTGTTATAGCAAAAGGGGGGAGCTCGGTGCTGACGGAAGAGAGAGGGGGAGAGGGAGAGAGGGGGGGAGGAGGAGAGGGGGTGGGGGGGTCTACTACTGATACGAGGAAGTCAGACATACCTGTTACCCCATGGGGTCTGGGCTTTTGGACGCGGTGTCGGTCCTTCGGAGGTCCAATCTGGTGTGACAGCCTGAGAGAAAGAAAGGAAGGGAGGAGGAGGAGGAGGAGAGAGAGAGGGGGGAGGTTGTCCAAAGCTCTCTCTCTCTCTCTCTACTGTCCTTCCTCTCCTCTGGATGCTTTCTTTAAGTGTTATTCCCCCTTGTTCTCCCTGCTCTTCTTCCTCCACCAGCCCCTTTCTCTCTCTCTTTCCCTCCCCGGCTTTTCCGTGTCTTGGTATCAGGAGCCTCCTCCTCCTCCTCCTCCTCCTCCTCCTGCTGCTGCTCTGTGCATGTCTATCTCTCTCTCTCTCTCTCTCTCTCTCTCCCCGTGTCCCCGTATCTCCTCTCTCTCTCTCTCTCTCTCTCTCTCTCTCTCTCTCTCTCTCTGGGCAGAGTCAGGAAATGAGACAACGTGAACGCACCGTGCGCGCGTGTCCATCTGATCTAAGGCGAGTAATCAGAAAATCCCTCGGGCGAATTCTGTCATTTAATACATGACGAATTATTATTATTAAGAATATGTGTTATTATGTTCTGTGTCATGATGTAAACAGGAGGGGGGGCGGGGGGGGGGGGGGTTGTCATGGGTCCTGCGTGGGGCTCCTGCTTGTGCGTCTGTTGCCATAGGGCTCGGTAAGGACCAGGGGGCTTACTGTATCTTACCCCCTCTTGTGGCACAACCAAAGAAAGCACCAGCCAACAGTCATAAAAAAAAAAAAACAAGACTGACATTTATAGTTTGACACAGTTTGGCTGGAAAACACCTCGTAGAGCCATGTGATGTGTAGCATGCAGGACATTCTTTTGTCAAAAACTCTGGGGTAATTCCACCACTGCCTGACCTCTGCCCTTCGCACATGATGGATTTTTTCTGATTGCACTTTGTTTTTTTTTAAGTTATGGGGAAATTGCTTGTGAATGACAACAAATAGAGAGAGAGAGAAAGAGAGAGAGAGAGAGAGAGAGAGAGAGAGAGATGTGGGAGGTAGTTTCCTAAACAGCTAGAAACAGTTACAATAAAAAAGGCCGATACTTCCTGTATAGGTGTGTATACCTATACAGCAAGAATCAGAGTAAATGTAAACTTCTCACAGGTGGTAGTACTCACACCCTTTACCGGTGTAAAAGTACCAGTATGACAATGTGAAAAGTACTCTGTTACGAGTGAAAGTCCCCCAGACGGAGTTATATCAAAATATATTTGATAATAATCAGCAAAATATACTGAAAATGCAGTAAGATGTCATCCAATTGTTGACGGATTCGTCGATTCTTAAGCAGCGTTTCCCGATTGTTGATGGTTCTGGTGTGTCTAGTTTTTAATTCTTTATATAGAGTTTGGTAGTTCAGTACCACATTTCATGGTCGGAAAGGAGAAACACACATGCTTTTCAACATTATGAAAGACTTGGATATCAACAGGTTGCATGTAAACGGGAATTATTAGTGTAACGTTCACTTTCATTCGCCGTGTAAACAGCTTAGTGGGAACATTGTTTTTTTATTCGGAACAAGGACAAAAAAAATTAATTTTTGTGCACGTAAACGTATTCAATGTTTTGTATTTTACAAGCTTGTCATGTCTTTTTTTATGAAAAATCGTGAAAGTAACTGATAAGTGTAGCTGTTGGATAAATATAGTGGAGTAAAAAACAATAATTTCCTCCTAAATGTAGCGGAGAAAAAAAACTGCGGTAACTATACTCGAGTAAAACACAAGTACTTCAAAATGGCACTTAAGTACAGTACTCAGGCCAATGTACTTAGTTACTTTCCATCACTGCAAGTACTGTATGTTAACACAAACAAGGAACGTGGCTCCGCTTATCAATCATTCTCATTCCTGAGCTGAGAACAAATGCCTCCCAACGTAAAACGTGACTATTTTTATCGAAGATGATGATCAAATTCTATTAGAAATATTAATGTGTGTGTGTGTGTGTGTGTGTGTGTGTGTGTGTGTCGCTGTCAGTTCATAGTCCACCATTGTGTGTGAGTTTCTGCAGTTATGAGGAACTGTGATCTGTTACTTAGGAAATAAGAATACATGCTGGAGTCATTTGTAGGTTTGAGGAAGTGGGAAAAGTTTATGGGGAAGAGAGCGGGTGCCACGGCAAAACATGTAGTACATGGGTGTGTGTGTGGGTGTGGGTATGTCTGCGTGTGTGTGTGTGTGTGTGTGTGTGTGTGTGTGTGTGTGTGTGTGTGTGTGTGTGTGTGTGTGTGTGCGCGTGTGTTTGTATGCGTGTGTGTGTGTATGCGTGTGTGTGGTGAAAGTGATGCGTGTAATGACACAGCAAAGGGGGTGTAGAGCCGAGCCTCCATCAGTCTGGGCGGCTGGCTGCCGAGGGCTGGATAAGGGAGGATGTCAGGCCATGTGGATTAAGGATGTAGGTCTGTAATGCCCAGGCACAGATCTCTCTCTCTCTCTCTCTCTCTCTCTCTCTCTCTCTCTCTCCAAGTCCGCAAACACACAAGCTGCTTTACTCAAAGCTGGGCTCCCTCAAGCCAACGTGGCCTTCAATCCGCCTGACACGACAAACATGACCCCGTTCTCCCCCCATACGCCACCTCCTCGATATCACCCCTCTCTCTCTCTCTCTCTCTCTCTCTCTCTCTCTCTCTCTCTCTCTCCCCTCATCCCCCCTTCTGTCTGCTCAGGGATGGGTTTAGGCATCATTAGGCCACTTACACATGTATTCAGTCCGCGCAATACTCAGCACGGAAATCCACTCAGGAGGCAGAGCAGCGGTGTGAGGGTGAAGAAGGAATTCTGGTTTTGTGTGTGTGTGTGTGTGTTCACAAAGAGTCCTTAAAACACAAGGTGATGGGTGTGTTTGCGTTTAGGAAGGAGGTTAGTGTGTCGGGTTGAATCGCCGCTCACCCTAAGGGACGGTCACTCTTCTACTGTATTCTGCTTTTCCCACTTGAGTTTGACTTTTTGACTTTTTAAATGAATGAAAGTTTCCACTTTAAAAGTTTGTCACTGACGACAGAAAAAAACACACGATCAGGTCCGTCCGCACCGACTTGCGTTTTAACCACAGATTGTGTATAAGCAGTAGACGTAACCATGGTGATTTCACACATTAGTTTGTGGACTGGCGTTTCGAAGCTTTGAGTTCGGCGATTTCCCGTCGCCATCTTGGATCACAGCTGTCGCCATGTTGTTGGTTTTTTCGCAACCAATGAACGGAAGTTACCATATTTGGAATGCGGAGGAATGACGTAGAGACCCATATACGGCTCTGGTAGCTGCGGCGACCTGTCAATCACCTTGTAGCCCCACCCTAAAGCATACTCTGTTTTATGGTCTGTTTTACTCTAAATGGACCATAATTTACTAAATGAACATCCTGCTGTATTGAAGAAGACTTGAAACTAGAGATTGAAACCATAAACTCATGTTTACAATGTTTACTGAGGGAATAAATCAAGAGAGAAGTAGAGTCATTTTCTCATAGACTTCTATACAACCAGAGGAGTCGCCCCCTGATGGTCAGTAGAGAGAATGCAGGTTTTAAGACACGCGTCGGCTTCACTCGGCAGAACCGGAGGTTACCGCCCTGGTTTGAACAAAGGTTCAAGGTAAACGTAACTTTTTGAAGTCAAGCATTAATTTGCTCTCCCAGCGTGTCCCCCCCCCCTCCCCCACCCCCACCCTCCTTCCCTCATCCCTCCCCCCATTCCCCCTGCTGAGGAACGTAGCGTTGTAATTGGTCACATCGAATCAAACAAGCAAAAAAAAAAGAATCTACAACTGTCATAAAAATAGCACAAGGTGCTTTCAAAGCCCCATCCACTACCTTTCACTATCAATTTACGGAGGGGAACAGCTGTGTGCTGCTTGTGCCATCCCAGCCCGGCTTGTATAGAAAGCAGAGCCCTGCAGCTGAAAGAACACTATCTCTACCAGGTGCAGGCCGCGGATGGGGGAAGGCTTTACAAAGGAATATTTGGCACAAGGTGTGAGACAACAATATGTGTGAAGGTGCAGCTTAGTGATACTCAAATCGGTATTGGGAAACGACAAGGCTTTTATATAAAGAGTCCTCCCACAGAGGGGGGAGCAAATTAAGAGCATGGGAACCGAGAGCGTCGACGGGAAGGTAGAGAGGACGGAGAGGATGGAGGGGCAAGAGGAAAGGAAGAAAGGAAGGAAGGAAGGAAGGCATTAATAAAAAAAGGATGGAAAAGGAAGCCAAAGAGGGAGCCGATTTCTCAAAGAAAGTGCAAATGAATGAACGTCGATGGAGAATGACAGCGGGAGAAGGAGGCATGAATCGAGGTTATTGGATTTAAAGGGATGTATAATCATCTGGAGGATACAGGGAATGTGCTTGTGCCCGCTGCCCACACATTTTGTTCCCGTGTGAAGGCGACATGCAGGGGGAGGAGGAGGAGGGGGGGAAGGGAGGGTGGGGGGTAGTGTGGGTTTCACACCACTGCCTGTCCTTGTGTCACCCACAGGACTTCTCGTCCTCCCCGCAGTCGCCGGCCTCTCTGTGTCCATTGTATGTATATGACGGAGCGAGAGAGGCCTCTCCGCATCCTCGTCCTCCCTCAAGTCTTGGTGTTCTTTGATAAGGACGACTCCTGGCTGACCTCGTGTGTGGAGAAAACACATGTTTTTTTTTCTTTCCCCCCCCGCCCTTGGTTCAGGGTGGGGGGAGTAATCCTCCTCCCAAATGAAAAATAGTCAGATTCATACTCAGGCTTTTTTTTCCGTCTTTTCTTAAGGTTTCGGTCCTCCCTCTAACCCTCCCAGCCACTTTACTGTTTCGGGGAACGGAGATCCTCTCCCTGTTTACCATATCTTACCTCCCCTACATTGAACTGCCCTCTCTCTCTCCCTCTGCGTCTCGCTATCTCCGTTTCTCCCTTTCTGCATGTCTACCCTCTTGATCCCTTCCTCCACAATCCGACCCCCCCCCCCCCTTCCAAATCTCATTTACTCCATTTGGAAGAAGTAGGAGAATAAGAGAGAGAGAGAGAGAGAGAGAGAAAGAGAGAGAGAGAGAGAGAGAGATAGGAGTACAAAACGACCTTCTCTTCCCCGAAGCAAGAACATCTTCTTATTGTGGAGGTCACCGTCTCAGAGCAGCCCTGCGCTCTGAACACTACTCTGCTTGTTTTAATGATGCACAGAGTGGAGGGAGAGGGAGGGAAAGAAAGAGACTAACAGAAGAAGAGAGAGAGACATAGAGTATAAGAAGAAGGGGGCAGTGGATGGAGATGGGAGGATTAGGCTATATTTTCTTTTTTCTGCCGACTGTTCACCCCCTCTCCCACCTTCCCTCCCCCTCTCCTGCGTAGAAAGTGCACCTCTCTTTCCACATCCATCTTGAAAGGTTCTTCTAAGCTGTCTAACCTCTCAGCAATATTATATATTATTGCTTGCCTCAACCCACACTGAAACCTGGGTTGCTATGCTACAATATTATGACCTCTCATCTCTTCTCCTCCACTGGATTTCCACTCGCAATGCTTCTCGTTTCTGCAGGGAGGCAGCAGGGGAAGGGGTTAACAGCATCCCCCTCTCCTCCCCATCAGGCCTCTCTGTCTCTTTAATGACCTTCTTGGACTCAGTGGTGCTGTTTGATTTGACCCCGCTGACCGCGCGGGGTCACAACCCCATTCTCCGCACCACAACAAATTATCTTTGACCCTCATGGAAGGGCTTGTGCTCGTCACCATCCATCGATATAATTATGTACAGTATGCAGCACCTGTATCTATCTATCGATCTATCTATCTATCTATCTATCTATCTATCTATCTATCTATCTGTCATTGTTTAGCCATCCAGCCCACAACGTTACTGTTTTGTGTCACTCTTAACCTCTGAAAAAGTGCTTTAGACCTGCATTCTCTCTACTGGCCATCAGGGTTCATTTATGAAATTATGTCTCAAATAGACCATAAAGCAGACAGCTGTTTTTCTGTGAAAAAGCCCTAAAAAAAACATACAATACCTGCTCGGCACCAACCGCTGAATGGCAACAAGACTTGAGAGCCAGATACTTCCCTCAGGAGTTGGAAGAGACCAAAACCAGATCTACTAAGAGAGACTGAATACAAGACATTGACAATTGGCCAAACAGACGGCTCAATATGGCTGCTAATGTCGTTCCATTACTTCTGGATGAATAAATAAGCAACTATCCCTGATGTTATTGCTAATAAGTAAAAAATGTGAAGATATGTCAATTGCATTCAAGTGGGCAAAAAATGAATAACTGTTACTGCAGGTTTACAGTTTTACTCATTCACCTTTGCTCAATTCTTGAATGAGAAGTAATATTTTTTTAAACCAACAATTTCACAACATATTTGAGATTGAGACAAAAAATAATAAAAGTAGTCCTAAAAGTGTCCTGGGAGACAGATCCCTCCTCAGTTGCTCTCCCAGAGGTTGCTTCCTTTTTTTCCCAGTTAAAGGGTCTGAGGACAGAGGGTGTTGTATGTTGTACTGATTGTAAAGTCCCCGGAGGCAAATTTGGGATATTGGTCTTTACATAAAAATTTAATTAGAAGTAAAGTTACAAAGTACTCAAAATATTCCCAACTCTGCCTTTTCTTAAACGTAAGATCAATCCGAAGTATTAGGAGTAGTAGTAGTAGTAGTAGTAGTAGTAGTAAAACATGCTATATTTTCATCTGAAATGCAGCAGGGCAGAAGTATAAAGTAGCATAAAATGGAAATACTCGAGTATAGCAATGGCTCTACCTCCCATTAACTGGCTTCTTGCTTTCTGCAACAACAAAAAAAAAGAATACTGTAAAAATGATGTTGGAGATGGAGATATAGATAGATACGGGCTGATATGAACTGCTGGTTCTGAGACTCTCAACCCAAATCCTAACGCACATGCAGCCAAAATTCCCTGTTACATCATCCATCTCCAATCCCTTCCTCCTCTTCCTCCCCCTCCCCCTCCTCCTCCTCCTCGTTCTCTCTTATCTCTGCTGGCCCCCGTCTCTTGGGGGTCGTTCGTTTTTTTTTGTCATAATCACCTCGGAGATTGGGGACCGGTGCCCATGGCAGAGCTGAGCTGAGCGGAGGAGAGGAGGAAAGAGGATGAGAGAGAGAGAGAGAGAGAGAGAGAGTTTGTGGTGGTGGTGGTGGTGACGGAAGGGTGTGGGGGGGGGGGGGGTTGAGATGAGCAGTGGAGGACAGTCTTGCGGAGGGGGCATGACGGCTTGTCTGGCTCAGCCCCGGCTAATGCGAGGGGACAGCCTTGGCTTCGCCTTCACCACACTCGCGCCGTCGATGCCAGGCAGAGAGGGTATAGGGAGAGAATAGACGGATGAAACGCTCTCCCTTTCAGCGCTGCCTCCTCCCGCCCGCAACCGACTGCATTTCTGGAAGGCGCGTGGGGCCCCGATGTCACACCCTGTAGGTGTTTTAAGCTGCTTACTTGCACCACAACAAGAGAGAAGGAGATGAGGCAACAGAAGGCAGGGAGACAGACAGAGAGCGAGGGAGAAGGAGCTGCAGAGAGAGAGAGAGAGAGGATGAGAGAGAGAGGGTTAGAAGAGTTAGAAGAGGATTGGGGGGCGGAGGTCATGGTTGTAGGAGGGTTGTAATGTGCAAGTATCCCAGTTTGTCTTCGCTCCAAGTAAGGGTTGTTTTATGTGTGTGTGTGTGTGGGGAGGGGGATATTCATCACTCACGTCGGTCATGCTTGTGAGCGTGACGGTGATGTTGCATCGACATGGGACGAAGCGGTGATAAGCGTCTTCCTCCGGCCCCTCCCTGCTGACTCCTCGTCTCTCTGAGTTATAAACATTTCTCACAGATTCCTTTTTCTCTCAGAAAGAGAGGCGTGGGACGAGCCAGTCAGTCATCGGGAGAGGTGTGTTTAAAAAAAACAGAAGAAAGAAGCCTGTCAGGCGTGTGTTTTCAGGCCTGTGTTTGCCCCCACTGAGGTGTGAGGGGGTGACGGTGACGTTGGAGGTTCGTTATATGGGGGCAGGGAGCGATGAGGGTGGACACAAGAAAGGCTTTTGTTGGGATCATTCGGCGTTACTATGACTACGTTTACATGCACCAAGTATTCGGTTGTTTTCTTTTGCCCTTATTCCGAAAAAAGACAATATTCCTTAAGCTGTTTACATGGCTTGTGAAAATTAATAATCCACTAATAATTCCCATTTACCTGCAGTCGTGCGTACTCCGATTAACGTGAAACGACCCCTCGACGCATCCTCATCACCGGGACCAGTGAATCCCACGTCGATGCCCCAACATCGTTGTTTATCACGTCAATTTGGCTCCTTTGCGTCAAAATGTGCTTTGATTTAGTCCCTGTGGGATTTCCTTTTGGCCGTGCATCTCCTCTCCAGCTTTGCAAACTACTGGCTTTGTGTCCAATGCACAGAGCTGGTCGTAAACAAGAGAAAAAGTCATAAACACTTTGCGTATTGCGTGAGTGCAGTGAAAAAAAACTCTATTGAGACTCATATCCAGAATGATCTGTATCCACAAAGAACGATCCTAAAACCTGAATAATATCAACATATCCCACATGTTTGAAGTGGAAAATGCTGCATTCGGAAAAAAAAACAATATCCAAACGGAATATAATGTTTCCATCAGAAAATTGTCATATTGGGAATAATAGTGTAAGATGAGTGTGCATGTAAACGTCATCGCTGTAATCGACACTCGAATGCAAGCGAAGGGTCAGAAGAACACGCGTTCGACATCGGTTCTTTTTGCTCCGTTCGGCCGCTCTCTTACTGTTTCAACCCGTATTTCTGTCCTCTCAGCGGCCTCCTTGTTGATGCATGCTGGGTAGGTTCTCAGACACTCCCTCCTCAGGTCACTGGCTCTGTTTGTCCTAGCCCTCCTTTCCTTCAACCCTCCACCGCGTCCCCCTCCAACTCCTCTCTGCCTCTCCTCCTCGCCTGACCAGTTCCTCTAATTTGGTTTCTAATTATTTTATTTTTTTTGTCGCTGCTCTCTACCTCATCTCCTCTCCCTTCAGCTATGTGGGGGTAAAGTACGGCCCCCTCTCCCCTTGGCTGTGTTTGTGTTTGCTCTGCGAATGTGTGTGTGTGTGTGTGTGTGTGTGTGTGTGTGTACAGCTTGTATGTAAATCTCCTAAAGTACTCGAGGTTTGTAACTTCTTCAAAAACGCTGATTTAACACCAGTGGCCTTTGGGAAAACAAGCCCCACATCTGACTCACAGCTATAATGTGGAGAAACATGTGGGCTAATGTCATGAGTACACACACACACACACACACACACACACACACACACACACACACACACACACACACACACACACACACACACACACACACACACACACACACAGGAAGGTAAAAAAAAAAACTAGCAGATCAGACAAATGTGTTAAATGAGAGCCGCAAGTCAGACTGCAGTCCTCTTTTGTTATACATCTGAGGCCGACTGATTTTTTCAAACATCAATCTGACTGTGTGTGTCTGTGTGTCTATATGTGTGTGTGTGTGTGTGTGTGTGTGTGTGTGTGTGTGTGTGTGTGTGTGTGTGTGTGTGTGCTGGAGGGAGAGACAGAAATTGAGCGCAGCGTGGTGGTGGAGGAGCTTACAGTAAATGGAGACATTTAGAAAAGCAGTAGATAGACAGACACAAACACACAGATCAAAGAGGTTTGAGCATTACAGTACACTGGGGAACAAAAGGAAAAAGAGAGGGAGAGAGAGGGAGAGAGAGATAAAGTGAGGATGTGAGTGAAGGTGAATAGAAACCCCAATCGATACGCCATCCAAGAACAGCTTGAGCCGGGCGAAGGAGCCGAGAAACTGAAAAGAGGGAGACGGAGAGAGGGAAAAGTGGGTCGAATAATGAGACGAAAAGGACGAGAGGAGACGGAGAGAGGGAGGGATAGAGAAAGAGCGGGGTGAGGAGAGAGAGAGAGAGAGAGAGAGAGAGGGAGGAAGGGAGGAAGGAGCACGAACGAGGGAGTCACGAGCTCCCGACCCCTGCTGACCCCTCGGCCAAGAGGAGCTCGGGGCAGGGGAGGGTTAGGTGGAAGGTCTTGGGGGAGGTTTGCAGATGATATTGATGTGGCAAAGAGATCGGAAAGGAAGGGGGGGAGGAGGGCTGTGATGCCTTGAAGAGGGTCAAAGGGGGGATGAGGGTCAGCCGACCGTCCAAGGACAGTAACGAAGCCTTTTTCCTCGTCTCTCCACAACCAAACTGGTGGAGCCGAATTTAATCCCCCTCCATACTCACATCTGTCTCTCGCACCTGTTCATCTCTTCACACAAAGTCATGTCACTTAGCATCTTGTGCACGTCACACATTTGGGTTTTGGGTGATGTCACGTTTTTCTCCGGTGTCTGCCACTTTACTCACTGTGTGATCGTCCGGAGAGAGAACATAATATGTGGTGAGCGATTGGAAGGTTAATAGTCATTAATCAAGTGGCAACGGTCATCCTCCAATGTTATAGCTGCGTTACCAACTAGGCAGAGTTAGGCAACTGCCCCGAGGCCCCATAAATAACAGCGTCAGTGTCAACTCGAGAGCTCATTTTTCATGTTTTAATGTCTAATCACGTGGCCATGTCTTGAAGAGGGTACTTGTGTCCGTTTGGCACGGGGCCCACGCAGTAAATGTGGCTTCCGATAGGCTTCAGGGGTGATAGGTGTCCCCCTTTTGCAGGTCAATCCGTCCCGTCCTTTTTTATTGGAGGACATTTTTGAAATGTCACAGTAGTAAAAACTGTAAATAATAGAGTGACCAACGCACGGTCGCAGGAAACACGGGGTTAACGTTGTGAATTCAAACCAAAAAACGTTAGTTAGGTTCTAGGTAAAACACGATGGCTGGGCTTAAATTAACTACGTGGACTAAGTAAAACAGAAACAACGTAACACAAGTACGTAAAACTCGTCACAAACTGATGCGTTTGTCGGACCGCTTGGCGTCACTTTCTACGGTGCCGGTGCGCGGGGGTTAACGTTGTGGATTCAAACACCAACGCAGTTTAGGTTCAGCCAACGAAGCTACTTAGTTAGGTTCAGGAAAAACATCATTGATGGGCTTAAAATAACTTTGTTAACTAAATAAAACGTAAAGAATAAGACAAATAATAATAACTTTATTTGTATAGCGCTTTAAAAGGCACTCAAGGCACTTTAGAAGCAATAAGAGAGATTACAAAACAGTAAGAAACAAAACAAAAGCATACTTAACTAGCATCACAGGTTAGAAGCAGATTTGAAGAAATAAGTAAACAACACAACACAAGTATACGGAAAACGCGTCACAAACATCACTTAACTTCAAAATAACTCAACACCTGGTTGAAAGTCCTGTGTTTTTTTTTTTTTTTTATGTGTTTTTTTTTTTTTTTTTTTCAGTCTTTATACTGCGGAGCGTCTAATAATGACGCTGATGGTTTTACATTGCAGTTACGTAAAAGTCTGGCGCGTCGCATGCGGACGCTACATGGAGCCTCGTATCAGTCACTGAGCCCATGGCACAGCTCACTGTCATGGCTGACGCTTACAGGGTCACTGTTCAACGTATCCTCACGCAACGGTTCGCATGATACACTACGAAACGTTACTCCTCGCTTTTTGTGCGTTTTCCTACGAAAGTCCAGCAACACGTGTCAATTTCCGCTCGTCACATGCAGGCGGCCTTTTCAAAAAGTATAAATGAAATAAAAGTAGTTTCTCATTTTACACAGCAAAGCTACTTGGTTAGGTTTGGGAATAGATTGTCGTTAATAGATCGGGTTAAAATAACTTCGAAGGTGCTGCTGCTGAAGTCCGCAAGTTACGTGAGAAATAAATCAACGTTGACTTCTCGTTTCACACGAAGAACGAACAGCCGCCTCCTGGATGACAGATCCACGTTTGTGGGACCCGTCCACCTCCCCTCCTGCTTCAGCTGTCCTTATACTTCCTCGTTCATGATTACGTGGATAACCTACAAAATAATTTAGAGGGATATTTACGATATTTAGCCACATTGTTTTTCACAGCTATATCTACGAATGCTGGATGAGACCAGCCTGCATTGTTCATGTGGATAATAACACCTGTGCATTTCTTGACAATTCATAACGTCTGCAGATGACGATATTTAGATGAACCTACTCTGCTTCCTTATTGATGAAATTGAATTTTAACGTTGTTTGTACATCCTATCAACCCACATTACTAAATTGTTCAGCTTGGGCCCCGAACTTTACATTTTCTTGCAATGGCTAAACGAATACAGGCATATGTGTCCATTTCTTAGTAGCTCTTATACCTTTAGAGGGTCCTCTTTAAGCTGGGCTATTGACACAGCTGTACTTTACTTTAGACGTGGGCAAACTTTTTGTACTGTAAGTAAAGAGTCAAGGGCCAATAAATAATGAATGTGTAGTTTTCAACCAGTTACACCGCAAGAACATCAGTGTTTCGAAACAAGAAAACCCTGTGTGCTATAGAAAATACATTTTCTATCAAAATCATTGGGAAATACTACAGTTTAAAGTATATTAGTGTATCCTAAAGTTACAAAAAAAATATGTACCTGCTGCTTTTAAATATTTCCACTTAAAAGATTACAAAAGTTAATTTAATATGTAAACCTAATATTAAGATGGAACAAACAGAACAGACATGGTAAAAGAGTTTAAGTCATGTAGTGTCATTTATTAGAAATATGCTGAAGCCATAGTCGAATTCATTTTAACATATTATAAAACAGGCCACATTCGGCCCTTGGGCCGTAGTTTGGCCACCCCAGCTTTACACGATCAAATGAAAACACGAGGACCAAACATTATTCCCTGTGCAAAACAATTCATAAGTCATAAATAGAATTGCGAAACAAAACGGTCATGTTCCTTCAGGCAACGTAACCAAGACTCTCCTGTCTGTGCTCATGAATAATGAATTATCTCAGTCAAACTGATATTTTACACGTGTTCCTCCCGGCATCACTACAGTGAGCAGAGTAAGCATAGAATTACTCATATATATATATATATATATATATATATATATATATATATATATATATATATGTACATATTGTTCAGAGTGTGGAGGCTTTGAAACACAAATGTCTTTTCCCCTCATCCGATGCTCAGATGCGCGTTCACACACTTATTGTGTCTCTATCTAGTAAAATCAATACGTGTTGCAGGACGTTGAGTATTTCTGTGGAAAGGTTTCGCGTAACCATCACAGGCAACATTCCTCCCTCTGTTGCTCTTCCCGTATACCTCCATCCTCCTCTCCCACACCCTCAATTTTCTCTCTCTCTCTCTTTCCATCTCTTCCCCCTCCTTCTCTCTCTCTCTCTCTCTCTCTCTCACAAACACACACACACTCTCTCTCTTTCTTCAGCCTCCTCACAGTCCAGATGGCCTAGCTGCCCCCACACTCACTCCCCCACATACACTCACTCCGTTGCACTCCACCCCACTCCTTGTCTCCCCTATGGGAACAGCACTCCCTTTAGAGGAGTAGACCTCACCCCCCCCCCCCTCCCCCACACACCCTACCCCCACCCCCCCAAAACAGCACTACCACTGTGCTTTACACATTCACAATGTATACCTCTCACCACCCCCCAACACACACTCTTCAACACATCTCTACTGTCCTTCCACAGACCACAGGCTCGTATACTCCCACTCACTGACGCAGAAGATCTCTTTCACAATTCTCCTCCTTTGCAGCACAATGTCCGATGAGAACGACGGTATTATAGGTGTGATACATGGCGGTGAGACGCGGCCAGAGGCATGTTCGTTCTTACACATTCTTTTGTGATTGTGTTGTTTTATTCTTCTTATTCAATCACACACACACGCACACTCACAAACACACACACACACACACACACACACACACACACACACACACACACACACACACACACACACACACACACACACACACACACACACACACACACACAGAAAAGGTTGTTTTGATCACTTGTGATAATGTTGGAAAATTTGCTCGCCGACACCTTTCGGGGTTGACTCAGCTGTTGCTAAGCAGAGACAGGTTCGTAAGAATCTGTTTCAATTTCATGCACGTGGTTGACGACATAATGAGAAACTGGCAGAGAAATTTATAGAGGCGAAGTCCCGCCCCTTTAAGTGTTCTTATTCTGGAAAATAAATTATGTACGGTAGTCAACGGTGGGAGTCAAATATTTTTTTATCCCGTTTTAATTGGGCCATGATGTACACACATGATGTGTATCACCAACACGGCCATTACCTTAGCTAGCTAGCTAGCTTACTTAGCTACGTTCCACGGAGAAATGAAACGTTATCTTACCTGATGTGTTTTATCCAGCGACTGTTTTATTAGTCGGGAACATAGACTGTAAATAAGAAGTGGACGTAGCCATGGTGACGTCACCCATTAGTTTGTGGACGTTATGAAGCCTGGAGTTCGGCGATTTCGTTGTCACCATCTTGAATTACGTCCGTTGCCAAGTTGTTGTTTTTGCAACCAATGAACAGAAGTTTCCATATTTGATATGTGGAGGAGGAACATAGAGACGCTGTATACGTCTCTGGTAGCGGCAGCAACCTGTCAATCACGAGGTAGCCCCGCCCTAAAGCATACCCTGCTTTATGTTCTATTAGACTCTAAATGGACCATAATTTACTCAATCAACATCATACTGTATTGAAGAAGACTTGAAACTAGAGATTCATATTTACATGTTTTAACAGTCTTCCGCTTCAACAGTTTGACGTATAAGTGTTACTCTCTTGACACGCAAAATCATCTTTTAAATTGAAAACCAGCATTTGTGTCTAATTCATGGCACAATTCAAACCGGACCAAATACACATTTGTCTCTTGCCATTCACTTCCATTTACTTTTCTTTTTTCTGAAATATAGGTTCATGGTGGTCCACAGGAAAGGGGCGGAGCTTCACCTCTTTAAGTTCAAACCTACCTGCGAAGCCACAATGGCTCAAGCGATTGGTCCGTTCTCTGGCTTTCCGGAACAAACGCATTACTTGAAGCCTGACAAGATGGATTTTCATATATGCTATGCGATCCCTGCAGTTCTCAAGTGATTTTGTGAAGTGAGAGATGGTTGTCAGGGGCAGAGAGAAGATCAGAGCAGAGGGAGGTGTGACCGCTGCAGTACGAGGGAAGAGGACTATTGTTGGAGCGTGTGCTTTGTGTAGATTGGCCGAGGGAATAAAGGAGAAAGAGGGGAGAGTTGGTGTACGAGCAGAGTGTTTTCTAGGGCTTGATGTGTGGTGGTGGTGGTGTTGTGAGGGGGTGTAGGCCGGGGGAGGAGGGTGTGGTTAACGGTTATAGCGCTCACAGGAAGCCGTGAGGCAGGGAAAAGGGAAGTGAACCCACCCCCACACTGTTCCAAGGCCGTGACGGCGGCAGCGCTCTCCTCGGGGCTGGAACTGACTGACCTCAGCTCACAGCTCCCACCACACCTTTTTAACCCTCTAACACACACAGACACACACAGACGCACACACACGCACACACACACACACACACACACACAGTCCGTAAAAAGAAAGTACGTATAACATTTATTTCAGACACATATCAATACAAAAGTAATAAATGAATACATCACAAGGACAACAACGCAGAAATGTAATCATTGCAGTTCACAAGTCCACAGAGATTAAAAGACAAAGATACATTTGTTCCAATTCTTTCAAAGACAAGAGGAGGACCTTGTGTCACGTCGTGCTGGCTCCGTTAAGGCCATTATGATCCTTTGAATCAATTAAATGAGACTTTGTACACCGCATGAAAGGTGGGAACATTACTAGTCACAAAATGACTTGCACTTCAAACTTTAAGATTCTGAATGCATCATTAAATGCCGCGTGAGGGTTTTTCATTTTATCTTTCCTGTAAGTGCAACAGAAGTGGGCTGTATCGAGTGGACTACCGTAGACGAGCCTTTTTCAACATCATCTGTACACATGTGAAACTTTCATGGCAGAATATTGGCTGGAGCATACAGTTTGCAACACTTCATCATCACTGTCTTTCCCGATGATTTGACCGCAGCTATCTTTGTTCACCACAAATAGCGTTTTTTTTTTTTTTTTCATTAACAATGAAAGAAAGTTTCGCTTCTGATGCTCCTTGGTGTTACCAATGTTGACAAAACTCTCTTTAGAGTTACAGAGTTACAGCTAATTACATTAAAAAGGTGCTGTTTTTATCAATTACAAAATATCCCCAAAATCAATTTGTCCGTGTCATACAGTGTTGGATATTGCAACTCTCTGTACACCAGTGATGTATTTATCCATCATTTATTCTGTATTTATTCAGTTATTTTTAAACTTTCATTATTCATAATTGTCTCAGGATTACACACTGAATTCCTGAATGACCAATGTTTACATAGACGGCTTAGTCGGTTCTCACACTGAATAATAAACGATGTGGCAAAGACTGTAGAAAAGAAACATTTTTGGTTGAAAATGAAGAATGCTCTAATCCCAAAACTATTTCTCATGAAAACTTCTATTACCGTTTTGTACAGAACGTCATACTCTGAATGTGAATGCTAAATATTTTTTGGAACTAATTACATTTTTTTTAATTCCACAATTCATAGAGTTTTCCAAAAATATGTGTGATGCAGAAATACCAGAAACAAATTATCTAATGATATAGTTAATCTAGATGTCACAGCACCAGCATCCTTCACCAGCGTCAAGAATCTCAGAGTCGATTTGACCTCTAACTCCCACCTAAAACAAACTTTTTTTTCACCCACGTAAAATTGCAAAAATCAGGCACATCCCGTCTCAAATCGATGCAGAAAAATGTTGTCTATGTATATGTTACTTTGAGACTAGATTACTGCGACTCCTTATTATCAGGCTGCTCTTATAAGTCTCTTAAGGCTCTCCATTTAGTCTAGAATGCTGCAACATGTGTGCTGACAAAAACTAAGAAAAGAGATCATATTACTCCTGTATTTGCTTCTCTGAACGGGCTCCAGCTGTAAAATCCAGAATATAATTTGAAACCCTCCTCACTCAGGAAGCTCTAAATGGTCAGGCACCATCATATCTCAAGGAGCTCACAGTACCCTATCTCCCCACTAGAGATCTGCACTCCCAGAAAGAAGGGTTACTTGTAGATCCGAGAGTCTTCAAAAGGGGACCAGAGCCTTCAGCCGTCAAAATCCTCTGGTGTGGAACCAGCTTTCAGTCTCAGTCCGGGAGGCAGACACCCGAAACCACATACTGTATAAGAGAAGGCTTAAGACTTTCCTCTGAGGTAACATTCATAGTTAGGGCTGGCTCAGGCTTGCCTCGAACCAGCCCTTAGTTATGCTGAACTAAACTTTAACTGAAAAAAGCACTACATACATGTCTAGGGATTTTACAAAGAAGGCCAATTCGATGCTTTAGAAACAGGAGGTCTTAAAAATCTTCATTTGAGTAAATATTTTGCAGCCAAATCAAATTATTTACGGAATATTCAGCCTTTGTTTCTTTATAATGCTTTTAATACTTGAATGTTTCGTTACAGGCCTTGTATAAAGACGATAAATAGTCGGTGAATATGAGACATGAGTTTACAGATAATTACAATCCCTCTTCTGCGTTGTGGAGTTTAGTTTATGACTTTTTGCCGGTTACACCTACAGTCTATGGGCATAACTCTAGGTTACACGCGTCTTTTTGTTTCTCCACAGTACATTGTGTTTGTACGCCCTCTGGTGTTTCGGAGAATACGCAGCAAAGCGCGAGTGTAAACAAAGCTTGGCTTGGCTTCCTGTGTGTCCTGTACTTTCTTGTCTCCCTGGTTACACCTGTATCGTGGTTGCGCCTGCTGCCATGGCCACCTGCTTGACACCCACTGCTACTCTCATTATCATCAATCATATGTCTATTGTTACTCTTACCATTATCATTTTAGCACATCCACTACTGCTATTATTATTATTATATTATATTAGTAGTCATATTATTATTATTATTATTACATTATTATTATCTCTATCTATTGTTATGATAATAATCTATTATTATTATTATTCTGTTATGTTCACTGCTACTGCTATTTTTATTAGTCCTTTTTCTGATATTATTAAAGCTGTTGTGCTACTATTGTTGTAGCTCTCTCTCTCTCTCTCTCTCTCTCTCTCTCTCTCTCTCTCTCTCTCTCTCTCTCTCTCTCTCAACCCAACCAGTTGAGGCAGATGGCCGCCCACCAGAGCCCAGTTCAGGAAGGAGATCTTTTCTCGCTCGTGAGGAAATGTTGGGTCTCTGTGAATTATAGGTCCGGACCAGCTCGATATGAAAAAGGGTCTCGAGATAACTTCAGTTATGATTTGACCGCTATATAAGCCTTCGACACGATTGAACCCCCCGGGGTAAGGTCATGGACATACAAAAACACTAATAGCTGTGTTTAATGACCTCATGGTTACCTCGACTCGTCTGGATGTACAGAAAGGAATTCAAACTATTAATTTTAGCTGCAGACACGTTGGCTATTATGATAAAGAACTGTGAGGACTCGCTTGTAATAAGTCAGCTATGATGATGAACATCAGATTCCTGTTTCCATCCAGAACTCTTTTTCAAAGGCTTCCGGACCATTCCTCAATATCCAAACATGTCAACTGCTGTCCATGTCATTTTATGATACACCTGTTAAAACTGTGGTAAAAAAAACCTTTGTATTTATGTGACAAAAGACGTTAAGGAACATGAGCTGCTTCATTTGTAGATAAATGTAAACGTAGACTTAATGTTTGGTTTAAAAGAGATCCATCCATTTTCAGTGGAACGTCTCTCGCCAAAATTTAAAACATTTCTAGAGGCGTTCACTTAATTCAGACTTTAGAAGTCTCTAAACCAACTTTAATTTTTATATGGAGCAATTGAAGTCACTATATTTAAAAAAGACGTAAGACCTTGAATGTATAAATGGAACTTAAAAACTGAACTAGCAAAAAGATGACGCTTAGAACAAGCTAACGTTAGCTGTGCCATTGACCAGTGGAGATCACGTTGAACTGTTGCAAAGACGACAAGTTAGCCGCCGGACATTTGAGCTCCTTGACTGTGTTTACCGGGATTAAAAACGATTTGATTTAAGCCGTTGCCATGGTTACCACTGATACCTGTACAGCCACTTACTTTTCTGACGGACACGGGTGTGCTGGAGGCTGAATCCGAGGCCACACAAGTTTTGAAGCTGGCCCACCTTAATACCACCTCATCTGTGAAGAGGACCTTTTCAGCATTAAAGCCACATAAATGGAACTGAACGGGCTTCTGTCCTTGGCTCATCCTTCACTGAAAACATTAGAAACTTATTAAACTGAGGAATTCACTTAACAAGGAGGACTGATACAACAAAAGTCATTCACTTCTTTGTCCAGAGCGCTTCGTCTACAAATACAGTAAGTGCTTCCTTTCAATAATAGATAAATAAATAATATATAGGGCTCTACCGAATAGTTGGAAGCTTAATCCATAAAGTTAGAATTCAAATTAGTATTATTAATAACTTATAGATCTCTTATCTTTATCTCTACCGACGCTGTAATTGTAAAAATAGATGTTTAAATTTCTTGCATAATCTATATATAATATTCTGCTTTATTGGCATTTAGCCTTTAAAAAAAAAAACAGTTTGCTCTCCCGGCTTTCCCTAACTTTCTAAAACAAAATGTAACAAATACATATGACGGAATTGTTTTTATTATAAAAAAAAATAAATTTCAGTCTGATGTATATGGTAAATAAACATTGAATTGAATTGAATAGATCAGCCTCATTGTTTACAGGATCCATGTATTGGTAGCGGTGCATCTCCAATTTCTAGATATTGATCGTCATACTGTGGAAGAAGCTAAAGTGCCCAGATGGTCGAAAATCTGTTTAAAAAATAAATAGATGTCACGTTAAAATGTGTCTAGCAGCACCATAAAACACAAAATTTTATTTTCCCAATTTGTGTAGGGTGACGATCATTAAAATATGACGACAAAGCAAATGACAGTCCTAATATATACTATTTATTTGTTTTTTGATGTTTCACTGGCTTTGTGTTCGTTGTCTGCTCTCTGGATGTTTATTGTGTTGTATATCTGTCTGACTAACGCGGACTTATATTTTAGACCAGTTGTTCCCAAAGACTGTAGGGTCGCAGGAGACTTTATTTGGGGTCGCCAAATAAATTAACATTATTTCTTCCGTAGTTTTTGTATTTAACATTTATATCTGCACTTCACCTTTAAGCCACATGAGGGAGCCTAAAAGTTTGTATTGTTCTGATAATTGTAGCCGACTTATAACGTTGAGTCTAATATGAAAAGCTAGTGGACATTCTCGTTATTTTTCTGATAAGAGGAACAAAAATCGGACCCCTTTAACTCCTCCTGAATGCATTTATTTAGTCTCATTTATAAAGTATTTGACTAATGTGTTTTCAATCACAACATGCATAAAACAAAGCTGTGACTTATCAGATGTATATCTCATCTGAATATGTGGTTTACCTGTTCTAGATAATATTAAGTGAGGCAGAAATGGGTCAGGATTGTTCGCATTTATGCACAAATTCGTCCGTTATGAATTTATGTCACGATGGTTTTTAAACCAACCATCGTGACATCCCCAGAAAAAAAGTGTGCGAAACACTGCTACTACAACTTCAATAGTAGTTGTAGTAGCAGCAGTAGTATTCATAAATGTATGTGACACACACACAGAACAAGCCATCACCACAGAGCAATAGTATAACAGAGACATACAATTAAACATGATTCAATATTTATTATGCTAGATTAACTATCTCAAACCCAAATTATATATTTCACAGTGCGGAAGTGACTGAGATCATTCTTTTAAGGGAACATCGAGACTTCACTTAAACATTGCTTTCCTAACTTGTAGATGTTACAATAGATATGAATTACGGAATTGTTATTTATATTTAAAATAATAAATCATGTTTTTATTAACAATCTTTAAATTAACAGGAATTATAAATAATAAATAGGTAAGTTCCAGTCTATGATTGATTTTCATGTTGTGGAAGAAGCTAAAGTGCCCAGAAGGTAAAACATCTGTTTGTTAAGTCGAGCACCTTTCCTTTGCTTCCGTGACATAAGCTGACCTGAACTTCCTCCCTGAGCCTCAGAAGGCGCCATTCGCCAGCCGCCTGGGTTCACACTTGTGCACCGAGATGTGAGTCCCTCTCACGCCTTCATTCAGCTCAGTCATTCAGAGCCGGCTGACCTCAGGCGACTTCGCTCAAACCCGGTCAGCTGACTCACAAACAGAATGATGGGGGCAACAAAGGTTAAAGCTGGGAGAGCTAGCGTGAAAAGACACACACACACACACACACACACACACACACACACACCAAAATAATTCAAATATGTATTATTAATTGAGACAAGTGGAGTAAAAGATCAAAAGCAAAACACGTTGCCTCCTTCACCTATTAGTCTAAGAGTCAGCGTTCACCCATGTGACCCCCCCTCATCCCTGTTGCACGTCACGTTACCGTGGTGACCGTGGTTTAATCTCTCCACAGAGAGCTGGATCCCAATCTGACCCTTGACACCCCGGTGAAAGCAAAAGGTCACCGGGGGTCACACACACACACACACACACACACACTCCTCTGGTCCATTTTTTCTACACAGTCATTTTCCCTCTGAAAGGTTTTTTTTTTTTGTGAAATGAGTTTACACGAACAGAAAGCGGATGTGAAATACATTTAATTGTAACACAGTTAACCTGCAAACAGACTAAAGACACTGTGGTTCAGTGGTTGGTAGGGAAAGAAAAATAACAACACTCCTTTGTCCTTTGAATACTGGCAGGTGTGTGTCTCTTTAGACCCTTTTCAGGAAGATCTATGAGCTTAAACAACACCTGTAAACCAATGTAAGCGACGACAGACATTTATAGAACACAGTCACATACATTTTAAAGCCACATCAATATTTAAACCATCTCTAAAAAAAAAAATAGAAGATGCCTCATTTCTGTCTTAATGGGAAAAAATATAATCATGCAGCTCTGTTGGACAAAAAAAAAAGAAGCAAAATAATGAGAAATTCTATTTTATGTTTTTTCAAGTTCCAAAAGTTCCAGTGAAACGGAAGAGAAGCGTCTTTCAGCTTCTGCACTGTGACGTTTTACCCGTTGAGACAGAATATTACAAGAGGGATTCAAATCAAATCTTTAACATTTGATTGGACCGCTAAAAAGTGGGCGCTGACACACACACACACGCACACACACACACACACACACACACAAACACACACACAAACTCTCTTGTCCCTTAAAGTTGCAACGTGATTGATGGATGGGTGTCGTGACATATTTGGTTGGTACTAGCTAACGTAAGAAAACTTCATATTTTGTTTTACAGGAAGAAAAGATGAGCAATTTTTTTTTGTAAATTATGACTAAAAGGGTTAGAAAAAGACATTCTTCAATTCATCTCGACTTTAACTGTGTGATGTTCTTGTGTCTGAATATACCGTTACATGTACATACTCTCTGAGGATTTACATAATCTTTAAATAGTAAAAAGATTTATTATCCTGCATGACAACAGTTGCTGTGATAGTTAGTTTAAGATCGTGGAAGTAGAAACTATCCGTACTGAATTTAAAACAACTTTGAAGAGATTTGATATTTGTGCCGGGTGGTAATTCAATTCCATAATTTATTGTTTTTCAACAGAATCATATCATGATGAATTCACGTACAGAGAAATCGTCTGAATAGATTTAATTTACAAAAAAAAAAGCACATTCTGAATCAATAATAATTCTGCTCTTGGGGAAACTCCAGTGACATTAAATCAAACTACTGTCTTAATCTGATTACATAGCTTTCAGAGCAGGAAATACTTTTCTCTCTTATTTCACTGTGAAACTGTTCAGTTCTTAATAAAATGAGAAAATCATCTTCATAGCTCAAGTATTTAATTCACACAGGACTTTACAGAAATAAGCTTTATTTGGTTATTCATAAAGACTATTTAAGCATTGACTTACCAGAAAACATGTTCTTATGTGATATATATATATATATATATATATATATATATATATATATATATATATTGTAATCGAGACATGAAATGACCTGCGTTTTGGCCGCGTCACCCAGTATATCAAGGTTCATTTGCACTTCATTTTATACCTGTGATTTTTAGACTGAATTATTAAACATATGCATCATATTCTCCAAGACAGATCTCCCCAGGAAAATGTGTTTTTATCGTCCTTCCTGGGGTTGAATTACAATTTTTTTCAATCGACTGTAAGAATTATTTTCACTGAACTTTTGATTTCAAAAAGCTAGTCGACAAGAAACGGGACACAACGAGTGACGGATGTTGCACGCTGACGAAGCTGAGACACCAGAAAAGTCTGAAAGTCGTCTTTCACAGAGAAAAAGATCAGAGATGCATCATTATCTGTTTTAAGAAAAAGAGTAAAGTTTACTTTTTAAACAGTTCTGTCCCTGAGAGTATCCACATGCAATTATGATTCTTTTATTTTGTCCTCATTTTAAACTGTGTTACATTTTTATACATCTCAGATTTTATTTTTCTGCACCGAACAGAAATGGTTTCTGCAGATGATAATAATAAGATTAACATCTTTTCTGCTCAGAAGGGAATCAAACAACCGTATTCACGTGAGTAAATATATCATTGTCAAAACTACCACTCTCAGCGTTTTAAAATAATATCACATTCAATGTGTGTGTGTGTGTGTGTGTGTGTTGTGGTGTGTTGTTGACATGTAAAAGCAGCATGTCAGGTGACCTTCAACAAGTCCCGTTTCTTTCGTTTGCAGCGGCGAAGCAGCCGTTCTTGAGGGCGTTGAAACAGAATCACTGAGCGGGAGATTCAGGTGGTTTAGCTTTGAGATCAAAATCGAAATGATCGTAGTCGTCTCCAGAAGCAGCAGCAGCCTCTGCGCTCTGGTTCGTGTGCACACTGCTCCCTCTACTGGTTATGAGGCAGGGCTTTGGAGGAGGAAACATTACAAATGCAGAGTTCTGTGTGGAGGACAAGGGGGACCCTGTCATTTTCATTATTGCCATTTATAGTAATAAGAATGAGTTTCTGTCACTCCATTGTGCTGATGTGCAATATTCAACCTGAGTCAACACATTAAAGAGGAACTGGAAATGTATATATATTTGACCGTAAAGCCAATGAAATACTCATAAATTACACAGTTGATGAAATATGGAGAAAGAAAAAGATGGCAGAAGCTATTTGCACCCAGGAGTCCGTAGTCGCCAATGGTATTTACACCCGACCAATCCTCGATACTATGTGTATGTGTAACCCGTGTAGCCGAAATCTAACCCATTTGTGTTTAATAAACCTAATAAAACTGTGACTGAAAACTGGAAATGATACAAATAAAAAAACAAACAGAATATAGTGTAAAATAAAACAAAGGCTTCCCTCTGGATTCTAACCCCAGTCTTCTGGGTTAAAGTCCTGAGTTTGACACATTTATGCACCACAACCTTCTCTGTACACATGTATTGCTTCTCCTTATACTACTGCTACCACTACAACTACTAAATTACATATACTTTGCCTGAATGTAACCAAGAAGTTTTGTTTCCTCAACCTAACCAAACCGCGACGGAAAATTTAAAATGATAATAATCAAAAAAACAGTTTAACCCCATTCTTCTGGGTTTAAGTCCTGAGTTTGACTAAATCAACCACAAAATTCTGCATATACATATACATTAGCTCTCTTTATACTACAATAACTATTACTCCCACGAAATTATGTATATTTTGCCTAAACCTAACCAAATCGTTTTGTTTCCTCAACCTAACCAAACCACGACTGAAACAAAAAATTATTATAATAATAATAAAATTATAATAAGTGAACTAGGTGTAAAAATAGACTTTTTGGGGGGATTCAAACCCCATTCTTCTGGGTTTAAGTCCTTTCATCACCCACAACCTTCTGCCTTGCTTCTCTTTGTACTACTACTACTACTAAATTGTGTATATTTTGCTTAAACTAAACCTAACTAAATAGTTCTGTTACTTAAATATAACCAAAACGCAACTGAAAATACGAAAATGAAATGAAAATTTACAACACAGAAAACAATAAACCAAGTGTAAAAAATGGCTTCACTTGTGACTGAAGCTCTAGTCTCCTGTGTAAAGTCCCTAGTTTGACCCATTCATTCAACACAACCTACTCCGTGTAGATTATCCCTGTTTATGCTGGTATTACCTTCACTACTACTAAATCTTTTAGCTTACTATTGCTAAATTAAGTAACATATTGGACTTGCCGGGTGTAAATAGCCGATTAGCTGCTCACTTGGGTGCAAATAGACACTTCGACAAAAGACAGTTGTCTGAGGAGGCGGATAGTTCAAACCCTTGCTTTCTGAATATCAAAACATATTCCAGCAGCAGTCCAGTTTATTTCTTATTCCTCTTCACAATCTGCTGATGCGAGTCGGCTTTTCATGGGCTGACGAACCTGAGATTGAGCCTGAAATCACCATTCTCAGGTCGGACAGTCCTCGAAAAGAACCGCTCGAGGGTCCAAGCAGGACTTAATGTGACGTTCAGGCGCCTCCGTGAGTCTCGGCACTCAGCGTCCACACATCTCTTTGGACAACAAAACAGAAAACACTTGATTAAACACTTGTAACGTCTGTTTGAGGACAACTCTGGTTAAAATTAAAATGCACAAAGTTGCACTTTTTAAACCATAAAAATCAAATTACAGGCTAAAATAATCCAGCATCCATAACGTAACTTCATTTCAATGGACGGTTGGGATTTTGGCGCGAAACGCAATTCGTCCTCCGAGAAAATAAAAAGTTGATAAAAAGTTACAAAAGTGATTTTTGTTATTTATTAATTATATATTTTCACTTCCTCCTTTAAAAAAAACAAAACAAAGAAGATTAGTCACTGGGTCTTTATGTGTGTAGGAAGACACAGATGCAAAAAAAAAAAGATAATCACATCTCATTTCAATAAAATTAAGGTTTGATGACAAAACCCTCCCCAAAAAGTAAATGCATTTAAACAACATACCATGACTGTGTGCAAATGTTCCCATTCAGAAAACTTCAGAAGTTTAACACCACATCTGGCTCTCAGTCGTTGGCACTGAAACCACTCAGAGAGCAATTAAACACTCCAGCGGAGCCTAATGCACAAACTGCATCTCGCACTGAAAAACATCTAAATCAGCCGGCGGCCTGACTTTATGAGGACAGTCCAGTCTCTTTAGAAATGCTCCTCTCGTGATAAACTATGCAGAGGGAGGAACAGACACGAGGAAGACAATACGTCAACCTCTTCAAACTGACTAATCCAAACCCTCAGCTCACGATTCAGAAATACTTCACCGTCTGAATTATTCATCCATCAACTATGTGCTCGGTGCTCCGTTGGCCCTCACTTCATTTAAAATACAGACACACTCTCACTGGCAGATTGCACATTAACCAAACAAATAAATACGTAGTTTCTCCCCCGTGTTTTTTCTCCCTTTCATCTCAGAGAAATTTTGTGACAAGTTTGGTAAAGTCTCCTTCTCTCTGAAGAGCTTTTAGAGTCCCCCCCCTCCCCTCCATGAGTACTTCTTACCCACACGGCAGACTCCTCGAGGCCCAGTTGTTGAGGCAGACTGAGGGAAACTGATCTTCATCACTGTGAAGTCGACAGACAAAATAAGGAGAGAAGAGAGCAGAGCGGCCTGGAGACAAGCGAGTGACAGGAGGATGAAAGAGAAACAGGTCGCTGAGTTAGAAGAAAAAAAGGCCACTCCTGCTGTCTCTTTTTACTAAGCTGTGACCTCATCGTTGCTCTGTGCTACCAATGGGGATGCAACACACACACACACACACACACACACACGCACACGCACACACACACCACCTTCCTGTTTGTCTGTGCTGGTGGTAAACTTTCCACTGACACCTCCATTCAAAGGACCAATGTGAATTGTTGACAATATCATTTTAGGACATTAAAAAAAAGCACTTGCATTGAATTTTAATACTATTTATTCAAATGTAAGCATGCAATAGAAGATGTGTGTGTGTGTGTGCCAATTCAACAAATTTTAAATAATTTTTTTTTTTAATTTGTGTTTGTCTGAAAATAAAAGCTCTCCGATGTTGGACACATACATATTTAACTCAACAGTACAAGGATGAAAACTGCCTGATATTCTTAGCTCATGCACGTCTTTTGACCGTCCTTCTCACAACCCCCCCCCACCCCCGCCCCCCCCCATCTAAAAAAAGATGCCTCTTGCGGGTCAATATCTGCCTAATAGGCTGCCGGCTTGTAATTGTCCGTCCGCCTCATCAAACGCGTGTCAATCAAACTTTACCGCGGCTGCCATCTTGACAGCTGTCAAGCGTGATAATTATGGAAAGTGATGGAAGATATCAAGGTTTTGTTTTATTTTTTCCATGAGAAGAGGACAACCACGATATCCTTCCTGTTCATTTTTTAAAAAGTGTAGATGAAGTCTTTCTGCGTTTCACAAAGGAACAAAACACGGAGGCGCTGGTGACAACGTTTATGTTGGTGTAATAACCCGACTGAAGACTTGACCTGTTTCACTGATGCGTCACACCGTAAAGTAAATAATACACTGAGACATTTAAAAGCTTGACTGCACTTTTATTTAACAAGTAAATATACATGTGTATATATGTATACATACATATATTTGTATGTATACATACGCAGCAGCAGAGATAAACACAAAACAGCACAGCAGTCAAACACTGAGGCTGCAAACACAACCGTTGGATTTTCAGTACAAAGTGACTCATGAACCGTTGTTGAATACAGTAGCAGGTGAGTAAATGGGAAAGTAATGGAGAGCCAACAGTAGGAAATGTACATATATATGTATATATATATACATATATATGTGTACAGATCTAATTTGTCATTTTTTCTTGACAAATGATCCATTACAATTGGTAAAGTTCAACTTGGCGAGGAGAACATCCTATTAATAAAACTGCATAACGATATCAAAATGAATATTCAACACCTCTGATGTTTCATTGCATTCGCTCCAATAACCACAACATTGTGGAGTGTGCGACCAAACGTCAGGAAAACAGTGCTTCAACATTTCTTCTAAAATACAAGAACAAGGCAATAATAAATAGGCACCAACTTTAACCGGAGGATCTCGTTCACTTCAGGACTGATGCAGAGTATAAATATCAGGCACCAGCAGGGCTTTGTGAACACAACACTTTTTGACATCTGGAGGTTCTGAGTTCATATGAACCCTCGACTCAACAGCCCTTTTTAAAAAAACAAAAACAACAACAATCCCATCTGATGCATGAAAGAGGAGGCCTCGATCAGGACGAGCGAGACTGAAGTAAACACTTAGTCGATGTTTGTTCAATGCAGATGACCCGTTTTCTTGGCTGCTGACTGGTCAGGTCCACCAATAGAAGGAAAAAAAAAAATATATATATGTAAATGAAGAACATGCTGCATAAATACACACCACAAGTGCATACTTTTAACTGCATTCAACACCCGTTTCAACTGGTTCGGTCAGCATCCACAGAAAGGAAGAGGGTGAACCAGAGAGCAAAAACAAAAAAGATACGCCCACACATTTTTTCCGATTGAATGGTCCTTCAGAAAGAGCTCATGGCGAAGGAAGTTGAGCAACACAAGCTCATGTTCAGATTTTTGCTTTTGTGAAAGTTGTGAGGAAGGTGTATGTGGTAAAAAAAAATTAAAATAACCATAAAAGCTTGATGTCATTTTTTTTTTTTTTGCGGCATGTGCTAATTCACATTCAGTTGTGTCGTCCACAGTACGCGGCTTAAGGCTGGGTTTATCTTTTAAAAGCAACATGCCTGCAAATGTCAAGAGATTGTCACAATTTAAACAATAAAATTTAAATATTTGGACTTAATAACATACTGTACATATAAAAATATTCCATACTTCATAAACTTTCCACGACAGCATTTACACAAGGTTAAATAATAAACTTTTCCAACAAGGTGACGTTGTACATTAGCAGAGTTTTGTCCGGTTTTCAGTGGATTTCTCAGAGCGCCTTGTTTCGGCCCAAACGCACGCTAAGAGTACAGCGTGTCCTCGTAGTGTCCTCCGAGGGGCGTCGCCCCGAATCGTTGCCAATAAGTCCATCAGTAACTGGGCTCATCCATCTCTTCGTCGCTCCAGTCGGGCGGTGCATCTGTTCCAAAGTATCGATCCCCGAAGTTTCCTACAAGAGCCCAAAAAAAAGAAAACACCAGCGTCAGTTAAAACTGAAAATTAGTTCAAAGTGGCAATCTCTGATAAATGTCTATTAGGTCCCCCTCTTGAGCCTGTGGCCCACTGATGGAAATTATTGCAATATTTATGTATTTGCAGTATTGTGAACCTCTCTGTGAAAAAATGCTGTATTAAAGTTTTTCTCCATTGTATACGCACAAACAAATGGAACTATGCACCAGAGCTGGACACTTAAAGATTGCGACTTTAAAAGGTCCTGTATTGTAAAAAGTATTTAATATATATATATATATATATATATATATATATATATATATATATTAAATACTTTTTTACATATATATATATATATATATATATATATATATGTAGACCATTTAACAGTTTTAAACATTCTAAATGTGGCCCGCTTTATTTCCGATTGCAGTGCATATGCATGACATCAGCTGAGAGGAAGTAAACATGGACCCAAGCTGTTGCCTAGTAACGTATTTCAGGTATATTCAGACAATAAATGTTTTTTTGTTTTTTTTAAACATTAAAGCATGTAAACATGTTTTAGTAGAAACTCCAAATTAAAAAAAGTATGAACCTGGAAAAGTCTCCTTTAATAAAATGTATTGATCACGCACACCACGTGGAGAAGAAAAGTGACTATAAACAACATCCGCGGTTATAGTTTTTCCTCGAGGACAGACGCCTTGAACATGAGCTTTGTACACGTTTGGATATTTTACACACTGTGTGGGTTTTTTCTCAATTTTCTCCGCCTATCAGCGTCTGCGCAGTAAGAAAATGTTGGATGTGCACGGACAAGTGACGGAGCCTTCTCCGCCCTCAGGCGAAGCGCCGTGTCTGATGGCGTGACGTCACTTTGTTCGTGCGGACAATCCCCGTTTACTCACCAATGCCGGGTATGATGTGAAAGAGGTCGTTGACCTTCTTGTCCACAGCTGTGGTGATGATTTTGACCTGTGGGAACGCGTAGGCCACTGAATGCACTCCCATTTCTGCCATTAGCAGAGACACCAGCAGGATCTTGTCCTCCTGAACGTCATGGTCCTGAAAATAAAAAACACACACGTGATTACGGGCGACATGGGGGGCGGGAATCATTGCAGGCTTTCGTGGGCTTGTGGACGAACACGGCGCACCCACCAGTAGGACTCGAACGGCCATCATGGCGGCCGCTCCGGTGGACACGGTGCAGTCCATCAGGATCACGTGATCTTCTCCGATCTCTTTCGGGAGACGCAGGTAGTGAAGCTGAAATGTTTAGAGTACCAGGAACTCATTGTGAGATATAATATGTTGATAAACGAACAAACGCGTATTCATTTGGAACTTTCCATATTTTTTAAAATAATAATAAACTTAAACCCGCACCTCTGGTTCTCCTGTGTCCTGGTTGGTCTGGATGAGGATCTTGCCGATACGGACATCTTTGCAGACGGCCCTCAGAGCCGGCTCCATGGTCTCCCCGGCTCGCAAGATGGATACGCCTGTGATCTGAAGGAGAAAACAACAATAATAACAACAAAAGAATTCAAACGGAGGTTAATTGCATCTGTTTTGGTGGTGAGACGAAACTCGTCCGAATGAAGAAAGACGGCGGGAAAGAAAATGGAGTTCACTCACCCTCTTCCCGTGGAAAGCCCTGCCTTCATAATCCTCCCCCTGGGGGGTCTGGACTACGTGGACCTGAGGTAATATTAAAAATCACAACAGTGTGAGTAACAGTGTTACGCTGTATGACATAAAAGTCAATAATCTCACTTTCAGTCACGTGTGTGTGTGTGTGTGATGCACAACCTGTATTTTATGGTTCAGGGATGGAAACTTTCCATTGTGGTGACTCGATAAGTTTCTGTGCTCATTCTGCAGCCGTCTGATTCTCCTTTTTTTTCTTCTTTTTTTTTGCAAATACAAGCTCTTTTTATCCGTATCTCCCCCCGTTTCAATGCCACATAATGTACCGTAATGTATCAGCTTCTGTATATATCTCACGCTTTCGTCCTCCCTACATCCACGTGCAGGTATCCAACGGTTCAGAAAACTAAATTAACTAAAACTAAATTAAATGAATTAACGGTGTATCTTGGCACCTGCGAGGGAAGGAAGGAGAGCGCTCGCTCGATCAACAGGCGCATCAACCTCTTGGAGTAGAAGATGAACTCGTCGCGGCTGGTTTCCTTGTTCCTACATGTAGTGATTGGGGGTAAAAAAAGGAAGAGGAATTTATTTTGTTGTGTAAATGACAAAATGTAGCTGTTGACGTGGTGGTTATTTTCTTCGCGTCATACCTGATGATGGTGTGCATGCCCCTGACCTGGGGCGTGCTCTCCAGAACACTAAGGGTCTGGGGGAGGGGCTGGGCCTGGTGTGCCGAAGCCAGGGCCGCCCTGTAACCACGGCAACAAATGGCAGAGCGGGGGTGAGGCGAACAGGAGAGAGGGAAGACGGACAGACGCGTGAACACGACACACGGGTTATCTGCACGCAACGTGTGCAGTGACAGGCTTCAGTTTAATGAGGCAGTCGTTAAGAGGCGGAGCAAAGCACAGCAATGCCTTTCATATTGATGCAACTGGACGGACGTTGCACGACACACCCACACACCCACACCCACACCCACACCCACACCCACACCCACACCCACACACACACCCACACACCCACCCACACACACACACACACACACACCTCATGTTGCACAGCCTCATCATTGCAGCAAACCCTGCCCACTTCGACCCCAAATTTAGGGATAATTCAGAGGTGTATCATCTTCAATTTTGTGCCACAATTTAACCCTTTTTGCAGTGAAACCCTCCGAGATAAGAAGCCATTTCATATGTCGGAGACCGAAGAGAGTATGAAAAACATAACTGCTTTGCTCTACGTCCAGTACGGCTATAATCAAGATTTCAGGTGCCCTCCCGCCAGCTTAATGTGCAGGTTTACACACACACACACACACACACACACACACACACACACACACACACACACACGCACACACACACACACACACACACAAGCATGCACACACACATACTTATATGCACATTCAGAAAAAAACAAAACGCACACACAGACGTGTAAGTACATGCAGAAAACTGAACACACCACAAATAATTTTTTGCAGTAGTCGTTAAAGCAAAGATTATGATTATGGTTGTGTGCGACCGCGGGAAAAAGGGCAGACGCACAAAATTGCAAAGCACACGGTGTTGAGTATTTCAGAGGAAGATTACAGCAGCACAGAGACCACGATTATGGAAAATACATTGAAAAAGATTAACATTTTACATATATATAAGGATTTGAAATAAAAAAAAAAAAATGCAACTGTGTCAAATAAATAAATAAATGCATGACGGTTATTTTCCATGATAGGTCTCCACCACTTGTAATAACTCCACACATCAACATTAGGTTTGAGTTAGCCTAGTCTGGGCTCTAGAGGAGCAGACACACTCGTGTTGACACTACAGTATCAACCATGACACCGTTAGCCAGATGCAAAGAAAAAGAGAAATCATAGCAAATCTGCTCACATATCCCAGCGAAGTTTCCTCTATAGGGAGATTTTTTTTGTTTTTTTTGTTTGACAAAACACAACCACGACAGAAGGGGGGAGACAGAAAGACGACAAACAACAGATAAGAGGAAAGAAGGAAAAAAAAAAACACAACAACATCAGGTGGATGAGGAGATGAAGGGATTATCACACACGGCGAGAAAGAGTGACAGCTCGGAGACGTGAAAATGTCAAATGTCACGGCCAGTCTCCTGGTTATCAATTATGATTCAGGGGGAGAAGTATAGTAACGGGGCCACGCTTATAAAGGATCTTCACAAATATTAAGGGGGACGGGGGGAGAAGTATTTTTATAGATCGGATTTATAGACAACCATTGTGTGTTTTTTGCGTGGGTGCGGCTGTCACTCTTTCACCGTGTAGAACAGCAGAGGTTGGTATTTCAGCTCACAGGCCCCGGCACATCCTGTGTCTAAAGACAGGCACCAAGCTCACTTCCTCTCTCTCTCTCTATCTCCGTCTCAGACACTGTGGCCGACATTCAATGGAAAAACTCAGCGCTTTGTAGTAGGGTATTGGAAACTTTCTCTGTGGCTGAGGTATGTGATAGTCAACAATAGATGTAGCAAGAGCTTCCTCTCTCTCTCTCTCTCTCTCTCTCTCTCTCTCTCTCTCTCTCTCTCTCTCTCTCTCTCTCTCTCTCTCTCCCCCCCCCATCTCTCTCTCTCTCACTCGCTGCCACTGAAAGGAGGGTCAGTGACTCGACTCATTGGTGTATTTTTAGACACAGAAGGCAGGAAGAGTGTAAGTTGTCATTTCTCTGCGAGGCAGAGAGAAGGAAAGTCTTCACGTGAACATGCCGGCTGCACCATTCCACGTTCCAAACCTTTCATCTCAGCGGCTTTTGTGTGTGTGTTTTTTGTTTTGTTTATATATCTATCTATTATTTTTTTCACACTCTCAATGACTGATCGCCAATTAGCCGCGTTAGCGCCACAGAGACAACAGTGCCGCCTGGTGATGTGCCGCGGCAGCCAGCAGATCAGTGGAAGGTTAGAGGTTGGTTTTGGCCTCTTTTCCTCTCTCTCTCTTTCTCTCTCCCAGTAAGAAGCTGGAGGGGGGTAGGGGAGAGGAGGGAGGAGGGAGGAGGGAGGAGGGAGGAGGGAGGAGGGGGGGCCCACTGGATAGATGGCGAGAGGAGAGAATGATAGACAGGATAAAGGCCACTCTACCTGACGCTGAGCTCGCGCTGTGAGCCGTGGAGGGATTTGGGAGGTGGAGGGGGAAGTGGGTGAGGGAGAGAGAGGGTGAGAAAGCAGTCCATCAGTGGCGTGTGTGTGTGTGTGTGTGTGTGTGTGTGTGTGTGTGTGTAAAGCTTCTGCGTGTGGCACCGTAGCGCGAGCTGCTGCGACGACGCACAAAAAGTGTTTCTGCTCAACGTGCTGATCGTATTATTCTCCAGAGGGACTAGATGCATGTGACGAGTCAAAAAGACAACGAGTGTCACCGGCAAAACGCCATAAACCAACAGCCTCACTGCTGAGGAGGGATTGTATCTAACCGTTAACTCATGTCTCATATTCATGGTCTACTTCATTGCCTTTTTACACGTCCTCTAAAGAAACAAGTCAAGATTTAAAAGCACTATAAAGAAACAAAATGTTGAATATCCTATCGACAATTTGATTTGGCTGCGAAATATTTACTCAAATGTAGATTTTTAAGACCTCCTGCTTCTAAAGCATCTAAAAAAGCTAAATTGCCGTCTTTGTAAAACTCCCACAAAATGTTTACAGTGAACTCTTTGGGACATTCGCGTCTGAACGCTGCGCATAGTTACAAAAATTCAGAAGTGTACGACCATTTTCTGCCATGCAAACCTTGCTAAAGCGAGTATAAACCAAGTGTGTGTGTGTGTGTGTGTGTGTGTGTGTGTGTGTGTGTGGTGGGGAGAAAACAAAGCAAACTGCATTGTGACACAAAGTGCTCCTCCCTCTGAGAAAACAATTAGTGACACAAATCCAAAAGTCTAAACTCTGATTCTTATATTCAGTCTTATTCTGGAGAGGAAGCACAATGAACCTGCGATTGTTATTAAGGCCGTGCAGTTAATGGCGATTATTCCATAATATTAATGGCTACGTGACATTTTTTTAATTCACCTGAAAACATACATTTATACGTCTGAATAAAATATGGATGAATATCAACCAGGGGTAATACTGTTGAAACAAATTCAAATCAATGATCTAACTGGAGCTGCAAATGTCTGGAGACTCGTAATCAATCTAGAGGTTTATTTCCTGTTTACAACAGTTGGACCTAAAGGACATCTAAACTTAAAGAAATACCCAGAAATTATCATTTGTACATCAATTACTCCCATCTTGTTATTTTGAACTCATGAGGAAATCCTTGCCTCCGCGTTGAACAGAGAATCCAAAAAAATTACAAAATTCTGTGTAATTGGGCGCCACTTGTTAGTGTGATTGTTTATTTGACTTGTTTTTGTGGAAGTGTTTTAAACGGTAATGTTTTAGCGAAAAAGCATGTGTTTTGGTTTTGTAATTTTGCCTCCGTTTACTTCCATTCATCAAGACTTTTCCATTCATATTGGAGGCTTGATAGAAAAACTAAGTAATAAGGGGTGAGTAATTAATATACAACTGCTCATTTTAGGGCTGAAGTATTCCTTTAAGATGGACAAGCTCAGAAACTCTAGAAAGATACTATTTTAGAAGATTTAAATAATTACAAAAAGAAAAAGAAAAAATCTTTCTTTTGTCTTTTTTTTAAAATACAATGCTTCGGCTTCAGATTCAGACTCTTACTGGATGATAAACATCAGGTATATATTCTACGTCTCATTACCCTTGGGGCTTCAACTCGGAGTAATACATTAATAACATGCTAATTTTAGACCTCAATAAGACAGAGTGAAGAGTGTATAGTTTGCTAATTTGCACCAAATAAGTTTTTTTACTGAAACAAATACAAGATAACAATAGTATATTTCTCTCTTATCTTTCTGCTCACACTAATTGAAACAAGCCCAGTGCATTCATGCACATTCTCTTAAAGTATGTGCAGTGCGTCTTCTCTCCACTAGAGGGAGCGATGGAGCTTGTAATTACCGGGCAAAAAGATTTTAAGGGATGGTTGCAGCTCCGCCCCTTTCTGATGATTTTGTTCCAACAGTATTCTAAAAATGTTTCAACCACACAGAGAATTAACACCAGGAAGGATGAATGACGGGCCACAATAATTTATGTTTTATACGTTTATATGTTTTATAAACTTGCACGACACATTCTCTGTGTGAGTGTGTGTGTGTATGTGTGTGTGCGTGTGTGTGTGTGTGTGCGTGTGTGTGTGTGCGTGTGTGTGTGTGTGTGTGTGTGTGTGTGTGTGCAGGTCTGAAATACCTCCTCCAGCTGACTGTGGACATGCTGCACGATCAAATCGATGGCCACCATGTTGCAACCGCCTGACGACAAACAGGAAAACAAAGCGATGTTAACTTTTTTGGGGTTTTGACCTAATAATAAACACAAAACAATCTTTTTAAACGACTAGTGTCATCGTAGTAGTAACTTGGATACTGTATGTGTAAATATGTGTGTATATGGGGAGTGTGCACGCACCACGTGGCACCACAATATCGGCTAAGCGCATGGTGGGTTCGATGTACTGCTCGAACGCGGGCTTAACAAACTTGTTGTACTGCTTGATGACGCCCTCGATGTCCCGCCCCCGGTCCGTGATGTCCCTCCTCAGCCGACGCACCAGCCGGATGTCAGAGTCTGTGTCCACGAAGATCTTCATGTCCAGCAGCTGTCCAGAAGGAACATGACACAGAGAGATCAACGTTAGGCCGCGGTGATGAGTCCTCAAACCCGGGAGTGAGTCACCCGTTTTCTGCACTTCCGGCTCGCCCCTTTAAGCCTTTGGTTGTTAAATGTGTGTTTGTTTAGATGCCTGAAATAAGAGAGTCTAATGTTTTGTTCTACAGTATAAAATACTTCAGTAAATACCCCTCTGGTGAGTTTTGAAGCTTTTACGTGTCTTAAAAAAGACGGTAGCTCACAAGAGTCTAAATGAGACGACTAAGCGTCCTCACTAGAACACTAGTCCTCCTTCAGCTTAGTGGAGGAGACGTGAAGTCATGTGACCGTGGTGGAGTTCCTTTATAGCCGAACGTTAGCTTCTTACTTCTGCCGATTGCCTTTGTGCTTCAAAAATCGTAAAAAGTGGTGTTTATTTGTAAAGATTATCTTGATGAACTGAACGTTTAAGTATCACAACAAACCCAGCCGTCCAATCACAAAGGAGGAGAGGCGGGACAAGTATCACAAAGACCAACCGTCACATTCCTGCATGTTGGTACTGAACGACACCAACAATGGTTTGTCTGCACTCTTCCCTTCTGCAGATATTCCATATCATAGCAACCAGACGCAACCAAAAAACATCTCGGCTGAAGAAAAACGTCTGCATTTAACAACAAACAAGTTTTTGTTTTTAAAACTGTCATCTTTGTCATTTAAAAAAAAGGATAATTGAAGAAATTTCCAAAAAGGAAAAGTATTGGTTGAGCCAATCCTTCACCGCAGCAGCCGACACACGTTCACACAGACGACATGAAGAAAAAGAAAGATGGCACAATAAATATACCTTCTTCATTCTATTTGTGCTGATTCAGGTTCAAACTCTAGAGCATCATTTTGATACTGGAATTGTGATTCATTTGTTTAAAAGTTCCCTGTCCTTGAAATTGATATTTTTTCTTCCTTGTTCTCAACAATCTGTGTGAAAAGCTAAAAACAAAGTGTGTCTTGAAATGAACCCGGGATGAGGACAATTTCGCTGTTGAAACACTTTTCTCTATGAATAAATGATGAGATTGGAGCTGCAAGTCTGCGGTGATAATTAATCTTTGTAATTTATTCTGTGTATTTTTTCAGCCAGCTCTGTACTGAAAGTAGAATTAAAGGGTCAATGTGTTTTAATTAAAATCAGCTATAATCACATTCATGAGTGCAGTATTTCTTTTTGAAGAGTCGGACTTGAAGAGGAAACATATCTTTTTTTTCTTCTTGTTTTTCAACTCACAATTATAATTATTGACAAAACAAACATTTAGCAGCACCTGACAACATGAACTTTGTTATATTAGTCTGTGTATAAAAAATAAATATGTGACATTTTTCTTACGGGTGAAAAATAATCTAGTCAGCACTCTGGTGGACAAAGTGCGTCAGATTAAACATATCTGTGCGCCTGAGACATTTCAGCCAACATTAAAAGCAGATACATAATCCAGGGTTTGGAAATGAGTTACATCTGAATCAATTCAACTCGACCAGCTGGTTTTTGCAAAGACAACACTGATCGGAGTCAGTGAAATTGAAAGAAGAAATAAAATTCCCTCCCACATTACGCACAGAATAAAAACAAACATGGTTTGACTACACGCACACAAATGTGACAGCAGCACATTCCACTGACCAGCTGAGCAGGTTGCCAGGACGATAACCTTGCCCTACCTGCAGGAGCTTCTTATCGGCAAAGGACATGATTCCCTCGAAGATGATAACGCTGGCTCCATATACGGTTTTCTGTGGAGGGACAGACGTTGCATGTTTTATTACTTATGTGGACGTGCAGACAGAACATCATAATCAATCATAATTGGACAGCTGCCGAGAGAAAGTCTTCACTGTGAAGAGCATAAGAACGAGAAATAACAACAAAAGGCTCGTCAGAGGCCATCTGGAGAAGCGGATTTGCAGTGTGACTCTGGACCTTCTGTCGAAGGGGAGATTAAAAACCTCTTAGGTAATCGAGAAACTGAGATTACGAGCGGTAACTCAAAAAGCGCACCGCCACATGTGTTTTCGTGCGTGTGTGTGTGAGTGTGAGCGCGTGTGTGTGTGTGTGTGTGTGTGTGTGTGTGTGTGTGTGTGTGTGTGTGTGTGCGCCTTCGTCCTCACCCACTCCTTCTGCCTCCCGTGGGTGGTGAAGTCGTACACGGGGATCTTCACGCTCTTGCCCTGTTTGAGTTTGCGCAGGGTGTGCGTCAGCAGGTCGAAGTCGAAGGCGTCGGGGTGGTCAAAGTTGTAGTCGTTGCTGGCGGCCAGAGCCTGCTGATCCGGAGTCAGGACCTGCAGGAACCGCGACGACGGTGGGATTAGTTCAACTTCAAAAAGAATATTTCATCTGTCTCTGTTTCTTGCTTTTGCTAAAACTCTCACATTAAAGTTTGCATATCAAGAATAAAAAAAAATTGTAAATTATTAAACAACGACATTGTAATAAAAAATAAGAAATAAAAAAAAGCACACAGGCTCAAATAATGGTTTGTTGGTATCGTTAACACAAGCGTGTGCAAAAACACTTAAGAGAGTTAGGGGACCTAAATTTAGGAGAACATCATGCGCCACTGTGACGTCTGTACCAGGTGGTGTGGTGTGTGTGTGTGTGTGTGTGTGTGTGTGTGTGTGTGTGTGTGTGTGTGTGTGTGTGTGTGCGTGTGCATGTGCCCTTAGGGTAGCTGAGCATTTAAACCCCAGACTTGGTATTTGGCTGTTTCAGAACAACAACACCCCCCTTCTCAAGTGAACCAATTACACACTTAGTGTGATAAACTGGTGCAACAGGCTTAACATGAGGAAATCGGAGAACCGCAGGTATGAATTTGGAAAGTCGTGAATCACAAACAGAAATGTTTTAGACTTTCGGAGGTGTCGCAAGTGTGCCAACTGGCCACTTGGCCACTGGCGAGCCCCTCCTGCTCAGCCTGAACCGTGCCTGTCAGATTGTGACAGGATTACATAACCGTCTCGCTCTACCTTCAGGCTCACTGGAGGGTTAGACGAAGTCATACTACTAGATCTTACCATGAAACATACCCAGTTCATTACTTACATTCAGAAATGTTTTGTATTTGTATTACAAGTTTTCTGAAATGTTATGTTTACATATGCAATTGCGGCATTCTCTTATTAAATATGTGCTAATTTGCATACATACATATTTTTGCCAGGATAAAAATTCTTGTTTCATGTTGTTGACATATTAGAGTCAAAGGTTTTTACTGAGGGAATGTTGGTTATCTCTTTGAATCTTTAAATCAGAAAATACTGTCAAACATCCATTTTCTCCATGCTTTTAGTAATAAATGTTGTATAAATCAGACTATGAATGATGTCTGAACAAACCCCTTCAGAATATAGAAAAGAATGAAATAATAATAATAATAAAGAATAAAATTTGGTGGATGTAAGAGCTACTGAAGTGGAGATTTCTGACTCAAAGAAAACATCCTTTAAAGAGATGTTTTGTTAAATTACAGACATTTTGAAGACACGACAGGTAAATAGGGTAAAAAAAATAACTAATAGATATCAACATGAAACTTCACCAGTTGATTACTGACATTAGGACAATTATTTCTTATATTACAAGTTTTCTGAAATGTTACATTTAAACGTTTAAATGCACATTAGGCATTATCTAATGGTAACTTTTGGTGCGTTTAAGAGAAATCTACAGATGCAAACAAACAAAGTAGTAAAATAAAAACCTAAATCTGTATTTTGGATGTTTCTTTCGACTGGTCTGAAAGTGTCTTGAGTGTAAAAACAGGAAGAAACATGTCAAAATTCAGAATTAAGTAACAGGGTTAGCAATGCACCGGTTTATGAATGTCGTAATGTGAGGTTGTGTGCAAATGGACACACATACAATTATGACTTGAGCTGCACCATTATGGCCAAATTGATAATCACAATTGCTTTGATTAATATATTGAGATGACGATAATTAATTGATTTTAAGGACAAACTTATTGCTCATCCACTGCTTTCACGTCCGTGTTGTGCTACATTACTGCTAATAAACAAATCTTTCCATCTCAGTTAAATAACTTAAAATAAGTTTTTTCTTCCCCTGAATTCAGTGTGTTTCTGCTTTCTTTACTGGCCGAGTAAGTATGAACACACTGCAGCCGCAACATTGAGGAACGTTTTTTTTTTTTCACGGGGTGACCGCTCCAAAAACAGTGAGAGCGAAACATCTCGGTCGCCTCCTGGTGGCTGTCTGTTAATTAATTAATCGCGATCACTATTGTGATTAATGCTCGCTTGGTGGTGCCGCTCAATAAATACACACTGCACACCTTGTAGAACGAGTCCATGGAGAGTAGCACGACCCACGGCACGTCCAGAGCTTCGATGATTTTCCGGGCCACCGTCGTCTTTCCTGAAGCGCTGCCGCCGCACAGACCTGAGGCAGACAGCGTGTCGACACGGAGACGTTTAGTAATGTTGAACTCTTGTGAGGTTGCAAAAGTAATTTCAAAATACCTGTGCTTGGTGGGAATGTGCCATGCAAGCGCTAGCTTGACGAGGCAGCCTGATAACGTGCACGCTGAGAGCGCTTGAGGCCGACGCTTGCGTGCAGGCAGAAACAGATACCTGGGCTTTCTACAGGGTAAACACCCCCACGGAGGTAGACGAGCGGAGCCACTTCTAACTCACTTAAATGTCAATAACACTTCTGAAAGAGCTCGTCGATACACGTTAGCAGTAAATACGTTCACTCATTACTGCAAAAAAAACACCTCTTATCCGCTTGTAGAGGGTCATCAATACAAAATGACCTTCAAACTAAAAAGTGGACGAGTAGGTTACTCGGTTCTTTAGACGTAGACTCGCTCTGCATGGCGGATGACATTGTGACCTAATTGGAGATTAGCTCTTAAAAAGGAAAGAAAACACGAGCGTGGCCACACCCTACCGATGACGAAGGCCTCTTTGGACTGCGCTCCGTGTTCGTTGTACCAGGGCGGGCGGCCCGCGGTGTAGATGGTTCGTTTGGAGGTGCGCAGAAGAGGGGGCTCGGACTTGCACTGACTGGTGGTCCTCTTCCTCGGGGAAAGGCCCGTGCTGACCGTGGGGAGAAGCCGGTCCAGCGACCCTTCACCGCCTCCGCTGCAACGCAAACAAGACATGCCATCGCTATTCATGTTGTCGGTGTATATTTTATTTAACTGGTCAAATTACTGGTTTTTGCTTACAAAAAAAAGCCCAGGCGTGAGCTTAATCACCAATCGTTATAAACAATGACATGCAGGTGTGACCGTGTGGGATTTCTAATCTGCAGGATGGTCTTTGAGACAAAACACACACACACAAAACGGTGAGTTTGTCTTTGAGACAGACATGCAGATGAACCTCAAACAACAGCGGCCTAGTTCACCGAGAGTAAAGTGTTGTTGCCTCCTGTCGGGGGGGTTAATGTTTAGTTTTTACAGTACGACTGCTGCAGCGACCACAATGTACGAAATGTTGACTCGATAAACCCCGTGAACTACGGCCCCCACATCCGTTGTGCAACCGAACGGTGTGACCATGCAGTACACTGAGGATGTTGCAGTGACTAAGACCTTTGCAACGATGTGCTTCGACCAATAAAAAAAGTAATAAACAAATGACGAGTCATTCAAAGCAGGTGTGAGACTCACGTGGGAGGCAGGTACAGAGTGAATTTGCATGGACTATTCAAACCAAACCTCTGCCTGTATTTCAACGCCAACAAAATTGCATCTGCAGACTTTTTGCAACAGAATCTGGCAAGCGACCGCTCCAGCCGGAGAACAAGAGTTTTCGTTTTGTGACATGTTGAAGGGGAAAGGGAAGAAGAATGAGGGTTGACACTCAGTTAGTTAGTTCATGGTCGTGACTAATTAAGGCTACATCCACACTAATACTGAAACGAAAACAATCTCCGTCCATTTGGCAACCTTTGAAAATGCGTATCACATGACCATTCATGTACACTGGGCATGCACGTGACGGTGTAAACAGGAAGCAGATTTTCTACACACCGCAGAACGGCATGGGCGAAAAGAGGGACCGGAGATTTCTTCGCCGACGACGAGGACGAACTGTCGCTCAGTCATGTGATCGGGGCGTGACGAATCAGGGAAGGACACGTCGTGACTGCTGAGACCCAATCAAGTAGCGAACGCGGTTTTCTCCGTCATCGTTTCCAAACTTCTCCGTTTACGCCCGTCCACACGAGGATGTAACCCAGGAGTTTTCAAAGGTACCCGTCCTCGGGAGCGTTTCCAGACTCCTCCGTGTTCGGTGCTCTGAAACTCCGGCGCAGTGTGGACGCTCAGTGTGAACGTAGCAAAAGATATGCGTTTTAAAATGGAAACTTAGTAGTGTGGACACGGCCTCAGATTAGGTAAGAACAGCTCTGGCCCGTTGCTGAGTAGAAGTAACCTGCTGTGGTGCTGTACAAAATATTAGAGCCTGAAGAAAAGACTACTTGGAGATTTTATTCACTGTCGTCATTAATAATAGATGCTGTCTCTTTGAACGACAAGTCTAAAAGCAACACTTTCACCCAGTGAGGATTGTAAAACACCAGATGCCATGACTACAGTACGTTGTGTAAGAGAGCAGTCTGCTCCTTGATGTACCCTTTCCGTCTTTCTTTCTGTTATTCAGTAAACTCTCGGGCTTTCCACACCTTTACAGGAGACCGTCCTCCTCCCCGGGGTGGGGGAGTCGAGAGGTCAGATGTCAAGCAAACAAGAGAGAGAGAGAGCGAGAGTAAAGATTAGCTAGGATAGAAGGATGACTGAGAGAACACACGGCACAGCGTTCTCCTCCAGGGGTTATTGGTTAAAGCCAAACCAAGGTACCATAAAAGATAAGTCCAGTCAACTGTGCTGAATCACACCCTTGTTCAGGGGGCAACAGTCACAGAGATCAGTGTAGACGTGACACAGGCTCGTCTGTGAATGCAACTTTGTGAAAAGAAAAAAGGTCGTCCTGAGAACACGTGGAGGTTTCTGGGTGTGGAAATATTTCGTCAACGTCACAAACGGTTCCGCATCGATGCGCCGGCGAAGACATAACCGAGTAATCGGTTTCATTTCAGCTCGGCGTTCGTTTCTCTCCTCCGATCTCTTGCGTTTCATCGAGGGTGGAGCTTACACGTCGTGAGGGCGGGGCCAAGAAACGGCCGTCCGCTAACTTGTAGCTCTCGCTGATATATGTAATAGAATATAATATAATATAATATTAGCTGCTCGGGTTTCAACAAAAAAAAAAAAACGTGGTGGAAGATGCAATGACTTAAAACCAAGTAAAAGTAGAAGAGATATTGTTTTTTCCTAGCTACGAGTAAAGTAACTTACTAACTAAAGTCCGCTAGCCGCTACACTAATTCATGCCCTGTCTCAGAGCTGCTGTATTAAAAAAAACTTGTTTTTGTTTTTGTAGATAGCAACACAGATTTGTGTTTTGTATTTTTGTAACGTTGCAAAAAAATATGACACTTTCGAAACAAAAAGGGAAGTCAGATTGGGTACACTGCAGTGTAGCAAAGTGCGGATGAGGTGCATTGAGACTCACACCTCTAGCAGTCAATACGGCCGAGAGGGTCACGGGCTAAACTACAGCTGGAGCCTTTTTCCCTCCATAGGAAACCAGGACTCTTGACTTTGTGCAGGATCTTATGGATTAAAGGCAGCACATGGCATTCATTTAAAAAAAAGAAAGACAACCATAAATCTACTGAGCATGAATAGTTTGGGTTATGAGGAAAACAAGGCAATAAAGTAAGAATGTTTTTCCGATGTTGCTTATAGATATATCTCTGAAAGACTAAATATTAAATAAATAGTTTGCATCTGACAAAACTCTTCACACACCAGAAACTGAACCAACAAGTCGAATCAATAATTTGTGCAACAGAAACCACAAAAGCAACCATTGCAGTCCCTCACGGCAAACTCATGTTACTAAGTGACAGATGTAAACTTTCCCAAAAGCACGTCAACAACAACCTGATATCGAAGAGAGCTATAAGAGGCGACAGTCGTCTCTCCTGCTTATACACTTTTCTAAAGAGAGACTTAAACCTCACGCAGGGGGGAAGAGCAACAAATCGTTTGGCACACCTGGAAAGAAAGTACGTAAATAAATAAATAAAATGCACTTACCTGCCATCAGATCTTAGAGTCCAACAGCCAGATATTCTAGCTCCTGAGTAAGATGGTAGAGAGTTCATAACTGGAGAGGCTCCCACTGTGCGTACTCGGCAACTTGTGTTTTAATCCTGAAGTACTGCCAACACTCAGTGTGTGCACACACACACACACACTGTCCCGCACAATAAAGTTAACGGCCGTGTCCTCTGGTACAAACACATCCAGAGAGACAATAGGTAGAGAGAGGGTGTTAGCAAAATACAGAGGGGGAGTCAGATCAGATGAGAAACGAAACTTTAAACATCTGTTTAGCTTTCTGTTTCTTCCATTTAGTTGAGCAACATCGAGAGAAAGAGAGAGCGAGAGACGCACTCTACGTGGAAATACAGCAGCACACAGCTTTTTTCCCTCCTCTTTCTCTCGCTCTCCACTCCTCCCCTCAGCCGCCCTTCCAACAAATGTAAGAGGATAACCGACCCTGCAGATTATGTTCATTAGGTGGTATTAATAGCATCAGGTTAGAGCCAGACCGTCCCACTCCTGACACACGTACACACACATATATATACGAACACACACATGCCGAGCTCGGGTCATCTGTTTTTGACAGTCGGTGTCGCAATATAGTGGCTGGAGCTGAGAGAGGGACGAGAAGACAAACCGTTGGGGGGGGGGGGGAGAAAATGGAAACAAACTCTTCCTCCTCCTCTTCTGGTTGTGTTGAGGAAGACCCCCCTCCATGGGGACTTGCTATGTCTCTGTGTGTGAACTGTACACCAGAGTCTAAAGACGTCAGCACGACAGCAAACACACACATGTCGCCTCCCTCGCTTCCCTGGCGGTGGAGGGTGAGGAATAAACAGCGTGATGAAACCCAACACTGCCACTACTATCAGCTGACTAGAGGGAACCACCCTGGGCAACGCACACACACATATACACACACACACACACACACACACACACACACACACACACACACACACACACACACACACACACATTACAAGACACAACACACACGCGTGCACGCTCCTCCCGGGCAACAACTCGCACCAGACAAACAAATCATTATTCCCGGAGATCAGAGGGGACAGACGAGGGTAATTGTTTCCCAGCGCAGTGACAACAAAACCCAGAGAACTCAGCGGGGCCAGAACCGCTTAGAGAAGTTAAACCCAACATTTAAAGCAGGTTTGGAAGGATAGGACCTCATTTTCGGGTTTACTTCCTCGTTAAAACCACAGGGGGGAGGAGGGAGTGAACGTGGGAATTCAGTGATTTCCCCCTCTAATGTTCACTGTTGCTTTAAAACTGCAGTCGGAAGGCAGCTGCGAAGCAAGAAAAGCCACATGGAAACAAGAAGCCTGAACCGGTTGCTATGCCAAACATTCAGCTGTCTCTCTGCAGACCCTCAGAGGGGTCAGTGGCCCCGGCTGAAGGGACATTTACTAATACTGTAAGTACAGCGTGTTAAAAACTACGTATTAAATGCAGTATTAAAAAGTGGAACACATCAATTTGAGTCTCATTTAAACTTTGATCATTTCCTTATTAAAGAAACTGAATGTCTTAAAATAAAGATGGATGTCACATTTCACAGTAGCCATAAAAGATGTTTTAACATGATCCAAATTCCACATGCTTATTCTGATCTAATTAAAAAAACAGGACAGAGTTATGAAAGCAGATACTATATATATATATATATATATATATATATATGTATATATACATGGAGGTATATATAGTATGTACAAAATAACTGCGTGTCTTTTTAAATATCTGGGTTTTGGTGTCGATTCATCCGGTCATCTTTGAGGATGTAGTTTGTGGTACTTGTGAGCTTGTATTAAATTATATTCATCATCATATTCATCGCCCACTCAAAAGTCTGCCGAGTTGCCAATTTTCACATCATCAAATTATACTTCCGGGACTTGTGTGTTTCCCTCCGAGCTCCACCCTGAATCATCTCTTCGCAGCCATATTAATTCCCAACAAGGCTTTGGCATGTTAGATTTTATCGTGTGAGAACTTTAATGCTGGTGAAGCCGGTTTACCCAAATGCAGCACCACCCTCTTGTGGCTCAGCAGGGTACCACGTGGTTATTATTTTACACAGCATGTGAGACACGCAGAGAGAGAGCTGACTAACTGGGTCAATATCACAGCATGACATCATGTATATTCAGATAAGAGTATTAGTCAATCAAATGTTATTCTTTAGCCTTGTATTTTGTATTTTTTTTTTCAGAAATCTGCATTTGTACTCGCCAGTAGAAAAAAAGACCATGCTGTCTTTTCCTGCTGTTCAGGCTCTGGGTTTCTCTTCAGCTAATTATATAGCGACTCCCCGTCACACTTTACGTACGCATATTTTGAGGAGGCCTTAAATGTGCCTGTAAATTCCGGTTTAAAAAAAGATGACAATGGAGCTTAACTGTATCAGGAGGGCACCTCGTGGGAAGTACGTTGCAACCGAAGAGAGAGAGAGAGAGAGAGAGAGTTTGGGCAACACGACGGGTTGAGGGTGAAGCTCCCGTTAATGTGACATCTGTAATAACCGGTTAACGTCGTTACGTTGTAATTAACGTTAACTTCCCGGCTGCCGTAACAGCCGTGAACTACTTTTATATAAAGGTGACGTTGTCCCTGAGCCAACGAGGGACTCACAATAGTGTTTCCGTAAAGATGCTTGAACCAACTGCCAGTGAAAGGATTAGAAAAGTCAGCCCCCCTCCCCCTCGAACCCCCCTAAAACAAATCGTTTTATGGTGTCCCGTGATTTCCGGTAAAAACAACAACAGTATTAACCGTTTTACCTGGTCGACACAGAGGAAGCTCTCTCTTCGTTCTCCATCTTTGAGAGCCTTTCTTCCGTGCTAACAGCAGACATTGCTACTCTGTTGACAATCAGGTGTCAGGAGCAGAGCGAGCGTTGACGTTTGAGGCATGATGGGGCTTGTAGGCGCATCGTATTTCAGCGTCGCGAGGCATGACCAGCGATACCCCAGACGGACTTCAAGTCCCAGAATGTAACGCGCCTGCCTTTCGCCGACAGCGTGTGTACGTGTGATATTTTACATCTGAATACTGATTTTATCATTATATTACATACATATATATATTATCACATTTTTATGAGGTTTAGTTATGTATCATAATAATAAATAGATAACATAATAAAAAAAACATTTCCAGGACTTTAGATACTACACAATACAAAAGTCAATTACAACTGACAATAATGTAGGACAATAAATGTGTAGACACAGTTACTAAAATCTGTTACAAATTGCACCTATAGGTCTAAATCGTAATAATAATAATAATAATAATAATTATGATTATGATACACATGATATAAATGGTGCATTTCAAGGTTCTCAAACATGCTTTACATACTATAAATAGGTCCTACATTAGGATTAGGATACAAGCCAGCATGTAACTTGTGAAATACCTCACACACACGTTCAACACCCTTGTGTAACTATGCAAGCCAAATTATTAATGTTTATAACTACATTTTAGCATTAACTACATTTTTTTTCTTCACATTTTACATGTTGTCACAGCAGGAACGTCACTTGGTGTTATTTAATCAGTGATGGCTCCTTTCCATTTAGGTGTGGCAAACACAGAACAGGATCCCTAAAACTGGCACAAAGAAAAACTGCCTTTATTGAGAGGTGAAGTCCCTTCCTTCAATCATCATACAGAGTACAATTCAGTCTGCAGGAGGATGAACAAACTGTGCAGGGCATGTACATCTTATAAAGGGGTAGTGAACAAAGGATAGGATGAGACCTGACAGAGAGTCTGTACAACATCACCTAACCTAAACATTCTGTGGCGAACCTCTTATCTGTGTTTGGAGAGAAATACGTCCTGGTGCCATTCAGCAAGGCTGAAATAACATAAATGTTATTTACGGTGTTGTTGTTGAATACAGCCTCCAAAGATAAGTCACATATAGAAAAGTAAAAAAAAAGTACAAGCAGAGTGGAAATTTGCCATCACACTCCACCCTTTTGCTCATTTATGATCATACATAGTAATAAAAAAAACATATCACCATATATATATATATATATATATATATATATATATATCTTTAGCCTGAGCTCAATCATGTTCAACAATTCACTCTGATTCAAATTGAACACATCATATACGCGATAGTGAGAAGTGGTTATAATACTGTTATTGAGAAAAGATAAATCCTCCAGGTATAAAAGCAAGCATACATACACCTTCAAACATTATCATACAGCGGAATGTCATTGTCAGTCGTCAGTATAGGTGTCAGAGTCAACATTAAAGTTTAGTCCAAAGGGAAGCAATTAACAAGTCATCAACATATTGCAAAAGTACAGGGTAGGTAACACCCATTAACCTTGGCAGAGACATGTGACTGTATATGGCCTGCCATTGAAATTAAAGACAAACCAAAACTGACTTTCAGGGTGAATAGGGACACTGAAAAGAGTCATTAGAAAGGTCAACAACAGAAAACCACATGGCATAGAAGGTACTTGTGACAGAATGGTGTAAGGATTTGGCACAATAGGTGCTCTGGGATGGGCCGCTGCATTTACTGCTTGCAGGTCTTAAACAAAACCTCCATTCTGTGGGAGCGCCTCTGTTTCTGATTTTCTTCGCAGCGAAGATGGAAGTGCGAACAGGCGAGTTTTTACAGGGGACAATTACTCCGGCCTGTAGAAGAGAGTTAAACACAGGTGTGATACCATCTATGGCCACTTGTTTCAGTGGATACTTTGATTTTGGAGCATTTCTTATCAAGCCTACGTCAGACTTTGCCTTTGCCCACAATGAAGATGAGGTAATAGCAAGAAATGCAGCAACGTGTGGAGTGGGGAGGTCATGTTCATCAAACAGATACACAGATCTCAGTGCATGCGTATTGATATGAAATGGTTGTTTGTGAGTACCTGTGGATGGCGAATACGTAACCTGTGGATCACCTGTCGCCTGCCAGTCAGAGATGAAGTGACATGTTTGCACAAAGAGGAGCCAAGTCTCTCCACTGGTCATCGGGTGATTTAGACCGGGAGATGTGTGGTCGATCAGAAACACACGCTGTTGTGCAGGGGTCAGTGTCACTGAAACAGGGCTTCTACTCGGAGACCAAAACAGAGTAGAACACTGGAGAGAATCATGCAAACACTCATTAAATATGTCATCAAAATCAGAATCAGTACCCGGAGACGTGTGTGCGGTGCAACGTAAGTGTTCTGGAGACATAAAGCTCAAGAAAAGTAAGAATCAGATGATTATTAGGGTCCGAGCACTGACGTAGTCAGTCCGGGAGGACCCTATTGAAATTTGAAGCATGCAATTGGGCGTATATTGGGGGTACTTGCCATACTCAAAAACTCACCAAATTTGGCACGCTTGTCAGGCTTGGTGAAAATAGCCATCTGATATAGGTGTCATATTTGTGTATTGTTGATAGCTTATTGCTTTCATAATGATAAGGACCAATGAACTTCTTAGGGGCGTGGCTTGTACATCAATACTCATAACTTCAAAACCATTGGGTCTAGTGTCACAGGATTTGCAGCATATGTGCCCATTGCATCCTGTAACATGCCCTGAAATTTGTATGCCATTGAGACTCTAGGGGGCGCTACAGTAATTCGACCAATTTGGGCGTTTTAGTCATTTTTCGCCATTTTCAGCCTTTGTACTCTTACGAACTCCTCCTACAGAATTAATGCGATCGACTTCAAATTTGGGCAGGATGCTCTTTAGACCTTTGTGATGAAAAATTATTAAAATCGTCTGGTTGTTCTCAACGGCCTTGATGTGGCGTGGCTTCCATTTCACTCCCATTTTGTGCGGTTCGCTATGTCAGAGAAAGTTGTTGTGACACCAAGGTACGTCATATAATCCACCCAAAATGTCTCATGCATGATGCCGGTCCAGGCCTGAGCACATTCCCATGAAGAAATGTTGACAATTTCATAGCGCCACCTACTGGCAAAAGGAAATCAGCGTTACGTGATAAACGACATCGGATTTACATGACGCTAAAGCATAAGTTCAGTCAGAAGACAATACTCTTCCAAAGCCCATAATTTATTTCTCATACACCTGCCAATCACTTCTCAGGCATGCTCACTCATTATTTAATTCCTGTCATTGTTCGGGGCTGTCAATCATGACACCAACTGTTTATATCAGCTGGTCTCCTCTATACAATAAGAACAATGAAACAATTACATGGTTAGCCTCTCATCTTGCCACTGTCTCTTTTACATATGACCATCTCTCTACCTTCAGTTCATTCATGTTGCCGTTACGCACCCCTCTACCTCCACATCTCCGCCCATCAGATCCATCAGCTTCATCAACTCATTATTTTATCAGCCTCATCAGCCACCACCACCACCAGGTCTGGACTCCACGGGGGGATTTATCTTATTGCTGATCGGGGCAGACGGCCCTCAATTACAAATCTCCCTGTAGAGTCCAAGCGCCAAAGACTCTGTCCAGACTTTATCATCACATATCATCTGTTAACAATAAACAAGTATCCTTTCTTTATCTGACTGGTTTCTCCTGATTTAAATTACATTTACATGACGTGGTCTACACTTCACATAAAGAAACATGACGCATGGTGTTGAGCGAGTTGTCTAGCGCTACACAGCGGATACAGGAACTGGTGAAGTATTTGCAAAGCTTAACGTCCTGCCTCACGCACTCCACGCCGGAAAAAAACTTCTGACTGGCAGTCGATCGTTCTCGGCCGGGCGAGCCGGTGTACCTCCAGCACACCCGACGCGCGCAGAGGTGCTCGGACCCGTTCATCGCTGCTTGCAGCTTTAATTTTAAATGTTATTTGTGTCCTGATTCATTTTTATTTTGTTTTTGTCTCGTTTGTATTTAAATAAATGTTTGCATCATCTTTTCAATGATTTGCACAAGTCATTTGTCTTTTGCTTTAACAATGTAGCTTTTCAATCATGAATACTTGTGTACGTGTTTTTAGTTGTAATATAACTCTTACTCTGCCTGTGTGTTATGATAGTAATTGTTATATTCAATATATGTGTGCATAATTGTTGAATTCCATGAATCAGCTGGTGTTTTGCAAGTGATTGACATGAGAAGAGTTTAACAAAACATCCAGCAGGTGATAATATACACTCGAATGGAAATTACGGAGCTTTTATTTCATAGTTGGGAGTTGTTGAAGCGTGATGTCTTATTGTGAAAGACAGAACTACGGTCCCAGATGTGTTGACAGCATTGATGGTAATTGTGGTGACCCTAGAACAAGTTAATATCCCCGAAAAACCAGCAGCGCCCAGTGTTTACAACGAGGATAGAAGTTAATCCGGACCAGGACAAGAGCAGCGCAGGGCTAATTCACTGGCGTTAGCATCCTTTTACCGGCTCTAGTAAAGGCAAAGCTAACTCTAATAATTAAAATTATATTTAGCTCGAAAGGTAAGAAGTTAAAGTTTAGTTTAACACCATTAAATCAGCTGAAAACGTTATACGATCATTTTGATCAATATTTTAAGTGGAATTGTATTGGAATGTTAGCTAAAAACTGTCCGGATCGGGACACAATTCAGTTATATATAAATAAATAGATATTTATCATTTTTAATGTAGGTAGATCATTTTGATTTGGTCATTTTTAAAAGTAGCTCGCAAGCCGAAAAAGTGTGGGCACCCCTGCTTTAAACCAACTTCAAGCCAGATTAGCTTGCTGTTAACAGACTCTTAACTCCTTGCAAGCATTTGAGTGAATCATTTAGAAATAAAAAATGACAAGAGATGTTAGCAGGATGTGGAGCAATAGATAGCATTGGCCTACTTCACTGGCATTACGTTAGCCGAGTATGCTAGCGTTTACCAAATATGCTACGTTACCAAAGTGTCAACGTACAGTTAACGTAAATAAAGCACTTCTTGGTGGAGGCCTCATTAAGTTATTGGTCCGTAACATTTATCAACTGTGACTTAATGTTACCATTCTGTACTGTGATTCACTTCAGCTCATTTAGGCAAAAAAAGTACTAACGTTAGCCAATCTATCTTTACACAGAATGGTTTGCTAGCTCAGGCTGATAGAAAATGTGGTATCAAAATAGAGATTAAATAAAGACTTTTTAACACAAGTTTAAAAATAAAAGTTTACTGTTTGGGTATATAGAGGAAGATTATAGAGGAACATCTTAAGTATCAAGCCAAACCTTTTATTATTAAAGAGTATTATTAATACAATATATTTTCTGTAAGCAACCAATCTACATTCTGTTTCCACCGGCAACCACATGCCCAGTGTACTTGGATAGTCATGTGATGTTAGTCTTGTGACTCTGGAGAAGTCATGTGACCAGTGCAGTGTGACATCACAGTCATTGGCAACCAAACATTCCGTTTCATCAAAGCCTTTGAAACGGAATGTTTGGTTAGAATGAAATGCTCTGGGATAACTTCAGTTAGTTCTAATCTTACACCGATCGGAGACGCATCTCGTGTAAACAGAGCTACAACTACTCAACCCACAACACAACTAGTACAAAAACGTAAGTATTTAAACAACAATACAGCAATACTACTGTGTAAAAATGCAGGACCAGAGAAAAGACCACATGGACATCCAAGAACAAGTCATCGAGCTGGCATCAGAAAATGCTGCCTTGAAGGAGCAGATGGCCACCAAGGAGCTCAGTTGGGAGCAGGAGAAAACGAAAATAATGAAAGCTCTCAAGTCAGAGAGAGCCATTAGAAAACAAGCAGAGGCAGACAAGAAAGTCAGAGATAAAGAGAAACAGGAAGTTATCAGCTCTCCTAGTCAAAGTCCACACCAGAACAGCCCTGCGGAAGCGGTGCAGGACCTGAGAAAAGCCCTCCAGGACGTCCAAAAACAAGTCATCGAGCTGGCGTCAGCAAATGCTGCCTTGAAGGAGCAGATGGCCACCAAGGAGCTCAGTTGGGAGCAGGAGAAAACTAAAATAATGAAAGCTCTCAAGTCGGAGAGAGCCATTAGGAAACAAGCCGAGGCGGACAAGAAAGTCAGAGATAAAGAGAAGCAGGAAGTGATTAGTTTTCTTAGTCAAAGTCCACACCAGGACAGCCCTGCTGAAGAGGTGCAGGACCAGCAAAACCAGCAAACTCCCAGCACAAAGCTGCAGGATCCGAGAAAAGCCCTCCTGGACGTTCAAAAACAAGTCACCGAGCTGGCGTCAGAAAATGCTGCCTTGAAGGAGCAGATGGCCACCAAGGAGCTCAGTTTGGAGCAGGAGAAAACTAAAATAATGAAAGCTCTTCAGTCAGAGAGAACCATTAGGAAACAAGCAGAGGCGGACAAGAAAGTCAAAGATAAGGAGTGGCAGGAGGAGATCAACTCTCTTAGTCAAAGTCTGCTTAAAAAGCAGAGTGAGATCCTGTCGGTCAAACGCCACTGGAGTGCAGAGTTCAGCCGGGTTACTGAGTACTGCAAAGAGGAGAACAAGAGGTTCAGAGAGACCTGGGTGAAAAAGGCTATTGATATCAAATTAGCCGTGGCTCAAAAGATCTTTATGGACTTGGACGCAAAGTGGAAAACTGAGCTCAAAACTCTGCAAGAGAACTTTGACAGGAAGGTGAACCAGATCGTCCTGGATAAGGAAGATCTGATCACTAAAATAATGAGTGAAAAGAAGGCTCTTGAAGCACAGAACTTGGAGACCGAGGCCAAGCTGACAGAGAAAGAAAACGAGATCCTCCAGAGCGAGGCAGAGTGGAAAATAAAACTCACGACTCTGGAAGATCAGATGAGGTGTCAACTTGAAGGAAAGGAGGAGAGCGTCCACAGAATGCAGGAGCTGCAAAGACAGAGCGGAGAGATGGAGGAGGAGTGGCGCAACAAAGTCAACCAAATGGAGGATAAGAATGTCACTGACCTCAAAACTCTGCAAGAGAACTTTGACAGGAAGGTGAACCAGATCGTCCTGGATAAGGAAGATCTGATCACTAAAACAACGAGTGAAAAGAAGGCTCTTGAAGCACAGAACTTGGAGACCGAGGCCAAGCTGACAGAGAAAGAAAACGAGATCCTCCAGAGCGAGGCAGAGTGGAAAATAAAACTCACGACTCTGGAAGATCAGATGAGGTGTCAACTTGAAGGAAAGGAGGAGAGCGTCCACAGAATGCAGGAGCTGCAAAGACAGAGCGGAGAGATGGAGGAGGAGTGGCGCAACAAAGTCAACCAAATGGAGGATAAGAATGTCACTGACCTCAAAACTCTGCAAGAGAACTTTGACAGGAAGGTGAACCAGATCGTCCTGGATAAGGAAGATCTGATCACTAAAACAACGAGTGAAAAGAAGGCTCTTGAAGCACAGAACTTGGAGACCGAGGCCAAGCTGACAGAGAAAGAAAACGAGATCCTCCAGAGCGAGGCAGAGTGGAAAATAAAACTCACGACTCTGGAAGATCAGATGAGATGTCAGCTTGAAGCAAAGGAGGAGAGCGTCCACAGAACGCAGGAGCTGCAAAGACAGAGCGGAGAGATGGAGGAGGAGTGGCGCAACAAAGTCAACCAAATGGAGGATGAGAATGTCACTGAGCTCAAAACTCTGCAAGAGAACTTTGACAGGAAGATGAACCAGATCGTCCTGGATAAGGAAGATCTGATCACTAAAACAGCGAGTGAAAAGAAGGCTCTTGAAGCACAGAACTTGGAGACCGAGGCCAAGCTGACAGAGAAAGAAAACGAGATCCTCCAGAGCGAGGCAGAGTGGAAAATAAAACTCACGACTCTGGAAGATCAGATGAGATGTCAGCTTGAAGCAAAGGAGGAGAGCGTCCACAGAACGCAGGAGCTGCAAAGACAGAGCGGAGAGATGGAGGAGGAGTGGCGCAACAAAGTCAACCAAATGGAGGATGAGAATGTCACTGAGCTCAAAACTCTGCAAGAGAACTTTGACAGGAAGATGAACCAGATCGTCCTGGATAAGGAAGATCTGATCACTAAAACAGCGAGTGAAAAGAAGGCTCTTGAAGCACAGAACTTGGAGACCGAGGCCAAGCTGACAGAGAAAGAAAACGAGATCCTCCAGAGCGAGGCAGAGTGGAAAATAAAACTCACGACTCTGGAAGATCAGATGAGATGTCAGCTTGAAGCAAAGGAGGAGAGCGTCCACAGAACGCAGGAGCTGCAAAGACAGAGCGGAGAGATGGAGGAGGAGTGGCGCAACAAAGTCAACCAAATGGAGGATGAGATCAAGCTCCTGACACAGCAAAACGTTGACCTCCAGGTAGGTAACCTCACCCTTCAGGAGCTTGCCCAAAAAACTGACAAGCAGAAGGCGCAGATGAAAAAGGAGGAAAAGAAAACCACGAAGGAGGCGGAAAAGAGGCTGAATAAGCAAAGGAAGGAGGAGGAAGAGAGGGAGAAGAAAGAGAAAAAGAAGAATGAGAAGAGAGGACAAGAGGAACTGAAAAGACAGAAAAAGGAGAGGAAAGAAAAGGAGAAGAGAGGACAAGAGGAACTGAAAAGACAGAAAAAGGAGAGGAAAGAAAAGGAGAAGAGAGAAAATGAGGAACTGAAAAGGCAAAAGAAAGAAAAGGAGTTGAGGGAGAAGAACGAGGGGGAGAGGGAGTAGAAGAGAGAAGCAATATTCTTTCTTTTTTCCTCGCCCATCCCCACTTCTACCCTATCCCCATCCTCCTTCCTACCAAACACCCTCCCACCCTTTTACCCCTCTCCTATTCCCTCACCCTCCACCCCAGACTCCCCCCCTCCAATCAGCCATATATCCACTCTTACACTCCCTCACCTGTACCCCTCATTCTCAACCCTGAGGCTGCAATGGAATGGTCAAACAAAAATTACGTCCTGTCTTTTCCCCACCACTTTTCCACCCCCCCCGCACACACACACACACACACACACACAGAGGTAAATGGTAAATGGACTGTACTTGTATAGCGCTTTTCTAGTCTTCCTAGCTTTAACACTACATGACATCATTCACCCATTCACACCCATTCATACACTGATGGGAGTGGCTAAGGTGCCACCTGCCCATCAGAAGTATCTAACATTCATACATCATTCGTACACCGTAAGCACAGCTACGGCAGCAATTTGGGGTTAAGTGTCTTGCTCAAGGACACATCGACATGGGCTAGCGGAGCCGGGGATCGAATCACCGATCCTCTGATTGAAGGACGACGAGCCACAGTCGTCCTTCAGTCGTCCTTCAATCAGAGGATTGGAGGTTCGATCCCCGGCTCCGCTAGCCCATGTCGGAGAATGATGAGAAGTAGTGTTAAAGCGCTTTTAGTCGTCGGAAGACTAGAAAAGCTCAACACAAGTACAGTCCATTTACCATTCACACACACGCACACACGGCTGAGTGATTACACAACGGCCATTACCTTCTTTTGGTAAGGTTGTGCTGAAGACACGATTGGAGTTTGCATGTTCTCCACGTGAAAGGGTTTACCCCGGGTGCTCCGGTTTCTCCCAAACTCAAACACATGCAGGTAAAAATAAAAAATAAAAAATTGAAAATAAAAAATATCTATATTTATTTTTTCTATTATCTGTATATTTAACTTAAAGCTTCAGTCAATATAGCAGGTTTCATTCAGTTTTAACTCTGAATCCATTGAATGTTTAAACACTATTTCACTAAAAAGTACTCAAGGACATAGATTCATCAAGGCTGTAAAATACTCTTCTCATTTTAACATCAGTAAAATCATATATAAGTGAATGCATCTTATCAATGGATTTGAATTTGTATCAACATTCATTGAAACAGCACCCACATCACCTGTCTCTAATAGCTAAAGGTGGGGCGTTACCTGACATGCACACCAAGTCTCTAATGTATTATTTTATTTTAAAGCAAAACTATAGTAAACGATGGATAACATCACATCACATTAATATTTCAGCTGGTTATGGTGTGGCAAAGCTGTCTGCAGGCGTTACAAGTACCGGAAGTGAACGGGCTAGCTGACTCGAAATGCTGAAGTGAGGGTGCATGTATCCTTTTAGATTTCAGTTCTTTCCACCAATTATAAGAGTGTTTTTGGGTCGCCCTTTAAATAAATACATCTTGCACTACTGTTTTGTTTTGTTAGTTAATTTAATTTAATATTATTATTATTATATTCTATTTGTTGTATATATTGTGCATTTTTTTTCTTTTCTTCTTCTTCTTATTCTATTTAATTTAAAAAAAAAAAAAAGGCGTTCTTGGAACCCACGACCTCTTCCTCTTTGTCTTCCGCCTCTGGCTCTTCCTCTTCTATTGAAACGTGGACCCCCTTGGTTCTGTCGTTGTTGTTGTTGTTGTTGTTGTTGTGGTTGACCCATAGCCATGCTCTGGACAGCTTGGACCATCAGCTGCGGCCTGTTTCTCTGCAGGATTGGCATGTCTGACTATCTCAGTGAGGGGTTCTTCTTCATAACTGACTCAACTTCATTTTACTGCTGCAGAGATGGGTGGTCAAAAGTCCATCCAGGAAGTACTGTTTGAGGAGACACTCCCAGTTGCCTACTGCATCTCTTCTGGCTCCAGGCTCCAGAAGGCCGCTGTGCTCGTTGAAGACAACATGGAGCCTGGCGTAGTAATCTGCAACAATTTCACCAGGCTTCTGCTTGCACGATGTTATTTTCGACATGTAGATTTTTGTCGGGAAAGCAAGTGCCAGGGCCGCAGTTAGCGCGGTGACCATCACTCTGTACGCAGCGTTGTCAGCGTGCCAACAGTCCATTTGTCCCCGTCTGTCGTTGCCTTGACGAGCTGCACGAACCTTGGCATAGTTTTCTGGGCCCAAGGTCTTCAAGAGGAGGCGTCTGAGTTCACCTTCAGTTGGGCTGAACTCATGGCAGAATATGAAAAGTTTGTCACCAAACTTTGTGCCTGATATTTGGGGGTCTGGCAGATGTGCCAGGGCATCGGTCATGTCTCTGTGGACCACCCCCCCCTCCCTCTGGGCCTGCTACCTGAATCATAGGGAAGGACAGTTCAAGTTTTTTATCGTCGCTGTCTGTTCTTGGACCTCCTCCACTTCTGGTGTTGTAAAGAATGTTGAGAATCTGCAGTGGCCCCCGCCGGCTGGCCCGAGATCCTCCTCTGACTCATCGGGGCTGCCGAGCCTTGAGAGGGCATCAGCTGCTGACTGCATGACGCTGAGGCGGCTGCTGTGTGCTGGTCAGGCGGAGAGAAAGGAGGAAGTCAGGCTGTTGGTGTGCGCGGACCTGTCGTAGCTGTGGGCGGGTCCGGCTGTGCGACTGGCCCTGGATTGTGTGGCGGAGGCGCATATGGTGGAGGGCATGCGTGGAGATCAGAATTCACCCGGTGCAGTGAGGGAAACACAGCAGATTGCTGAGAAGCTTCTGCTCCTTCCTTACATGCATCATCTACTTTCAGCATCAGTTCATCTTTCTTGTCCTTCTTTCAGCTTCATCCGTCCACAACTTCAAACTTTTCTCGTGACTTTCTATCATGACTAACTGTTTTACATTTACTTTCTTTTTATTTCTAATTCTGATTTCACCCTCTTTCTTTTCTAGTTCTGTCTGTAACTTTTCTATTCTATTTAGGATGAATGATCCCCCTCGAGGAAATCCACATTCATCAACCCACTCGTTCAGATATTGACAACTCACTTCACCATACTTGTTCTTCATGAACGTTACACTACGCCCATCAGGCGGAGGAACCTGGTCTTTACTTCCCTGTGCAGCCATAGCGGCCACAGTCAGTGTACACTTATTCTTTAACACAGTCGTCACCTTGAGTCTTTGATCCGATTACGACACATTCGAAGCCAAACCTGCTACCTTCTTTGTCTACTTCGGTCAAAAGACTCAAATATTTGATATCTACCTTATGTTCTCTGTTGTCATAGGTATAAACTGGACTATCAAATACTGTATTCACCTTTGTTTTTCTGTCCTATCTGACCCGGAATTGTTTTTAAAACTCCTAGAAGGTAGTATTCCATATTATGACATTTTTTTACCTATAGATTTTCACGAACAACAGCATTATAAGAAATGAGGTCAACAACTTTCCACAAAGGTCTGTTAATACCAACAAAAAACTGTTTCCCAATTCAGTAGAATTTTGAAACACAGTTTGACTTTCAATAAATGGTCTTTCAGGACCAATGTTTCAGTATCTCACTGGATGTTTTAAAAGTCTTTCTGGACTCAATCAGGTCCTCCAGGATCCCAGCGAAGACGAGGAGCCGTCGGGGATCGGTCCCCTCATCTCTCAAGTTTGTTACGGAGGTAGAGGCAGAAGGAGTATCCTCCTGGATGATCAATGCACCGTCCACCTGGTTCCTGATGACCTTACAAGAGATCCTGTTTGTGACCCCAAATTTGTGGTGGAAAAACAATTCAACAGTGCCGAGTGAGTCCTATAACAATACACAAGGAACCCTGGGAAAGAAAGTCAGTTTTCTGAGTATTTTATTCTCTGTGCAGAGAAAGTTCAATCATCATACAGAGTAGAATTCAGTCTGTCAAACTGTGCAGGGCATGTACATCTTATAAAGGGGTGAACAAAGGATAGGATGAGACCTGAGAGAGTCTGTACAACATCACCTAACCTAAACATTCTGTGGCGAACCTCTTATCTGTGTTTGGAGAGAAATACGTCCTGGTGCCATTCAGCAAGGCTGAAATAACATAAATGTTATTTACGGTGTTGTTATTGAGTACAGCCTCCAAAGATAAGTCACTTATAGAAAAGTAAAAGAAAGTACTAGCAGAGTGGACATTTGTCATCACAGTATATGTGTATGTATATATATGTATATATACATATATATGTGTGTGCGTGTATGTATATGTATACAGTACCAGTCAAAAGCTTGGAGTCACCTGGTATGTTGATGTTTTTTCTTTCCTTCAATGATGACCATTTTAGAGACAAAAAGAGGATAAATCAGACACTAAATTTATTATTTACATTTGTAACAGTTATGCATAAATGACCCAAGCTCATTCTTGAAACACAACGGTGCATTTGGGCTCTAAATATTTTGGGCCCTCTGCAGTCGACTCAGTGGTGGGATTGAATAGTTTTACACTGTGATTTGTTTGTCCATATTTTGTCCATCTGATATTCATTGATCTAATTCCAGTACTGCTAAGCCTTTACTAACCTTCCATTTATATGGTGATGTTTTAAGAACAGCTGTTAATATTAACACATGTGTTAATATTCCATCTTTTTACAGGTATTTTTGTGCACTTGACACAGAAACAGGAACTTATTCCTTTTTAAATCTGTACTTTTTGATGCTCAGCTTCCAATTAATTTTACCAAAAACTGGTGATTCCTTCTATTCTTATAAAACTGTTCCTAAGAGATCTTTTTCTCTTTCTGCCCTTTTAATTGTCAGTCTGGTCGAACTGTTGTACAGCGTTTTGTTCTCCATGTACAAAACACAACTTCTTTTACAAATCCTTTCATTCAAAATAACATATATTTGTGAAGAGGACTTTCTACAACCTAAAAGCATGACCAATACATGACAAATACAGAAAATAATACAGAGCATTCCTCTCAGCCATCCTGTAGTGGCTGAGAGCGAAACAAGGCTGTAGTGGATCAAGCTTTTGTGGCGGGTGACTCCAAACTTTTGACCGGTAGTGTATATATATATATATACATATATATATTTAAATGTATAACAGTCAACACAATTTTAGTCAACAAACTTTTATTAATTAGTTGAGGGATACTAATGCACAGGTAATACAACAAGTTTGGGAGAAAAAATGTAACAGGTCAGACTCAGAGGAGACGTTGATGCCTCCTACGTTAGGTTCTATACAGCTTAATTTCAGACATGGAAGTCTTTAACACACCATTAGTCTCATTTCACCTGTTACCTAAATATCATAACCACTCATGAGCTACAACATTGCCTCTTAAAACCCCTCAACAGTTTCATCGCCTGCTTTCAAAGTAGGTAGCGTACAAAAGAAACCGTTGTTTTCGTCCAAATAAAAGGGTAAAATTCTCAGGCTGTCTCGGGGGATTTCTAAGGTTTGACCTTGGTTTTTGGAAATAACATTGCTGACAAAGGGAAGACACTTGAGCCTGCTGTTTTCCCTGGGTACAAAAGTCACACCACACACAGTCAGGGTAACTAGAAAGCTCCAACAACACTCCTATGTCAAGCCTATTTCATGGTATAGTAAGTGCACTAAATACAGAAACAAACACACATACATATGCCTTGTTGTCCCATATTGAATAGATAATAATAAAGGACTCTCTCAATGTGTTTGTCATCGTGTACTGGAAAAAAAAAAGCTCAATTCATGGTCGTCGTTAAAATGGATTAAAATAACAGTGTATGCCGACACATAGGCCTACAATGTTCTTTGTGGTCTACAAATGTTTTTTTAAATCAACTTTTTTTTCTTCTTTTTAAGATTTCATAATGTGTAAAAAGCATTTTTCAAAGCAAACAAATGAAAGTAGGGGGAGTGAAAAAAAGAAGAAGAAGAAAAGAAAAAAAGCCATACAATTTTGAGAAGACACATCAATATCAAAATATCAGCAAGCCAACAAAACCAGGTAAATATGGTGTATTGCTGTACTCTCTAATACACATCGTTGCAGTTCGCTCACACTGCGGGATAGATATGTGTTTTCCACATCGTAGGAAGACGGATAGTAAAGGGTGTGATAAAATATAAAATACCCACTGTTAGAAAGCAGTGCCTAACTATCATATTGCAACACCGAAGCTTGTCAGGTAAACACAGTCAATGTGACGTCATTAATGAAACGAGTAACAAGCAGCTGATGAACCGATTCTGTGCCAACACTCAACGAAAAGTGTTACCATTTCTGACATCCACTCCTTTACAAAGGTGCTAACTGTTTTGCACGCACACACACACACACACACACACACACACACGCACGCACACACACGCGCACACACACACACACACACACACGGTCTGGACAACTCCATATCGAAAGAAAAAAAAAAAGGTCCAAGGACCGATCAGTGCTTGTCTAACTTGTCCTGTCCGTCAGTTTGAACCTGGATAGAAGATAAAAGGTCCATCCCGCTAACAGAGACGGAACACATGCATAATCATCCCCACCTGAATTAAGCTCCATCAGTTGATTAATAATGGAGGAATTCAGCTCCAATCTTTGCTCTACAATATAAAAAAGGTCACGGCGTAGGGATGACACCACCTGGGACATATTATTATCATTTTTTTAAATTTTCTTGAAAATGTTCTGCTGACATCAGTGCTCGATTTTATTTTATTTTATTTATCTTTTTAAATGATGACATTGACATTTGTTGGTGCAAAAAATTCAGACGACTTGCCAAGTGAGGAGAAAACGGCAGGATGGATTAGCGGACTTCAGGTCCATTAAGGTAGAGTGGCAAATAAAGCACCCTTTATCATCTCACCAGAATATCCCCACATCACAACTTTGTCCAAAGCTATCAGATTGCTATATGGGTAATAACACACACAAGAGAATATAAAATAGATTTATGATCTGTCGCTTTTTTCTTCTTCTTTTTTTCTTCTTTTTTTTAAAGCAAGCAAGTCATTATTTTTACGGACATAGACTCCAAATATAAATCAAATATTTGTATTAATTTGCTCGAATCGTTAATATAACTGTGGTTTCAAGTATCTACTTTAAACACGATAAAAGTGAAAATATTCTCTGATTGCACACATTTTAGATTTTTAATAATGGATTGCTATTATTTATTTATTTATTTTTAAATCTGAAGCTAAACTAACTTGGAGCAGCCTTAAAATTCAACAAGACCTGTTATGGCTTTGTGGGGTGAGTCATAATTATACGGTCGTGTTGGATTACAGATACTATCTAGAGAGAGTTAAGCGTTATGTAAAGACAAATTTAGTTTTTTTTCTTCTTCTCTAGAGTAAAATATTACTCCTGGAGTGCAAAAATACAAGAGGGGAGCGAGAGGGGTTAAGGGTTAAAGTGCAAGGCGATAACTTTGAGCATCCAGGAATTAATTCATATACATCATGAGTGAATCTTCATTTTTTGTTCTTTCTGTTTTTCATAAAAGATTATTTCCCTCAACCTCTCTATAAAAAGATATTCTCTCCTCAGCTCTTTGATTCAAGCTAAAGCAGTAGCCCAAAACATGGCCTCCTTTGAAATGGTGTGTCGCATCGTTTTTTGATTGTGCTGCAATGGTGCAACAAGCTTCACACAAAGATTCACCCCTCTGTCCGACATTTAGCTCTGCCCGTCCTATTTTAGACAGAATTCTTCAAGTTTTCTGTTGTTGTTTAAATCAATTAAACAATGCCTTATTAAGTATTAACGTATACCTTACAGATGGAAATCTCAAACAATTACTTTCTTTTTTTTTTGTGGGGGGTGGGGGGGGGTGTATTCTGCTTATTAACTTAAGTGTAAAAGAACTGTGGAAATAATCTTTTGACACTTCGTCAAAACAGATACCTTTCATCGTCATGTGATGCAGATAAAAAAAAGAATATTAATAAAAAGAAATGTCATAGCTGTAGGAAAAACAGAGTGGAATTTGATTAAGAACTGACCAACATTTTAGCTTATATGACATTTGCTTACTTGAAACATGAAAAGTAAAAAAAAAACAAAAAAAAAACAACAAGAAAAGTAAAACCAGAAATAAATTCTGAAAAAGAAATCAAGTTCATTGCACTACAGCACACACTGCAAAAAAAATCTGCCTGCTCATGATCCAATCGGACGCGTCAGGCTTTAAAAAGGACAGATGGCATCATTGCTTGAGTATATAGATATATAGATATAGATATTGTTTATGTACACAGTACAGTATATCTGTGGGAGGAAAAAACAAAAAGTGAAAACACAAGCTATCATTAAATGACTTCACCATGCTATTAGAATATCCTTTTTTTTGTTTTTAAAACCTCTCAAACACAACATGAACATCGCAGAGAGAATCACTCTGCCTTTGTTTGGAACACTACTTCTGTTTAAAAAAAAAAACCGCTGTTATCTTTGATGTACTACCGACGCTCCCCCCTCCCCCCACACCAGAAAACCCAAACATGTGCCTTTAAAAAAAAGAACAAGGAGACAAAAGCGGAATGGAGAAATAAAACGCTACTGTTCCAGGAGCGTTGCTTATAACAGTAGACACATTAACTCTGGAAAAAGTCTGTACTAAATGTTTTACTTCTTAAGGGTCCAGTTCGCTTTCTTCTCAGTGCCGAGTCCTTGCGGAGTCCGAAAGGTCTTTTGAGCTTCCTGGCGCGACAGCGTCCTCTCCGGGTCGAGCTACTCTGACAACGGCGGCCTCTGGGGTTTGCTTCGTCTGGCGGCGCAGGGCACGGGCGGTCGGGTTTGGCCCGGATTGGCACCGTCCGTTGGGTCGGGGATCCGGGTGGGGGACTGTGAGGGGGTCACGGCGGGGCTTGAGTTTTGAGTGGCGGGCGACGCTTCAGTTTGTGTTTGGAGAGGCGCAGCCACGAGGGGGCGCTCTTTGGGCTTGCGGCCCCTCTTCTTGCCCGTGGTGGCGCCGTTCCTCACCTCGCCTTTGATCCCGTTGTTCTCCAGCACTTTGCTCTTTGTGCTGGAGGCCACTTGGCTGGCCGCTGCACGAAACCAGTTCTAAAGGAGATAAAACAAAGTCAGGTCATCCAGAAAAGCAAGAGCTATGAAAAAGATTGCGATGTAATTTGTAGATATCCTACGGAATTATTTAGTATGTTACCCATGTAATCACCCACCTGAATGGGTCCAACAAACAGCAATCTTTCAGCTAGGAGACCGCTGTTCAATCCCCGTGTGAAACGAGAAGTCAATTGATGTTTTTGTCACGTAACTTGCGCACTTCAGTAATGGCCCTTACCGTGGTTATTTTAGCCCAAAAGACGATCTATTACAAAACCTAACAAAGTATTTTTGTTGCTTATACCTAACTGAGTTTCCTGTGAAGACGGAAGTTTATTTTGAAAAGACTGCATGTATGGAAGAGCGGAAAGTGACACGTGTTGCTGGACTTTTGTCGGAAAAAAAACCCTGAAATGAGGATTGCGCTGGTCCACCTTAAAAGGTCAGCCCACCTTAAGTGTGCCTGAGCCGATGTTGTTGCTAACTTCGGGGGTTAACCCCTTCCACCCCTGCATGCAAGGCACTAATCTAGTTGGTCAGCTGTTAACGATCGATTAACGAGGGTCGGCTATCGATCAGAAAAAAAATATCAAATTAGCTTCCCGAATATAACTGTATAACTTTTCTACTGTCAGTGATCTGTTGCTAAGCCCCGCCCCCCGCTGCTACTCTATCAAGCTGCCGGAGCTATGTTACCATGGAGCCCACTGATGCTACGCTATGCTTGGGCAGTCTGCATGCAAGGGGCGGGGCATAGCGAACAGTCAATTAGTTAAGGTAAGCCACCATGTCTGAATACAGTAATATGAGGACCCTGAAGTCCCATAAGATATTAATCATTTAGGATTCTAAACATTTTGGGGAACAGGCTTTTACATTGTGCAAATTTTATTTTATTTTGTGGCAATAAAATGTATTAATTAACAAAACTAATTATTGTGTTACACATATTTGTGATGTGTTGACAAGATCTGGATGAATTTGTTCTCACAAGTTAAGCACTTGTTTGCACGACACAGGCCTCACACCTTGTTATCTAGCTATGCAACCATTAACGGGAATAAAAAAATGCTGCCGATGAAAGAATACTTTAAGTAACTATAAATAATACAGAGGTTTGTGAAGTTCAGCGCTGACCCACCTGTGAGTGTGTCTTGCTGATGTGGTACTTCACACCACTCTCCGAGCTAAAGTCCTTCTGACAGATCAGACAAGTGTACTTTCCCAGTTCTCCGCCACCCTGCAACACACATGCACACGCACACGCACACACACACGCACACACACACACACACACACACACACACACACACACACAGTATAAATGCGTGTTATTTATCTCAGAACATTTACAGCAGTACATGCTTTTGTGAATCTGCAGCCATTATGTAATATGTTTCTCATACTTTTTAGATTTTATTGCTTTCATGTGTTGGTGTAATAATAATTACATGTTCAGCTATTTTGAATATATATATTTTTCCTGAACTGTAACGTCCTATTTAGAAGATAGACATGCAATTCTTATACTATTTTTCTTAGGATTTTATTTTCATTTTACAACCAGATTTCATCTTCTGGAAGTTAACTAAAGTATAAATGTGGGTTAAATTTCCGTGTGTATGTGTGTGTTAATATTTCTACTACAGTATACACAGAGACAAATGTAATCCGGTTGGTGGCTTTGCTCCAGGTGAGTGTTTATACCTGGCTGCAGTTGGCCAGGTGGGCTTTTAGTCCCGATACACTGGAATAGACAGCTTCACAGTTCTGAGACGAAACAGAAATAAACACGGAGAGAACAAACTCACTCAATCCATATTACTGCAAGATCAACAGCCTGATTATTATAAATCTAGTGCTTAATATCAAGACAACTATCCAAATCTGTATTTAATTTATTAAAAATACAGAAAGTCATTTTCTCTACGTGGAGACAAAACAGCCGATGTTCTTACTTCGTTGATGCAGCAGATGAAGCCCTTCTCCTTGACTTGGTTCTTCCAGGTCTCTAAAAGCTCTTGGCTGAAGTTGGGGAGGCCAGGACGGGTGTAGTTTAACTGCACAAAAAAAACAACATATACATATAGTCTTACAATTTAAAAGTATGAATATTAAATAGAGAAGGGGGGTCACATTTACCACTTTCACCTGTTTATTTCTTTGTGGAACCTTCTCATGTAAATGTTGGCTTTAATGCGAGGCAGTGAGTAACCCAGGCGGCAAACTCGGGTTCCGCGAGTGAAGCTAATTTCCGAAGTGTCTTAGAACTTGCATTCTCTCTACTGACCATCAGGGGGTGACTCCTCTGGTTGTATAGAAGTCTATGAGAAAATGACTCTACTTCTCTCTTGATTTATTCCCTCAGTAAACATTGTAAACATGAGTTTATGGTCTCAATCTCTAGTTTCAAGTCTTCTTCAATACAGCATGAAGTTCATTTAGTAAATTATGGTCCATTTAGAGTCAAACAGACCACAAAGCAGGGTATGCTTTAGGGCGGGACTACAAGGTGATTGACAGGTCGCTGCCGTGGCTTCATAATGGCAGTCCACAAACCAATGGGTAGCAAAGGGACTTTTGTACAGTCCTGTCTCTACCTTTATTCATCATGACAGTTTACTAATACTAATACTAATAGTCAGTTATTTCTTCGTTAGCTTTGCAAAAGTGATGTGAATGGAATTTGATTTCCCCTAGTGGGTCCTGATGATGCAGGAAGACGAGTCACCTGTCAGTCTGTATGACTTCATGTTTACTCCTCTGGGTTTGTTTGTAAAAAGTGTGAACAGGAACTAAAATTCAGCAACGTATCAATGTCACATCACACTTGTTCTGGTCCAAATGAGCCCAACGACAGGTGTAAAAGCAGCCTGAAGGCCTTTTTCGCAGGGGACTATTATTACCAGAGGACCTCATCTGGTTTAGAAATTAGCCCCCCGGGGCGCAACGGTCAGTTAATAAAAAGGAAAAAGCCCAGAAAAATAATCGTGAAAAATAAATAAATGACCCCCCTTGTCTTTGTTTTGTGTGGCGCATTCACGCGTCTGTATTTAACTCTAATTTACTGACATTATTCTAACATTCACTTAGCATTATAAATAATAATACTGTTTATATAATACTCACAAAGAGCTCTTGCTCTGGTACAAACATATCTCCATGTTGCGAAACAACAATTAGCAGCAATTTGCACCCAAATTGGTGCCCAAAAATAAATAAATTTGATTGCCAAACGTAGCCTCCTTAATTCTGGAGCAGAGAAAACAAATCACCAAGATGCTGATTCACACATGACTAATATTATCACAAGGCCTGTGTGTTTGGAGAAGTATGGGAGGTAATTCAAAATGCTGTGGAACTTTTTCCTTTTATTACAATTTACGGACATCACGGCAGATTTGCACGGGACTAAGAACACACGCGACCTCTGCAATGTTTACAAACTAGCAGAGGTCCCCATGCGGATAAGATGCATGTGGACTATGTTCACGTCTGCAAATAATGTTGATCGTGTGTGCTTCTGTCCTCACCCTCTTGCTGTCCGGCACCAGGTCGTCCTTGATGCGGCGCTTGGTGCCCCAGTCCTTGGCCAGCTCGTCCTCCGCTATCTCCTGCAGGTGGAACACCGCCACCTGAGCCGACCGGCGCCTCACTCTGCCGCTCGGGGTCCGTTCAAAGTCGTCCCCCTGGCTCGCGGTCGGTGCCGCTCTCTCCTTGACTCGCTCCCTCTCCTTCTCCTTGTCCCCGGCTTCTCTTTCCTTCTCCTTCGGCGGGCCGGGCGGGGCTTTCTCCTGCCAATCCTTCTTCTCAGGCTGGCACGGCTCCTTCTTCCCTAGTGATGGAGCCTCCCCGGAGACCACCTGGGGGAGCAGTAGCACACGTCTTTGAGTGGAGAGTGTTTGTTAACTAGTTTTTACAAAGGGGATGCACCGATACCAATGCTGACATCGGATATCGGTCCGACGCTGACTCAAATAGCTGGATTGGATACTATTATTTTAATAAATAACAATTCAGTACATTTATTTCTAGAAGGCGAAATACGGGGAGGACACTTCAGACCCCTGAAAGCCTTAATTGCACATTTTAAGGGGGTCTCTAAAAGACAATTTAACTGTCACTTGCAATTGTCACTAAAATGTATTTTAAAAGCTTACCAATGCTCATGAACTGCAAAACATTCATTCACAAATATGAACAGTGACTACTAGAGACGATTTTCAACCATAAACCAGGTGGCCCGAAGCGAGCCTGTCTGTTTGTGGACCTAAACGGACCCCCTTTGGACAAAGTTGATGCAGTTTCTTTTCGGGAGAACCGGGATTAAAGCAGGACATCGTCTCTCCTCTTCTTGGACACCAGGAGCAAGAAGAAGCCGAGCCGAGGGCCGTGTGTGTGTCGGGTTTTTAACTTGATAAAAGCATTGTTTACATGTCTAGGGGTTATACAAAGAAGAACAATTTGTTTTTCGAAACAGGAGGTCTTAAAACTACTTTGCAGCCAAATACAATTTTTACAGGATATTGAACCTTTGTTTCTTTGTAACGCTTTTAATACTTGACTTGTTTCTTTACAGGTCTTGTATAAAAGTAATAAAGTAGTCCATGAATATGAGACATGAGTTTACAGATAATTACAATCCCTCCTCTTCATAGTGGAGGTTGGTTTATGGGGGTTTGCCGGTTGCTTACACCAACAGTCTATGTTCATATATCTGGGTTACACTCGTTATCTTTTTGATTCCTCACAGTTCATTTTGTACGCCCTCTGGGGTTTCAGCAGCACATAGAGGATAAACGCCCTTAGAGCTTGCGCGCCGTCTGTGGAGGCTAGCGAGTATAAACAAAGCTTAAGTTTCAGTATCGGGGCGGAAAAAGTCGGTTCGGTGCATCCCTATTTATTACAGTGAAATCTAGTAAAAAATGCTTCATGGGGAACTGAAAAAAAGACCCCCCAAGATGATCTTACCCTCTCTTTGCCAGTGTTGTTGTTGGTGTCGGTGATAATGTCCCTGTTGTTGGTGGCCGTCACAGCGGCGGCGGCGGCGACGATGGCCGGGGAGTGTTCGGTACGCATGTGGTAATCTCTGCCAGCCTTGGAGTGGTAGGTTTTCCCACAGTGCTGACACAGAAACACAGGCTTCTCATCGTCAGCGAACTCTCTCCCACAACGCTTCTGGTGGTACTGGTAGCCCATCAGGCTGGAAAAGTGGACCGAACATCCCTGCGTATATATATGTGTGTGTGTGTGTGTGTGTGTGTGTGTGTGTGTGTGTGTGTGCGTGTTTTTGCACACATAATGTTTGTGTGATCAAGTGACAGAAATGAGACAGAATGAAAAACACACGTTAAGCAGGAAACTGGGTTAGTGTGACGGCATGTAGGAGTAATGGAACAATATTACAGGAATTGGTCAAAGAGACGGAGGAATCAAGAGGAAGCTGCTAGAGGACATGTCACAGTAGAGAGTCTATTTCTTTCTGCAGCTCCTCGTCTTCCCCTCTTCTCACTCTAGTGTGAGTAATGGGAAGCAGAGTGTTGATGTGGTTTTGGGCAACATGTCAAGAACGAGGCATGAAGGGAAAAGGAGGGAGAGAGGTGAGAGGGAAAAGGGAGGGAACTAAATCCAAACTGGTAGATGAAGAGAGTAGGGATGCCCCCGAAACCCGGTTCTAAACAGGACCTGGTTCCTAAATTAGTAAAAACCCGGAACTTCCGGAGTGAGACGTCCTCATCTCAAACCTCCTCTCTCTGTGTCTCTTTGTCTCTCTGTGTCTCTTTGTCTCTCTGTCTCTTTGTCTCTTTGTCTCTTTGTCTCTCTGTCTCTCTGTCTCTCTCTCTCTCTCTCTCTCTCTCTCTCTCTCTCTCTCTCTGTCTCTCTTTGTCTCTCTGTCTCTTTGTCTCTCTGTCTCTTTGTCTCTTTGTCTCCGGCTCAGTACAGTGTGAGACTCACATCACAGCAGAGAGGAGACAAAGATCCAAAGTGTTTCTACATTTGACTCCAGTAGATTCTGAGAACTCTGGTTGTCTCAAACTCAATAAAAGCCTCACAAGTAAAAGAGGAAACAGCAGCAGTTCATCACAACATGTGACCAACAAGCAGAACATCAACCTGTTTGTAGAGCAGCAGGTAACGTTAGTGATGTCATACGGCAGGTAACGTTAGTGATGTCATACGGCAGGTAACGTTAGTGATGTCATACGGCAGGTAACGTTAGTGATGTCATACGGCAGGTAACGTTAGTGATGTCATACGGCAGGTAACGTTAGTGATGTCATACGGCAGGTAACGTTAGTGATGTCATACGGCAGGTAACGTTAGTGATGTCATACGGAGTTTGATCACAAGATAAGGGATCATCAATGAAGGATAATCACAAAGGTAATTGTTTAGCTGAGAATGTATTTGAAAGATTTTGGAACTTCTTGTATTTGCTGCTCAAGGAAAACTATTTGTTTACATACAAGAATAATAAAGCAATGTTGATTCTTTTCTTAATTAATTTTTTTCCTGACAAAATAATCAAAAAGAACCGATAAGAGTATCGATAAGAGTACTAGTATCGATAAAATCCTAACAATACCCATTCCCAGAGGAGAGAGGGAAATGTGACATGGAAGACAGAAGTTGGACGAAGGTAGCAAAAGAAAGAGAGGACGTGAAAGAGAAAGGGACACGGGGGAGACAAAGGGAGTGTGTACCTCGCTAGGACACTTGATTCGTCCCATCTGTTTGAGCACTCGCCGCAGCCTTTCTCTCTCCTCGTGCTTGTCGCCCGTCTGGCGTTCGCTTCCCGAGGGCTGAGGGAGGGGGGGGAACAAACACAACGTCGCATTAGCGCATCCCACCACAACTCCTCCCCACTCTCTCCCCCCTTAAAAAAAAAAATGGTGATGAAAATGTGTTTTCCATCTCGGCAAACGCACAGAGCCAGGATCATAAAAGGTTTTCATGGCGAGGCTGTTACTCAAGGCATGTTTATGACAACTGTCAAACTCGTGTTTTCACTCGCGTGCTGGCTGGTGCCGAGACCAGAACAACAGATGGCGGGGCCTTGCCAGGGAGGAGAAAGCAGGGGGGAGTGGAGAGAGTCTGCGCTGACTGAGGAGTCCCGGCGGGGGGAAACTTCATGCGTTTTCTCACACGTCAACACTCGGGGAGAAAGATTCGAGATGACTGACAAACAAGACCGTAGCTCTCCGGAAAGGTGAGAAAGGAGATGAGATGCCGCCAACGCGCTTCGCTAAATCACGCTCAGCCACTGATTTACACCGGCGGTGGCGATGGCTGCACGAAACTGCATCAGCATGTATTCTTAATGAGAGACAGCAAAAAAGAGCAAAAAAAAAACTAAAAAAGAGAAAAAGAAAACACGAGGAGGAAGAGGAGTGAGGGAAGAGAGGCGGCGGTGTCGCAGTAGTGACGGCAACACCAAGGTCAAACTCGGTGGGTGACCCCTGTCCCCGCTGTCAGCCCGGGGCGCTGGGGGCGGGGTCACGCAAGGACAAGTCAAAACCAATCATAGCACCGTCCGCTTACACGAGACGGAAGTCCAAACTGCTTCACTCAGAAATTATATAAAAAGTAGATTCAGCATTAACAAAATAAATCGGTAAGAATCAGTACATGTTTTCCAGAATATAAACACTCTTCTATATGTTAGGTTGTAATAAAATAAAATTACTTACACTTGTAAATAAGGAATGTCTATGTATAAATTACAATACTTAAAAAGGATAATTAATAAGGAATAGTGAGCCTTATGGGAAGGAGTATGCGTGACATAGAAGACAGCCACATTGAGTTTCTTACTTAGACTTAGTTCAGGTATGCATGGAATGAGATAGAGAGAGGGGATGGATACTGAAGTCTCCTAGAGGAACACAAAGAGCAATAAAACAACTCCACTCGAGGGGGGTTGTTCTGCTGAACTCTACGTGAGGGGGGAGAGATGACATCGAGAGCCATAAAGCCTAGAGGAGGCGATATACCGACGTGACCAATCCGAATGCTGATTCTAGCCATGTGAAACTTTAGCCGAGCCATATGTTGTAAAACTGAGCCAATGAGAGGCGACGATGCACATTTTCATTGGACTATATAATCAAATGTATTGGTCAGTTCGAGGCTCTCTTAGGTCAATGCGCACAGACAGTTAACTCTCACAGGCAACTGTTGAGGGCCTGTGGCCTGCCATTGGCCTATGATCCATCAGCTGAGAATTATGCACTGTATTACCAACTTTTATTAAATTGATTTTTATTATAACCAACTGAATCCAGAAATTCTCTTCCAAGTCCGCCCAAAGATTTTGAATACTATATCATATATAAAGATAATGTACCAACTGAAAATACAATATCTCAGTGCACTTTCACAAACAACGCCTCCGCATGAATACTATGTCCTCAGATGACCGAGCCGACACCTATGCAGCAACGCATTACTGCGATATGATTACTTTCCCCCAGTAACAAGCAGTGTGAGGGATCACGACTTCCAAAAACATTAATAATGTTACGGCTATTGATCCAACGTTACCAGAAAGAGATATACGTTTTCTTTGTGCCAGGGAGGCTTACGCTGACAATGACGTGAACAAAGTGTGCACTGCACCCTCCGTTTGAATATTTTTGAACCCTCAGTTGAAAATTTGAATAATAAATTGCCAAGTGCCAAGGTGGTTTGCGGCCCCGACCGTGTTTCATGAACTGAAGGAGAAGCTTTTCATTCAGCGTGAAGCAGCTGCGATCTTTAATCAGCAGATACTCGAGCCTGGAGCACAATCACACGCAGCACAGCGTGTCACAAAAGTATCTAAAAGTATCTAATCTGAAATAATGAAAGGAACACACACACACACACACACACACACACACACACACACACACACACACACACACACACACACACACACACACACACACACACACACACACAGCTGAATGCTGGTTACACATAAACATGCATGTTCACATGTACATATCATATACTTTTGTAAAGTGTGCTCACACAAAAACACAAACACGCGTGCTACAAGGTTTGCTGCTTGTGCATTCATTAATCTTTCACGATACTTTTTTTTTTTTAAACGGGCAGCGTTGAATTATTCAGCAAACTTTCACAGCAGTGCCGTTGCTCTAATGCAGGAGTGTCACGATACTATCTTAATGAAGCGCTCTGCTGTCACGAGGGACGACAGCTGCAGGGAGAAATGTGAGCGCTTCAAGGAAAAGAGACGTCATCGGCAGTTCAAACGCATGATCATTTACAAGCATCCGATTTTTCAAAGACGGGCTCGGCGGCTGACAACGAATATGCAACACGTGAAATGCGACATAGCTCATAGGAAAGATGCTGGGTTTTTCGACTGTGGATGCATACCTATAAGGGTTAGACATGTACATGCAGGAGAGCCATCACCAAACAGAGAGCGCTGGCACGCAAGTAAGCAAAGTGGAAGTCTGACCGCCTCCTGAATGGGTGTAGTGCTTTAGTGTCTACTAATAACTAACTACACTGTTTAGTGGGTCAGTGTGACAGTGGTGAAGCATTAGATCCCTAACGCATCCTCATCTGGACGACTGAGTGATGGTGTATGGGGGCAAAGACCAGTTCAAAACAAAGTCAGAGAGCGGAGTTGGGTTGGTTGGTTCCGGTTTGGCCGGTTTGTCCTGGTGTACAAACTTGAAACCGGTTTGGTTGTATGCTAACTGACCGGAATATGTCCATTATGACACGTTCTGGCAAAGTAAAAAGTAGCACACATCAGTTCCAACGGCGTTAACTTGTATTGCATTAGTAATGAGGGTAATTTACCGGCGAGCCGAGATGAAGGAGATGAAGTTTCAGTTGGAGTGAGGAGGGGGAAGATGCGCACGGTGCACCGTTGTGTTTGTTTACTCGTAAGGTCCTTTACACACCGAGGGCGTGACGAGTGCACGAGTATATAAGGAGTGGATGTAGGAGTCGTGACATCACCCGTTGGTTTGGGGGCTGCCGTTGTGAAGCCATCTTGGAGTATGGCCGTCGCCATGTTGTTGTTGTTTTTTGCACGTTACCAATTCACCATATTTGGAATGCGGAGGAGTGACGTAGAGATACCGGATACGGCTCGGGTAGCATCGGTGATCTGTCAATCACAGGTCCGGTTCTGGCGAGTGAAGCCGATGCGGAAGTGTCTTAAAAACTTGCATTCTCTCTAATGACACTTCTATACAACCTCTGGTTGTATAGAAGTCTATGAGAAAATGACTCTACTAAACATTGTAAACACGAGTTTATGGTCTCAATCTCTAGTTTCAAGTCTTCTTCAATGCAGCATGATGTTCATTTAGTAAATTATGGTCCATTTAGAGTCAAATAGACCATAAAGCAGGGTATGCTTTAGGGCGGGCTTACTGTGATTGACAGGTCGCTGCTGCTACCAGATATGTATATGCCATCTCTACGTCACTCCTCTGCATATCAAATATGGTAACTTCCGTTCATAAATTGCCAAACAGCCAAGATTACGACGGCAAAATCGCTGAACTCAAGGCTTCAAAACAGCAGTCCACAAACCACTTCTTACATGCAGCCTATGCTCCAGAGCCTCCATGTTGCCGTACACTACAGTGTACGTATTGAATATGTCCGATCCGCACAAAGTGATAGGTTGATGCCTTCAATTCACGGGGCGAAAGAAAGGGTGCAAACTAACACAAACCTCCCAAAAATGCTCGTGGTGTGTAAAGTCCTTAATTCTGGAACATTGTGGATTCGAAGCCAACGAAAAGTATTAATGGAAAAAATACATAGACGAGGCACCGTGTTATGTGGTGGCGCTGCCTTAGTTGCATTACCGCCACCAAGTGGACTGGAGTTGCCACACTCTCATTCATGGTCTTGCACGCGAGTGTTCCTCCGCGGATGTACCTTGGTGCTGTGTTCAGCCATGGTGTGGTAGTTGAGGCCGGCCTTGGACCTGAACTGTTTGTGGCACTGCTGGCACTTCAGGGCATCCTGGAGCTGCAGGGGTTAAAGGCCAAAGAGTGGCTCAAATAACATTTCTATTAACAAGTAACCCAACTATTGCTGGCTGTGCTCTTTATTGGATACATCAATATCGCACTCTACTGCTGTAACCCAATAGAGTTCGTTATTAGTGCGCAATTTTGGTGGAAACAAAAGGACAAAAGGCCACATCAAGCAACTTTTGGGAAGCAGAAAAGGCAATTTAACACCAATTTAACACTTTTTTGTGGACGACCCTCCTCGCCTCAGTATTGATTTAGAGAGAGAGGTGTTTCGACGGTGAGTGACCCGGTGTTAATGCGGTGATTCTGTCATTGCTTTACGGCAGACTGTCACTTTAATAGAGTCACATGGGCCACTGGGCCAAGGAGCCATCAAAACAGCTGTAGGAACACGTCTCTCCGAGGGGCCCGGAGGCTACTGCAAAGCTCCAGCTGGTTTGTCCTCGGGAACGCTCAATATAATGTTCACCCCTGCCTCGTTTATTACTGCTATTCACCACAGTCGAGTGCAATGCAAACAAACCGCAGGAGTGCACAGTGTCTTTTCCCTTGATCCGTTTCCTACCGATATTAGCTTTCATATTGGTGCAGACCAGTGAACGATATTACATGAGAACTCTGCACCGTCTGATGTTATTTCTACAGCCGTCCAATCAATATCATTACTGTAAAGGCTCCCTGGACTCTGCACAGTGGAGTTCCCAAGCTAGAGGTGTCTAATAACGTTGCAGTGAAAGTATGTAATCCAACGTGGAAAGTACAGCTCTGGGTTGAGAGAGCTATATTTCATACTCAAACATTGTAGTTCACAAAAACCACGTATGACGATATGGAAACAGTTTTTTGTTGATAATAGCGCTCTGACCCCCCCTCACGGTTCGGCACGCATGTGAAAATAAATCCAGTAGTTTAAAGGAGATGTTTTCCCAACAACATAAATAGATATTAGAGATGAATTATGAGCTGTTAACACTAATATCTAATAATACATCATTAAAACTACTCATGATAAGATATGTTTTAATCAATAAAAATACAATCTTTTATTTCCTTATGTTTTTATGAAGAAAGATCAGTTGTATACTCAAACAACAAAGGGATCTGTACCTGCCATTATGGATCATCAATGATCAGTAATTTTTCAGCCACTGGTCTTAGCTGAGAGGTTTTACTTGCACGGCAGCCAAACTTACTTGTCCGAAATGAAAAATGTAGGCCGTTTAGAAAATAACTAAAATCAACAGGGATTTGGACAACTGGAAAAAAAAGTCAAAAATACTAATTGTTATCTTTTTACTTTGTAATTGTCATATGCAGTGTTTATTTGCATAAAACACACAATTCAAATGATTAGGATTGTATTTATATTTAAATATTTGCTTTGATTTAACTGTTTTTGGGACAACATTTTTGCAAAAAATGCATTTTACAAGATTACATGATTATGTCGTAATCTTATATACAGTCTGTGGTCTATTTACCTTCGCCCAATGCCCATTTTTAGTGTTTGGAGCTTGAACGCACCATAATGTAACTGAATGGAACCGCCGTACATTAGCTGTTAGCTTCTTTATCAGCAGTACCATGCTAGGGAGAGACTGTCGGCAGAGGAGCTGTTCACTGCGATTAATCTGTACAGTAATCGTGGTAATGAATCACAATATAATGGGCCTAAGTGTCAGATTAGGTTGGTGATTAGGCTGCCAATGGTATATTTATTTCTGAATATCGGCCTCTTTTAAAGATTACATTTATTTTTCACTTGCTTGATCAGACGGTGGGCAAGCGTTAACGTCAAGCCCTGTTGTGCTGTGGCGTTTTTCCTGTATTGTTATTAACTAGTCTGATAGGAAAACAACTTTCTCCAACAAGCTCTGTCAGAAGTTGTAACAGCACAACCACCCAACCCCCCTGCTCCCAGTCTGGCGGACATCTGCATCGCCCACTGACCTTCTGGCAAATCTCCATGTGTTTCTTGAGGCCGTGGATTGTTTTCCTGGTGACGATGGAGCAGGTGGGACACACCACCTCACCTCGCTCGTGGATCGCTCGCTGCCATTGGGTGTCGGCACCTTAGGAACATGTGGAAACAGTATTACGACTGGTATGGTGCCTCTTATGGATATAACATTTCCATTTGTGTGCTTAGTATTCATGTTTATCTCACAGTTTCATTCAGTCCCTGTGTTCACAAGTGATAATGTGTTGGGATGTAAAATAATCCCCGATAGGATGAAGCCTAAAAAGAGGTTCTTGATAATCTGTAAGAGGTTTATTTTGTTATCATAACCAGGTCATTGTATATTGTATATATATAGTGGTAATTTACTTATGAAACATATTAATAATTTGACAAAATAATGTGTTCTTCTTATTTCTTTGTTATAAACTGAATTGTTTTTAAAGTTTCTCTGTTGTTTTCAACCTATCCCTGTTTGGCACAAGGTGTCAGCATTTCAACCATAAACTCAACCAGGAAATACAGCAGGTATTATCATTACCGTATAATTCATCCTGAATTATACGGTAATGATAATACCTGCTGTATTTCCTGGTTGAGTTTATTATACACTACATTACTTTGGTTCATTAAACCGCAATACTGTCAGTTGCAGACCAAACCTTTTCCATAGCACCAAGTACTAAAACAGTCAGCTACGGAAAGTTGGGGCTTGTTAAGTTATTCTTTGGAGAAATATCATAATAGTGCTGTAACACTTAGTCAATTAATCCAGTAGCTGATTAGCAGAATATAGATTTAACAACAATTTTGATGACAAAACGCATAATATGTGTTTTAAATGGCCAAATATTCATTGGTCCTATTTATTGGTCCTATTTATCAAATGTGATGTTTATCATGTATCCTATTTAGGCATAAAAAAAGGAAGGCAATGTGACATCCTTCATGATTGATGGATTTGCAAACTTGTACTTTTGTTTAGTTAAAAACTGGGTTTTGTAGAGACATTACCAGATATTTTTACTGGTATCACTGGTAACATTTCTGAACGAGAACAAGATCTAAAGCTCAGCATTTATATTTGCGAATTGATTTGTTTAAAAAAATATCTCAGTGTTCACCAGAGCTGGTTGGAGCTGGATCTTTCTTGGAGGACTGACTTGAAGTAGGTCTTCTCTGGGGCTCCTCACTGAACCCGCTCCCCTCTGATCTCTTCGCACGGCCTGCCTTCAGCTTCTCCTCCACCTTAGTCATACCTGCAACACACACATAGACACACGGGCGTGGTAGTAATTAATAAGCCCATTGAACATATTTAAGGTAAAGTGAGAGATACAAGCAGAGAGGGACAGATGGAGGACAGCGCTGAAAAAAAAAAATGTATACTGGATATGAAAAAAAGGAAGTTGTTTTGAGTTTTACTGAATCAGTGACAGATGGACTGAAAAAGAGCAAGAGAGAGCAGCAAGTCCTGCAATCTGTGGTTGGATTGTTTGATAAGTGATGATAAGTAGTTTACAGTCCCGCTATATGAGTCATGAGACATTTTCAGCATATGAATGAGACCGAAAGAGAAAGAGAGATGCTGGGAAAATCTGTGTGTATGTGATGTCTGTGTGGTGTGTTCAAAGACCAGCACCATTGATCGGCAGCAGTGGGGAACACTCATATTCACTCACAGAGCCGATTACACAATGTTGTTCAGTTCTTTTTTGAAAATAACACAAAATCCTCAAACCTTTCCATGTGTAGACAAGAAGGGCTCGTTCTGAGCAAAATAAAACAAAACAACTTGTACACTGATAAAAACAGGGCTATGAGTAGACTCTAGATTCAAGTCTCCAGCGAGCTAAAATATCGGCATTTCAGAGATGGAGAGAAAACATTGCAAATAGTTTAGCTTAGCCTTCTGCTAACCACGTCAGCCGAGAGATGAAGAGATGACCTGCTGTTGGGCTTAGTTTTTCGTAACCAGTGTAGCATGAAAGCATGGTGGGAATTACCAAGCCAACTGGCGGAGAGCTAGCTACTTAGATCGCTTGCAAATTCCACCATGGTTTTGTGCTACGCCGGTTACAGAAAACAACATTTTCACAGGCGAAAGCAATGTGCTTTTCTTCACTGTGACAATAGAGTGTGGATGAAGCATTACGATGTTTAATTGTACTAATTTAGCTGCTGGCTAGTTAGCTAGCTACCTCGCTAATTCCATCATGCTTTCATGCTACAAGTTACAGAAAATGAGTCAAACAACTGGCTGGTGGCCAATGGCAGCGCTGGGTCTAACGGTTCCTCTGCCTTACTTCCCGCCATCTAGGAGGCTACACGTTTCTCTCAATATACGGACCGTCAGTAGTCTGCTAGTAGTCTGCCGACTACTGGCAGACTACTTCGCCAGGAGGCGAGCGCGCAGGAGCTCTGGAGACTAGCTAGCTAGCTAGCTCACTGGCCAGCCTTCCTCCCCGGAGCTCCCGCTTTCTCTCCTCCCAGCAAAGCCGTCCACCAGCAGTCCGCAGGCGGCAAATACGGTCCCATTGGTTAATGTTAGTTAGTGTTGAAACTTGTATTGTAAAAAACAAGCCAACAAAACTTGCTAGCCAGCGTTAACTAACAATTTCAGGGAACTATTCCGCCTCCACCGACGCTGCGCTCACAAAAATACGTCATCATGTTTACTAACAGAAAATGGGTCTATACTATATTCCATTTCTGCCAATAGATCCCCCTAAATTCTTCACACCGGCCATTTAATATCACACCCACAGGAGATCACTTAATTAAATCATTCACCGTCAACAACAGACATATTTGGCATTCACCTTTCAGTCCAAATGTTCCAGATATAGAAGGCTGCTCTCCGGTGAACTTCTTCGGTGTTTTCTGCTTCCGTCCTGGCTCAAGAGACAAGGAACGGTCAAACACACACAAAGAGTATAATGAGAACACGTGGTCCATCACGAAAGATATGTCGTATTCTTACTGTGCCTCATTCGCTCCGGGTCTTCATCGGGAAAAGACGTGGGAAGGCTGTCCCCATCACTATCGCTGCCCTCCGCATCGGACGACGCGCTGTGGGACTGCTGGGACTGAGGTTGGACCGGCAGGGACTGGTGAATCTGCTGCGAAGGCTGACTGTGGCTGTGCAGTTTCCTCTCGCTCTTCTGGTGGGCCAGCTCGCCGTTGTGGGAGGGCGTGGACACCTCGTGGGTCTTTTTCACTTTGAAGAACATGGGAGAGGGGGGACTGTTCTCCATGGGCCTGAATACATGGGCCGAGGGAGGACAGATTTGCACGGTCAGCATTACGACGTCACTAGCACCGTTATGTGGGTGGGAATTTGAGCTCTAAATCCCAGTCACCTTTTCTTGGTGTTGGACTTGACGGGGGCCTTTTGAAGCTTAGGCTGCTCGTCCTTGGGCTCCATACTAACCCTGTCTGGGTGGTTCCACAACTTGTGCTTCTGCAGGCGCACCTTTGTGGCAAACACTGCCTCGCAGTAGGGACAGCCATGACTCAGCTTCTCGGCTACAGGGGCCTGGTACAAACAGAGACATGAGGAGGGGGGGATTTAAAGGGAGCACCCTCCCTTACGCAAAACAAAAATGACAGTGGGCAGCTGTTACTGGACGGCTCTTGAAACAGCCATGTGTGGGCAATGACTATGTTTACCTGCACACTCATATTCCCCTATTATTCAGAATATTCTGAATTTGATGTGGTTCATTTCAACATCATATTCCGTTTGGATATTCTGAATTAGGCCTTATTCCGAATGGAGTATTTTGCAGTAGCGGGCCGTGCATTTCACACCTAGGCCTTCAGTGATGTCCTACACAGTCCTTCCTGAATGAATCCACCTCTTAATACCTTCATTATGACGCCATGGCTCTAGAAACTATACATTTAGACAAACGCATTATAACTAGGCGTTGCATCACCTTAACGTAGCGTAGTCCGTCTTGAAAATGGCGTTGTTTGTATTTCTGCGACCAAATCTATCTCTTCTCCTCCATCAGCCATTGTGGGTTAAAAAAATAACACAAAAACAACGCTTCTATATCTATCTACACGAATTAACGCTAGCTCGTTCAGGTCGCCACAGGGTCATCAGGTTGCTAGCTCTGCCCTTCACCAGTGTGCATCCAATCAAAAGACTTGCCCGTGCTGACGTCATTGTACGCCTGCATGCTGGCCCCGGTGTCGCCAACTCGAAATCTGATTGGTTAACACCACAGTTTAGATTCCGTTAACTTTAAGCTACAGACGCCAGCACTGTTGATTCTGAAGGCCTAAGGGCAGATTTCTTGTTCCCTAGCAACACATGACGGCTGGAATCTGATTGGATAAAAGCTCTAACGTAATGGCCAGCCCTCCGCTCTCGACCTGAGGCTGGAAGCAGCGCAACCAAGAGAAAAGCTATGAAATGAAGAGAATAGACTATGCGGAATAATTTAATAAATTAAATTTATATTCTGATGATGTTTAGGCCAGCAGAGAAGGCCTTGCTGGCCCTGACGGCCCGCTACTGGTATTTTGTGATTAAGACGTGTGATATTATTAGGAGCATTCTTTAGACAGCTCATTCAGAATATGTGTCTCAAAAGGTTTTTTTTTACGGCCCTTTGCGACACGCGGCCTCTCTCCTGTTTACGACCAACCAGCCTATAGTTTGCAAAGCTGGAGAAGAGATGCATTCTCAAAAGAAAAGCCCACATTTCTAAGAAAGCAAAAGAAGAAAGCAAAAGAAAAGTGTTTCCTGCCGATACACTTTTCCATATTCTGACGTGATGAACGACGTCAAACACAGCCGAGAATGGCGTTGACGTGGGATTCACGTTTTAAAGAATATGCACAGCTGCGCGTGAACGGGAATATTAGTGGAATATTCCTTTTTATTAGCCATGTGAACAGCTTAGTAGGAATATTGTTTTTTTTGGAAAAACTGAATATTTGGTGCATGTAAATGTAGTCAATGATCACTAAATATTTAAGGTGTGAGTATTTTGAGATATCTGGACGTTTAAACCCTGATGTAAACTAACCTTACGGGTAATTTGATGGTTTTCTTCAACATCTTTACTGTGATCAAGACTACTCTGAAGCACAAGGTGGAAATAGCCGCATAACAGGAAAGAACAGAGGTTAGTGACTCACCCCCTGGCAGCGTTGATAGTGGTACTTGACGCCATAGATGCTGGGAAACTCTAACCAGCAGCCCGAACACGGACACTTAACCCTGGAGCGGCGCTTAAACTCTTCCTTCCATTGTACTATCATATGGGCCTGCTCAGGGGTGAGGAGGAGAGAGTTCAATGCATGCACGGATTATCGCTCGAACTGTACTGTATATGTCGTGCATATTCATGGGGAGCTGCCTACTCTGCAGGAAAAAAATAAAAAATGAAGCCCACTTCAAAACACCCACTCAGTTCAAAGAGAGATACTCACAGGGATGCTTCTCAGTTCCTGCACTTCTACTTTAGGGCGACCTTTCCTTTTCCCCTCTGCTGGCTCATCACACACCGGACCTGGTATAATGAGAGAGAGAGAGAGAGAAAGAGAAAACCATTTTTGAGTTAGCACCGCAAGTGCTTCATATTCATGGCAGATAAATATTAATTAATTCTAACTTTGTATTAGCACTTTCTGGATATGTTTCTTGACATTTTCTGGAGCTGCACAAATGCCCCAACTCCACTACAATAGCCTTTTCAAATCCCCCTGAATCCACTCGCATATTTGAGCTAAATATGGACATGGACACACGTGATGAAAACAAACATATGCAGCTGTGGTGATGGGTTTGCAAATTGAGAAGATGTTCGGTATGATTGTGGGATAAACAGAGGAAGAGAACGTAGAGAGGGCAGTGTAGGTGAAGGCCTTCTGTTGAGCCAAATAGATCGGCTATAAATCGCTAGCGGCCTCTGTGAACCTCTGACACAGCACTCAGCAGACCGACTGCATCAGCTCTCTCTCTGTCCCCGCTGCTCCCTCCCCCTTTCCTCACCTCATATCTCGCTTTTCTCTCATTGCCTTCCCTTTTTCCCTCCAAACACCCTTCCCGATCTTTCTTGATGTTAACTTCGCAGGATATGCTCATTACCGCTCTCTTCTCTGCTACAATTAGACCTCTGCGCTATCCGCCCTGCACTTTATTCCAAGAGGGGAGGGGAAGATGGAGGGGAGCCGAGGATGAGTGTATGCATGTGGAGGTAGAGGGAGGGAGGGGAGGAGAGGAGAGGAGAGGATGCTGAGGGAGAGAATTGCAGGGGCAGAGGACTTCTTCCTCTGACCAAGCAGAATTCTGAATGACAGTGCTGCAGGTCGGAGCTGAGGCTGTCCTCTGCTCCTCAGAGCGATATATCTTTACATGCGCTCTCGACTCCCCTGCATTGATCCGGCGAGACCGGATAGCGGCAGCAGAAACGTGGCAGGCAGGAGACAGGGGCGTCATATCAGATGTGGAAAATGTCAACGGGAAACTCCTTGAAGTAGACATGAGAGGCGTTTGTTGTGAAGTGCGGCAGTGGTCTTGAATCACGCTGAGGAATATTGTTTGTGTGTTCCAATACCCATACTACCATACTATCTAGTATGCTAGGAAAATATTTAGTATGTCGCAATACATAGTGTGTTACATGCAGTATGCCAAAAATAGCAGGATGTCCTCCTGCATCTGGTTGCATTTTTGCACTATGCAAGCCAACATGCTTTTCTGTCTGTTCTGACCCATAATCCTTTGCGTAACAGATATACGAGCAAGAGGTTCAAAGTTCAAGTTGAACCCCCAGTTCTGAAAAGTGAAGTCATTGTCTTAAACCTGCATTCTCTCTACTGACCATCAGGGGGCGACTCCTCTTATTGTATAGAAGTCTATGAGAAAATGACTCTACTTCTCTCTTGATTTATTCCCTCAGTAAACATTGTAAACATGAGTTTATGGTCTCAATCTCTAGTTTCAAGTCTTCTTCAATACAGCATGATGTCCATTTAGTAAATTATGGTCCATTTAGAGTCAAATAGATTGTAAAGCACAGTATGCTTTAGGGCGGGGCTACTTTGCGATTGACAGGTTGGAACCAGAGCCGTATACGACGTCTCTATGTCACTCCTCCACAGCCTAAATATGGTCACCATTTGCAAAAAAAACTGCTGTTGCTTTGAAACAGCAGTCCACAAACCAGTTCTGTGTTTTGGCCGTCAGTATCATGGATCTTGGCCGTCGCCATCTTGGCTTTTTGCAACCAGTGAACGGAAATGACCATATTAGGACTGCAGGCGAGTGACGTGGAGATGCAGTACAAGTCTCTACTGGTGGTAGCTAGGAAACTAGGGTTTGAGACCAAAAATTCATGTTTACAATGTTTACTGAGGGAATAAATCAAGAGAGAAGTAGAGTCATTTTCTAAAAGACTTCTATACAATCAGAGGAGTCGCCCCCTGATAGTCATTCGAGAGAATGGAGGTTTAAGACACTTCAGCTTTGGCTTCACTTTTCAGAACCAGAGGTTGCCGCCTGGTCCCAATTGAATGCGTACTGCATGCATTAATATGTACTTTGTAAGTGTAGCTGCAGTAAAAGTGAAAAAAAAAGAAAAAGTATGCGATTTTGGAACGCAGCTTGTGTCCGCCAACTGCTTTCTTCTCATTGACAAGCAGCGACAGGATGCACACAAGCCTGCTGCAGCTCATTTGTGGCGGATCAGAGCACTCAGTGTGCCGACAAGGATTATAGAAAAAATGGTTGGAGGGATTTTTCATCAAATGAATGAACTGACTACCTGCCATTGCCGCTCAAACAACAAAAAAAACGAAAAAGAATGGCCTTCAACCCCTCAAAAAAACATCTCGCTCAGTCAGTGACGTTAATGTGTATAAAAACGCAATCCTGCCTAAAACCTAACCTGCCATGACCTCCCCTTCTCATTCCCCTCGGTTTTTATTACACAGTATCAACTTTCCCCTTCTCCCCTCATTTGTCTTCTTTCTGTTTCTCACTCGAGCGCCGACACAAACACGCGCCGATGGATTACACGTAATCTTTTACTTCAGCGTCACCATAATAAGGTAGAAAGAAAATAAGGCGAGGCTGAATAAGATTGAATGAGAAGCAGCACAGTATTGCTGGCTATGTTTGACAACACAACCACGCGCATTTAAAAAGCGCACACCGAAACGCACAAAACAAGTACACAAAACCATTACCAGTCTGTGTGATGTGTGTGCATAGATATGAGTGTATTAATATTCTCCAGGCGGCAGAGCATTTCTCTATTAGCTGTCTGGGTAGCAGCTGGGGAGGTGATGCAGTCGGCGCTGCAGCTCTTGTGCTGAGGAGGAAATTGAGCATGTATTCTAATTCCTGTCTTAGAAAATAAAGGTCTCGCAAAAGAAAGGCGTAATTAATGAATTCTGCTCTTGGGAAAGATATGTTCTTGTTGCTATGGGAATAAGACCCACTTGTCTTAGTTACCATTATCAGAGGCCTCTTTCAAGCAGGCAGGACTATTAGGCCGGCACACTGAGGGCTACAATGCAAATGGGCACGTACACACACACACAATCGGAGGAAGCACAGGTGCAAATTTATCTGTAAAAAATGATATAACAGCAGACTTGTCTTGCCTGGGGTGAAATATGCAAATACAAAAAAAAGTGTTCAGTATCTTTTACTTTGCTCCGCTTGCTTGAGTGTAGGGAAGCACAGGCGGCAAGCTGCCGGTTCTGACAAGTGAAGCCAATGCTGAAGTGTCTTAAACCTGCATTCTTTCTAACGGCCATCAGGGGGCGACTCCTCTGGTTGTATAGAAGTCTATGAGAAAATGACTCTACTTCTCTCTTGATTTATTCCCTCAGTAAACATTGTAAACATGAGTTTATGGTCTCAATCTCTAGTTTCAAGTCTTCTTCAATACAGCATGATGTTCATTTAGTAAATTATGATCCATTTAGATTCAAATAGACCATCAAGCAGGGTATTCTTCAGGGCGGGGCTACTTTGTGATTGACAGGGCTGGGCGATATGACAATATATATTAGCAAACGATAAAAACGTGTATATACTTATTCTATAAAAACCAGTGGCCGAACTGCGTTACGGCAATATTTATTTCCGTTGGGCGACGCTTTTGCACTCAATTTCGTAATCAAATGAAAAATAAACTCATTCATTACACCGTTTATTTATTGAATTACCAGAAAATGTGTTATATTGTGATATATGTCTTTATCGAGATTAGAGCAGGGTAACATATTGATCTTATATCGCTATCATGACACCTACTTATATTTTGGATATCGTAATGTGGCACAAGTGGTTTTAAAGGTTGCATCACAGTAAATTGTAATGCAAGTTCTATTATTTGCCTTTAACCATTTAATAATCATATCCACATTACTGTTGATTATTTTTCAAAAATCTCAAATATCTTCGCAATATCGATATCAAGGTATTTGGTAAAAGAAAAAAAACAAAAAACTTTTTCAATTATTTGATTTTCTCCATATCGCCCAGCCCAGGTCGACAACTTTATCCCTTTCACAGTGTTTTTTTACTTCATGAAAGTGAACTGTTACATTTGGGTCGCTTATTCATCACTCCAACTTCTGGTTGCAAAAAAAACAAAACAAGATGGCAACAACCAAAGTGCCAAACTACGTCAACTTCTGATATACGGTCTTTGGGAGCAAATTCTGGCGCCCAGCAATCGCAACCATTGTCTTGGTACGAAACAAAGCAGGCCCATTGTGTCAAATCTAAAGCCCGGTTTCTCAGGCACAAGCCACAGGGATAAAACAGCTGTTCAATAATGTCAAACCATGACTCGCTCCCAGCTGTCTGCAACTGTTGCTCCACACGGAAGAGAAGAAGAAGAAGAAGAAGAGTCGGGACCCAGGAGTGCTGGCAGCTGCCAAATGATCTCAAATAACCTCCAACTTCTCCTAGCTACGCCTGCAACTGCTCCCCCTGAGTGCAAGGGTGCACACATTACCCCCCTCCACACACACACACACACACACACACACACACACACACACACACACACACACACACACACACACACACACACAGAACAGTCATTTGTTTTCCTCGACAAACACTCACACAGGAGCCTTTGTCTGCGTCTGCACAGTGGGGTTTGGACATACTGTAGATTAGAGAGAGACGACGCATACAGATACAAACACCACTCGTCACTAACACAACTCCACAGAAAGAAGACACTACTTCACCACTTCCTCAATCTCAACAGGCAACGGGTGGAGAATTTGATACAGCCGGACACACACTGGCGGAGTGTAACCACCTCTTTTAATGTGTTAGCTAGAATGGCTTACAGTGAGTGCAAGCGCTGGACCTCACTGACGCCTCTACTAAAAGTTTATTCATCGTGTGTTATACTTCTATATACGACGTTCCTCTTTCACACATTCTCTCTTTAGTGGCACGTCAGCACTTCCACACACACACCTCCTGCTGCTGCTACATCCTATTTTCCTACATGTTATTTGCTATCCTGTGCTCTTATTCTCTTTCACACACACACACACACACACACACACACACACACACACACACACACACACACACACACACACACACACAGAGTACAAACCTTCCCATCACATACGCACCTCTCTTTGACGATGTCCCCATAATTCCCTCCCAGTCGGGCCTGATTCCAGACAGTGAGTAAGTAGAAGCAGAAAGAGAGGGAGAGAGGTGGAGTAGCACCAGAACAGTCTTGTGACCCAGACACTGACTAACTGAAAGAAAACCTCAGTGAGTCTGGCTCTCTCACTCTCTCTGTCTTTGTTTTTCCTCTCTCTCTCTCTATTTCTCTCTCTCTCTCTGTCTCTCTCTCTCTCTCTATTTCTCTCTCTCTCTCTATTTCTCCCTCCCGCTCTCTCTCTCTCGCTCTCTCTCTCTATGCAAATCTCTGACACAGATACACTTGTTGACAACACGCACAAACATGCGTTGACTAATTAATTTTTATATTATTTGTATTTTTTTTCATGCATCCGTGCTGGCAACACCCATGGCTGGAGGCATTGCGTTTTTTTGGGTTGTCTGTCAATCCATCTGGCCCAGAGACTGTATATAAGAAGAAGTGGACGTAGTCGCTGTGACGTCATCCATCGGTTTGTGGACTGCGGTTTTGAAGCCTGGAGTTTGGCGCTTTGGCCGTCGCCATCTTGGCTTTTTGCAACCAGGGAACAAAAGTGACTATATTTGAACTGCCGAGGAGGAGTGACGTAGAGAGACCGTATACGGCTCTGGTTGCGACATTTCAATCACCTTGTAGCCCCGCCCCAAAGCATATCCTGCTTTATGGTCTATTTGACTCTAAATGGACCATAATTTACTAAATGAACATCATGCTGTATTTTTTTTTTGTAAATTATGTTTATTCTCAAAAGTGTATACAATCATACATTGCACATGTTATTTTTCATTTTCTCCCCCCCACCCTCCACAACATAGAACAAATCACACTGCCTTAATTGTCAAAAAGTACGTTAGAGTATTGATAATTCAAGTATACACAAAGTAACTAAATAAGGTATAGGAGGGTATTACAGAAAAACAGAAACAAGTAATGAGTTTTAGAAGTCATTGCTATTATTAGTTCCCCATCTCCCCCAAATTCAAGGACGGGAAAGAAAACAACAACAATTACAACACAAAAAAATAAAACCGTCTAAGACAACAGAAAAGAGTTATGAATCTAATGAAAGAGTCTTCAATTTATCAAAGTATTGTATGATTGAACCCCAAGTAGATTTGAATTTCTCAGGATGTCCCCGCAGTGAGAACTTGATTTTCTCCAACTTTAAAAAGAACACCAGGTCCCTCAACCACATAGAGGAATTAGGAGGACGAGGTGACTTCCAATCCAATAGGATTCTCCTTCGTGCCAAGAGGGTTGAGAACGCAATTATGTTTTTGTGTTTGTTCATTAACCTTTGAGCTTCACTCCCATGACCACCAAAAATGCACATCCAGGCATCGGGTAAAATATTTAGATTGAGGGATTCTGATAGGACTTTGAATATTGTGTCCCAGTAATTTGTCAGTTGGGGGCAGGACCAGAACGTGTGTGTGAGATCGGCTGGTGACCTGTGACATCTATTACAGCTATCCTTTACCTCTGGGTATATTTTAGAAAGTTTGGAGTTAGAGTAGTGCAGGCGATGCAGTACCTTGAATTGCAGTACATTTAACCGTGCACACGAAGAGCTGTTATTGACCCTAACCAGGGCCTGGTCCCAAAATGAATCTGGTATTCTCATGTCAAGTTCTTTTTCCCAATCTACTTTGATTTTGACAATGTTAGTCTCAGTAATTGAGTTGATGGTTTGATATATTCGGGATATAGATCCTTTTAGCTTTGGTGATGTGTTCAGAATTTCCTCATACACTAAGTCTAGTCATGCTGTATTGAAGAAGACTTGAAACTAGAGATTGAGACCATAAACTCATGTTTACAATGTTTACTGAGGGAATAAATCAAGAGAGAAGTAGAGTCATTTTCTCATAGCGGTCTATACAACCCCTGCAGGTCAGTAGAAAGAATGCAAGTTTTAAGACACTTCAGCTTCACTCTTCAGAACTGGAGTTTACCGCCTGATCCTTGCACCCGTCCCATTCTCGTGAACGTGACATCTCAGAAACGCCTGGAAGGAATCTCTTCATATTTGGCACAAACGTCGCCCTGGGCTCAAAGGTCACTGTGATGTCACAAAGCAAGTTTTTGGCCACAACTCAAGAATTAATATGCTAATTGTGACAATTTCATACAAATGTCTAATAGGATAAAATTATAGGTATTTTAACGGTTCTGGTTTCTGTTTGTAGTCTGAGAGGTTTCGACCAAACGTGTTGGAGCAGGCTTTGTTTGAATGCAGGTAAATGGTTCGTGTGGAGAGCAAAAAAGGTAGAATGCATTGGCAGAAATGCAATCTGGAAACCCACCGGCTATGATTTCGCTTTCTATTGGTTTAAAATTAGCTCGTAAACAGGCTAGTTCCGGTTGTACATGTCGCATCTCAAGTTGCTAAGACTTAAAAAAATTAACAGCGTACCGAAAAAGGAAGTCTTGGCCCCGGATACCCACGGGCTACTACCGAACCCCAGAAGCTTATCATCGCCAGACCGATAGACGATGAGTTCTGAGATTGCACTTTTTCTAATGAAATCACTTTGTCAGGTGGGGTCAGAGTAAACATGGCTTAGTTTTCGGGGGCTATGAACAAAAACCAAAGACGATCTGCTGGGATCTGATTGTGAAGATGAAAACGTGAGCTGCCAGCTTCATATTACTTTCTATGATATTTACTGGTTGTTTGAGTTAGATTATCATCTAATGGCTTAACCTTTGGCACGAGAGATATGGACAACAGATTTCCTAGGTATGAACCATCTTTCATAAATAAATTAAATCACATATGACATTCGTCAAAAATAAAATAAAACGTGTTTTTTAAATGTAGTGTTTCAGGAAGAGCAACAGTGGGGGGTCTCTCTCTTTCAGGATGGACAGACGTGCAATAGATGTTACAGAATAGACCCACATAGCAAAATCACAGTCTTGATCAGAAAATTATAGATAGATTGTAACATAAATGAGAATAATATTAGCATGAATTGTAACAGTGTTTTCTTCGATTTCTAGGATTGGAGGGTACCGAAGTTGTGAAGTTTAAAATTCCACTTGTGGTGGCTATGCTATGGACAGAATTTAATCATGGTCAAACTGATTTAAAGGTTTGTTTTACTAACAGACTTGGAGCGGGAGGTATTCTTACTAAATTATGTGTTATTGTCCTAAACAAAAAAGAGTTTCACTCCCTTCAGCGGTGTGAACTACTGTAATGTGTAAAGGCCAGGAATCACCATACAGACATGTGGTAGGCTCAGTTTACTAGCACCACTAAACCACACTTGAAAGCAGCCAAATCAAAGAAAAGAGCTTGAGATTCTTGCTACATAATCTGGTGACTCACAGAACCCCGACAGCCTCTTCAGACCTGCATCGATTTTACAGCCTTCCACATCAGCTGCATGCTTCATATTATTGGAAACCTGATCTATTTCCCGATGCCCACTTGGCTCATGGCCAATAGTATGTTTAGTGACATCCAACCACAACAGCTTCGGGTAACTGACCACACATGCGGTCAGTGAATTCCTGGGGGATGATGTCGACAGGGGAACTGACGGTGAAGGGAATAAAGCATATTTAAATGTGAGACTGATTTGAGAGAAAATTGGAAAAATACACATGGATTATGGTGGAATGTGCCATTTATGGACTGAGGCGTGTTGTGGAATACACTCAAGGAGATATCTCTGGGTCTGAAAAGTGAAGCAAAGTGCCTTAAACCAGCATTATCTCTACTGAACAACAGGGGGCAACTCCTCTGGTTGCAAGAAGAAGTCTGGTTTTATAGAAGTCTATGAAATAATGACCCTAGTTCTCACTTGATTTATTACCTCAGTAAACATTGTAAACATGAGTTTATGGTCTCAATCTCTAGTTTCAAGTAAAATAGACCATTAAGCAGGTTGTTCTTTAGGGCAGGGCTACCGTGTGATTGACAGGACGTAGAATTGTAACCGTTTCACAGTGTGTTTTCATTCCATGAAAGTTAATTGGAACATTGGTCGCCTAAAAATTGTCTTGTTCAGTGTATTTAGCTCCACCCTCTAGTTTCACTTTTGGTTGCAAAAAAAGAACCAAGATGGTGAGGGGCAAAAAACAAAATAGTGATGTCCAAAAACCAAGATTGCGATGGCGGCTAGAAACCAAGATAGGGATGGAAGGCAAAAGCCAAGATGGGGTAGACCAAAAACCAGGATTGCGAAAACCAAAAACCAAGATGCCAACGGACAAAATGCCGAACCTGAGGCTTCGAAACGACAGTCTACAAACCAATGATTGACGTTGCAGTGACTACGTCCACTTATTATATACAGTCTTTGTATACACACAGTTCATATTCCAGCACCCATTAAAAAAAGACATGCGTTTATGCAACGCCGCATATCATATACACTAGCCAGACAGACAATGCATGCTCCAGACTGTTTGCAGTGCCCTCCTTATGGACAGTGACTCACCAACTCAATCTCTCTCCTCTACTCCTTCTCATCTGCCATCCTCAAGCCTGCCAAATAAAAGTGTGACAACGATGACAAAGGACTCTCCTCAAAAACGAGATGCAGCATCAGCCTGAGAAAAGCACCGGAATTCAATTTCATGCCAAAACAAACATTCTCCAATCTAGAGCTCTTTATCGATTTTTTCCTTTCGGTATTTCACCAATATCTCAGACTCAAAGCATCAGCAGGCGAGAACTACAAAATATAAGAAATATGAGACGTGAGGATGGGGAGTGGGGATAGTGAGTGGGAGTAGGGTGAGGACGGTTGTGGGGATGGATGCACTGCTGCTCATAATACTGCCTAATAAATGAGACGAGAGAAAGATGAGGAGTTTGAGGGAGGATGAAAAGGAAATGTAGCAAAAGTTTTTCCGTGGAGAATGGGGTAACAAACGAGCGAGAGGAAGTGTGAGAAAGCAGTAGATCGCTGCTGAGGCAAATATGTAGGGTCAGCAGATGTGCCTGAACTGAAGGTCCCGCAGTCAGATTACATTGGACTGTCATTTGAGAACACTCATGTCTGTGCACGCACATGTAGACATGTAAACACAAACATTTAACAGTCACACATAAGCATATAAACCTGTGCAGACCTTCCTCGTACTGATAGAGACGGCTCTTCCCAAATCTGTATCTCTCCTTACACAGAGCATAGAAACAGAGCGAATACCCGTCGTACTCTGAAAACCATTCCCAACGCACAGGAAAACAACATGCAACAAAAGACTGAAATGTTAGCAAACGCTATTTCAGCAGCATATGTACTACTAAAATGACAACGGGACAAGTTAGCTATTAGTGAGCTAATATTAGCTATGTGTTAGCAAGCTACTGTTGGTAGCGAAGGCACTTGCAAACATAATACTTCATAGCTATCTGATTTATTGACATTTCACTGCAACACAAGTTGCACACTGTCAAAATGCGTTAGCTTAACTTACAGAAATATATTAAGCCTAAAACTGACATTTGGACAAAATGCTTGCTGCACACGTAACGTTAGACATCCTCACGTCTTATTGCCCGAATCCTGAGTTGGTTCAGCTTATATAGAACATAGAAATAAAATGGGAATTGACATTCCCATTCAAATTTACGTAGCAGGATGTTCAGAGTGGCAACCATTTTTATGTGTACAGTTGCCATTGCGACCGTTGTAGCGTGCTAACTTCCGAACCAACTAAACAGACTTAGTAGACTCCTCGAGTCTACTCATTTATGCTTGCATTAGTGTTTGCAAAAAGGAGCATAATTTCAGGGCTTGCCTAAAGCATTTGGCAGAACAGCATTAGTTCTGTTCAAATACTTTCACTGAAGGTTGTTTAACAGCTTAGACTGCTGCTAGAGGGGAAAAAAAGAAGAAAAAAACAGAGCTCTAATAAGATGTCAACGTGAAAAAGAAATGTGAGAGCAAGAAAGAAATAGAGAGACAAGTCACCCTCGAGGACCACATCCTTTCCTGCAAGTTGTCTGGTGTGGCGAAGTGACAGCTCAACCGCACCACTTCAGGAAAATCAAGCACACAAAACCGCTTTGCAGCGTTCTTTGTTTCCATGCATGAAAATCCCTGAGGGGGTTTCAGGAAACCACAAAAATAAAAATCCAGGATTTCTTCATCGTTTCAGTGAAGGACATTAATTGATTAGCGTGAGTACTGATAACACAACGAGGTGGGGAAAAGTCCAAACTTTCCATGAACACCAAATGAAAAATGAAACACAAGCAGCGGGAGGAGGGCAGATAATGCGGTACCTGGTTATCTGAAGAGCACACTGTGTACAACGGACAAAGACCGAGAGCTGAAAAAAAAACCACAGGGAGCCTTAGATATTGATGTCTTTGTTTCCCCAAACTGAGACTCACAGTGCCCCCCACCCCCGGAATAGACAAGCTAGCGCCAGGCTCATTATGATTAGTACTGTAGCATTTCTTCTCATCATTAGCTCCAGAGAGCTCAAGCCAGACACTGATGATTAATAAGCAAAGGGGGCCAGATTTGAAAAAGGTCGTTTGAACAGGTAACGCATTTTGGATGAAGAGTCTGTGTTTTAGCTGGAGGGAGCTACAGAAAGTCCAATCAAAGTCGATGGATATCTTTTAGCCTCAACTCTCAGTGAATCGCAGCGGTTGTGGTGTGGGGGGTGAGGGAATACAAATGTCACCGTAATCCAGTGCCCTGTTTTGAGAAGAAAATTTAAAATTCCTCATGCTCTGCTTTGTCTAAATCAATTCCTACAGTTACTGTTTCCCCTCGAGGTCGCTGGATGTTCTCAGCGAATCTTAAAAACCTCATCACGTAAAACTCAGTCCGCTGGCAATGTGACCAACTAAGCCACTCCAAAGGCAAAGGAAACCCCTGGTAATGTTCTAGATACCGCAAGAGCGACTTTCCAGCCAAACAAGACAATTCTTCGACTACAAACACAATGGATTGTAGATTTCTATCTTGTGCAATCAAATTGTGCTGGAAGCTGTCCCGAGCACAGACTTGTAAAAAACCAAAAACACTGGTGTAATTACTGCAGCGGTGTTTTTTTTTTGAGCAGCTCTAGTTTAATGAGAGTCAAAGCGGATCAACTGTGGGAACAGAAAACGAAAGTCTTAAGTTACCATAAAAAGTCCCGTAAAGACCAGGACCAAGCTGTTACCTGCGAAAGCATTATCTGAACACACACACACACACACACACACACACACACACACACACACACACACACACACACACACACACACACACACACACAATCATCAGCGGTATTCATTAGTGAATCTTGGCTAAGTGTGTGTCTTTCGTTTTTATCTTCCGGTCTCAAAACAGATCAGCTCAAAGCCCACTATCAACTTCACACAGATTGATTTAAACACATCTTGTTTATTGAGTAATAAAGTGTAAAAAAAAAAAGAAATCTATAAAACAAAACACTCTTGAAAGGCTGCAGAGAAAACCCTGTCATTCAACCGCACGCCGTCCTGCTACAATCAATTCTTTATCAGTCGGCCGCCCGTAAACAATAAGGAGTTGGACGCCGACACTGTGAGTTAGTGCCGTAGAGAAGCAAAGTCCCGCCCCTTCCTGTGTCCCCCATGGGACCTTATGTCAGAGAAAATGTGTACGATAGTCAACGGTGAGAGACAAATCATTTTTTTTTATCCCATTTGAATTGTGCCATGAATTACACACACGTTTTATCAAATTGAAAAGATATTTTTTTGGGCTTCGAGAAAGTCGCATTTTGTTGTAGATTTGTCGTGAAACCGCTCAGTGAACTCGTCTCGCACGATGTGCGTCACCAACACGGCCGCTAGCTTGTCTGGGTAGCGAACTAGCTGACTTAGCTACGTTCCACGCACAAATGTAACGTTATTGTAACTAATGTGTTTTTTAGCAACTCTTTTTTATCAGACAGGAAGAGAAAGAACAAGCGAGACCCCGTTGTTGTTGTTGTGAGAACATCCTGGTACCAAACACACCGGCATCGTAGCGTCAGAAAGAGAGACGTCACTTGCGCCACTTTTAGGTGTGTCGTCTTTCCAATTACGTATTTTCACTCTTATACTTCAAAAATGTTACGACAAACTGATTTTCTTGACTTGCAAAATCATCTTTTAAATTGAAACAACGTCATGTGTGGTAATTCATGGCACAATTTAAATAGAATAAAAACTCTCGCTGTTGATTACCGTAAATATATTTTTCCCAAAATAATAATAATTCTAAACTGCCAACTATTAGAAGATTGAGCAGATTCCCTGCTCCGTTCTGTCTCACAAAAATAAGCTCTGTATTACTGTCCACAGCGAGCGAGCACGCACCCACACCAGGCATGCAACTCCAGCCTTCAGGGTTGAATATTAACATTGAAAGAAAACAAATCCAAGCACCTAGTCTTGTGCGCTGTGTGTGTGTGTGTGTGTGTGTGTTTGTGTGTATGTATGTGTGTGTGTTAGGGAATGAGGGCTATTTTGTAGCAGCCAAAACAACTGGGTCATATTAGAGCAGCTCCAGTTTTCCAAGTACCAAGACTCTATTAACAAAGTCCTGATGATCTGCCGGGTACTGGATTGAAACATAATTCCCCAGTCTGGCTCTCTCCTTCCAAAATCTTCCATCTCCATCCAGATGGCTCCAGGGTTTCACTAATGTCAGTGCTTGGCAATACTTTGTTTGTTTGGTTTTCTCACTGTAACGGCAGTCTGAGAAAAAAAAAACGTTGTAGTTTCCAGGCTCTTCTGTGGCGAGAGGGGTAAAATTACATTGAGGCTGGGAATCCATTGATTCTTGGTAAAATATAACCCATTGAAAAAAAAAAAAAGAAAAAGCAACAGAGACAGTTATATGTGTGGTATGCTGATCAAATCCTCGAGAAGCCGCTCCGGAGCTCTGAACAGCCAGCCTAGTGCTATTATAAGCTACAAAACAATTACAGAAGACCAGGCAGTTGAAAGCCATTGGAGCATAAAGACACATTTGCAAGAATATAATTGCAACCATCACATATGTGATATATACTGTACATCTAGATATAATATTATATCGATATCATGATATGGGACTAGATATCCGCTTGGAGTTCGGATGTTGTAATATTGCATGCGTGTCATCTCTTCCTGGTTTTAAATGCTACATTACAGTAAAGTGATGTGATTTTTCTGAACTTGATCAGGCCGTTCTATTATTCATAGGGGTGCAACAGACCTGAAAATTCACAGTTTTGAGTCTTGGATCTGATCAGCACAGAAGAAAAAAAGGGAGCAAATGTAACTTTAAAAAGATCCACGATTCATTTTTTTTGCCGCTGATATTAATTGTTGATTATCGATGATCCATATTGGCCGATACAGGTTGTTTTTGTTGTTTTGTTTTGTTATACAGCAGCTGGTACGCAACGCTCCAGACTAATTTTTTTCACTACTGTTCCAAAAATAATTTCAACCTCTTCTGAAGTCAGATTAAGCCGTCAAAAATTCTAAATTTTATCCTTTTACTTTGTTATTTATAGTGCTTATTTGCATAAAAACACACAATTAAAATGATTAGGAAATAAAAATATTGTATTTTATTGATAATAAAATTGTGTCATTAGTAGTTTTAATGACTAATATTACAAGCAGCTTAGAGCTGTTAAACAGCTCACAATTCATCTCTAATATTTATTTTATATTGCTGTGAAAACTTCTCCGACAAACAAGTGTCTTGACAAAACCTACATTTTACAAGATTACATCAAGATAACGTTATAATTTAATTTCGCCCAATACAATTTTTTTACCGAGCAGAGCCTGAACAATGTCAGCATTATCAACATTTATTAAGCATTAATGTCGATCACATGACATCATATTTTTACTGACCACTGTCTGATAACCATCGGCTGAAAAACTTTATTTCACACTATGACGGTAAAACTTTGTAATTAATCCGCGGTTCACTTACAGATCAACGACGGTTCTGTACACCACTATTATTGATTGATTGTATATATACAGTATATATGTAAAAGTACAAAGGGTCATCCCCACAATATCGTTGCAATATCGATATTGAGGTATTTGGTCGATAAATATTGAGATATTACATTTTCTCCATATCACCAGTATGTCATGTTGGATGCAAACGAGAGCTTTTCTTCAGTCACACAAACAAAAGCTTTTCCCAGTTCCTGCATTTAAAACGACCCGTGAGAAGAAACTGTGAGCTCGTCACTCACTGTGTCTGCTGTGGTTCTCCGGGCCTGCCGTGGTTCTGACGGGCTCATGGGGATATCCATGCTTCGGGGTCCGGCCCCTTGGCAGCCCTGATGAGGACAGCTTCCCAAGCCTGGGGCCACTTGGGCTCTCCATGCCTGAGGGGGGAACAAGCACACACAGGAGAGATATCGAAGTCAGTGGGTTTTTTGAATTTGTTCTTGGTTAGATGTCTGAAATAAGGTCTGTGGTTCAGACACGCTTGAGAGATTTTAAAGTTTTGTTTCCACAACATAAAATATGTCAGTAAAAAATGTAGAAGCTTTTACAGCTTTTACATATGACTGTGGCTTAGTGGTGAGCAGGGTCGTCCTTTAATCAGAGGATCGGAGATTCGATCCCCGGCTAGCCCATGTCGATGTGTCCTTGGGCAAGACACTTAACCCCAAATTGCTCCCGTAGCTGTGCCTACGGTGTGTGAATCTACGCATCTTAAAAAAAGAGTTTAAATGAGACGACTAAACGTCCTCACAAGAACACTAGTCCTCCTTCAGCTTAGTGGTGTAGACGTGAAGTCATGTGACCGCGGTGGAGTTCCTTTATAGCCTAACGTTAGCTTCTTACTTCTGCCGCGTCACGCTTCAAAAGTCATAAAAGTGGTGTTCATTTGTGAAGACTTATCTTTCCCTCTTAGATTATTTTCTGATATAATCCGAAATCCAGTGGAACAATCAAATTTGCTTTTTGTCGGGGGGAACCAGTGCGACGCTAACTTCCTGTTGTGCACGTCATCCCTGCAGCGCTCTACTGAGACGCCTGCTGACGCTCGTTAATCCTGACATCCCACTGCTTGTCGAAGCGTCGTGAGGACGCCGTCCCCTCGTCCTACAGTGCACCTCCTTCCCCGCCGCCCGCCGCCGCTGCTAGTGGACTGAAGGTCGTTTGAGCGGAGGCGCACCACGTCGTCTGCGGCGGTAATGAGGGCACGACCTTCCATGTTTCATTTCAAAATCAATACGCTCACTTACACACTAACTCCATGCTCTTCCCATTAGACAAAAGGTGAGCCAAGGGAAGGGAGAGGGAGGGAGACAAAGCTACTTTCCTTGCCTTCTTTCTTTACTATAAAAACAAGTGATGCGTCCCTTGATGGGGCCACTATTTTGCTTCGAGTCCCACATGGGACTTTATTTTGGAGTGAAAATATGTACGGTAGTCAACGGCGGGACAAATATTTCTTTGTTCATGTTTGAATTGTGCCATGAAACACACACGTGATGTTTGTCAATTCGAAAGATAATTTTGCAACTTTGTCGGAGTGACATTTAGTTTTGTGTCAAACTCGTCTCGCGCAGCGTGCGTCACTAAACGCGGACGTCAGCTTGTCTTGCTAGCTAGCTAAGCTGTTTTTGCGAGACCACGTTGTTGTTGTTGTTGTTGTTGTTGTGAGTTCATCCTGGTATGAAAAACACTGGCATCGTAGCATCGGAGAGAGAGACGCCACTTTCGCCACTTTTGGGTGTTAAATCTTTGTAATTACCTATTTTCATGGTCTTATATTTCTTTAGTTTTATGACAAAAAGAGAATTTCTTGACAAACATCATATTTATAATTCAGGGCAAAAATTCAGACATTCGAAATAAAGTCCCATGGCGGTTCACCAGAAGGGGCGGGACTTCGCCTCTCTATTACAGACGTCATGGCACCATCACCCATAGCAACCCTGCTTCATGTCACTTTTTGAGGGCTCTTCCCCGATGAACCCTCGTTCCCCTTCCAGCATGGGACAGTCTAATGGAGACCGGCTGACAACATGCTAAGTGGGACTGCTTACGACCCAGCATGCTTTTCTCTTTGTCACTCTCCTGATGAATTACAACCGCACACAAAAAGGGGGTCACTCATCGGTGGGGTTAGGGTGGGGGGTCCCCACTTAGTCCCCGTTTACACGCCACGCTACTCGCTCTGCACGGGGAGCGACAACATGCTCGGTTTGTGAAGAGTTGTTGCACGATGCAAGTTGCAGAAAGTCCTGCACGCGTCAGACATAAGACACGTTTCCTGTTCCTGTGTGTACAGTTCAACTTCTTAAAGACACAGCAAGACTTACGCTTCATGAAATCTCTTTAATGTCCCCGAGAGAAATTGGACGCTGGCTCATACTTGTTTGAGTTTCCATAGGGACCTTTGTTTTAAGTTGCAAATTGGGCATTCCTACAATATTCTTTCGGGGGAATAAACACTTTCTAGTTTTGCTCTGTTCAGCAATGTTTAAAAAAAACAAAAACAAACATTGCAGCTGCTGTTTTCGTATAAGATTGTTTCCACGAATAACCGACAATCCTACATTACTATACATTTCAGCGAGACACAACAAAACCTGGCTGACACCCACTCACATCTCTCTCCTCGCACAGTTCTGCTGACAAACCAAACCTGGGAAGAAGTATTTTAGCTCCCGCACGTGGCACTCTGCCATGCTGAGAGTGTGAGTGTGGTGTGTGTGTGTGTGTGTGTGTGTGTGTGTGTGTGTGTGTGTGTGTGTGTGTGTGTGTGTGTGTGTGTGTGTGTGTGTGTGTGTGTGTCAACCACAACAAGGTTACAGAGTTGCCTATTTATGTGGTTAAAGACTCTTCTTTTTGTCGGCCACACCTACCTGAGCTGTCGGGCAGTCACCCAGCACCAAAGGGGGGTGGGGGGGGCCCGGGTGGCCCCGGGGTCACCCACGTGAGGGAGGAAGGGGGCACCGAAGTGGGCGGGTTTTTTTTTTTTTGCCCACCAACGTTATGTTACATGGCAATCACACCTGCTGTGCGTCAAGGACCGGTCAGACTGGGCTTTTCGGAGGAGGAGGAGGAGGAGGAGTGGGGTGGGGGGGAGAGGAAGAGGAAGACAGCCGTCCTGTCCCCCCACTCTGCGGACGATAATGACGACGAGGCGGAAGAAAAAAAAACCCAGAGCCGGACAGGAGAGGAGAGATTCCGATTTCGTCTGCGCATGAAAAAAAAAAAAAAACAGCAATCCTTGGATACTTTCACCTTTTTATTCCCAGTTTCCAGCAGCCTTGGCCCCCCCCTCCTCCTCCACCTTCCTCCTCCTCCTCCTCTCCTGCATTAATATGTAGGCTATACACCACGAGGCACTTTCTTCAACCCTCTTCTCGTTAACCCCCCCCACTCCAGAAATAGAAAAAATAAAGCCAGGAGAAAGAAAAAAAAAAGATAGGTAGGTCCCCGACTCCTTGAGAAAAAATATTAGAATACGGGATGGTTTATATAGGCAGTGAAGCAAAATGGCGACTTTATTACGAAGGAGGAGTAAAAAAAAAAAAAAAAAAAAATCCTTGCGCCGGCTGGAGCTGAAGGGAGGCACACAAATATATTTAGTGGCGAAATGTCGACGGCGGCGGAACACTTTGTGAGAGCGAAAGAAAACGGAAGCGGAGGAAAAGGAGCAGAAAAACGCAGAGACCCTCGGCCGGGGTTCGGCTCCTTACCTCGGGATTATTTCGGGTTTTTCCTTTTTTCTTTTTCTTTTTTTTTTTTTATACGGATATTATCTCGGCGGCCGTGTACAGTATTACAGTAATGTGTGTTGGGTCATGCGCGTATCCACTCCACCTTTTGACAGTTGCAACTAGACAGTCTTGAGGCAACTTGCAAACTCTCGCGTTATTATTGTTATTATCTATATTGGTCGGATTAATATTGTTTTTTTTTTCTTGTTTTGTTTTGTTTTTGTTTTCCTGTCCTAATAAAAAAAAAAAACTCGCTGCGATACCGGCTCGTGCTGTTCTTCCGACGTAACGGCGCTCGTTCCTGATGGTGAAAAAAAAAGAAGAGAAAAAAAAGGGTCAGGCCTGAAAATTCCTCAGATCGACCTCCGCCAAGTGTTTTTTTTAATCCGCCAAATGTTCTCTCCCCCCCGCGCGTCCTCCGGCGTAAAGCGGTGGAACCAAAAAACGCTCATAGTCCGGGCTGTGTCGGCTTTTCTTTGTCATTTAGCTCACTGTCGGCCAGTCGAGGCAAGTAGCACCTCTTCCAAAAAAAAACCCCACTGGAATAACAAATATGTCTGCTAAATGTAGTTTAATAAAAGCTCCACACACCAGCTACATCAGCATTATTCACACATAATCCAGACTTTTATCATAATACCCCCCCTCCCACCCCCCAAAAAAATAAAATAAATATCAAGGTCAGTATTAATGCTTGATGTATTAATCTTACAACACAAACACTACAATCAATACAATATTGGATTTTTTTTATAAAAAAAACAAAACTATATGCACATGCACTCCCCGGCCTTTAACTCAGCTAATATTAAATGTCACATGATCACATCCTCCTTGTATCACAGCTCACTGGATGAATCACTCGTGGCATCATCGCCACCTCACTCGGTTTCCGTGGAACAACAGTGTGGGGGGTGGGTGGGGGGGGGGGTCTCTCTTACTCTTTCATTGGTGCCAGTCGTCATGACCTAATATTTCCTATTAGCTGAAAAATCATCTGAGACCATGATGTAATGTGTGTTTAAATAAAAAATATATATGTTTGCAGCACCACCAGTAGAGGGCAGCAGAGCCTCATTTTCTTTTTTGTACCAAGTTTGCTGTGACGTATCATGTGTGCTTAAATAACATTTTTTATTTTATTTACATAAAAAGAGTTTACAAAGTGTTTTGACGGACAAAGCAAATCCATATAATAGAAAGCTCAACAGTGAGGCTAAACAAAATCAAGACAAACTAAGGTAAAATTGAAACCCTGATAAAACAGATGAAACATTAAAACCAATCGATACAATAAGAACAAACTACATTTCTTTTAATTAGTTAATAAAATAATAATAACAACAAGAAAAAAATAGGAGGAAGACGACATCACATAAAAGTCATTCTGTAAAAATAAGTTTTAAGAAGTGATTTAAAAGAGATTACCGAATAACTTTAGTGGTATATTTTGTTACTTTTAAATCAAAACGTTTTCACACACTCACACAAAGAGCTACATGCAGAGTATGAAATACTATTTCATATTAATATGCAAAGAAAAGTCTCAGAAAGATGAAAGAACAAAGCAATAATGCATTGAATGACCTCCTAAATACATTTCCTTAAAGTTAGAATAATGTCTCACTGCTACAATTTGTATTTTGCGTGCTGTCTAAGGGAAATACAGTATGCCACTGATTCTTCTTAATATAGGTTAATATTTTAACAAGTTTAAATTGTTATTGTTGCAACTGACAAAAGATTATGTCCAGTCGATGGTTTGTATTCTTTAGTCCTCCACCAGGGGGCAATGCTGTCCTGTGAGTTACCAAGAGCAGCTCTTAAACAGTTGGAAAGTTTCTGAAAACTGAAACCAACACTGAAGTACCTTAAACTTGCATTCTCTCTACTGACCATCAGGGGGCGACTCTTCTGGTTGTATAGAAGTCTATGAGAAAATGACTCTGCTTCTCTCTTGATTTATTACCTCAGTAAACATTGTAAACATGAGTTTATGGTCTCAATCTCTAGTTTCAAGTCTTCAATACAGCATGATGTTCATTTAGTAAATTATGATCCATTTAGATTCAAATAGACCATCAAGCAGGGTATTCTTTAGGGCGGGGCTACTTTGTGATTGACAGGGCTGGGCGATATGACAATATATATTATCAAACGATAAAAACGTGTATATACTTATTCTATAAAAACCAGCGGCCGAACTGCGTTACGGCAATATTTATTTCCGTTGGGCGACGCTTTTGCACTCAATTTCGTAATCAAATGAAAAATAAACTCATTCATTACACCATTTATTTATTGAATTACCAGAAAATGTGCTATATTAAAAAAAAGTGTTCAGTATCTTTTACTTTGCTCCGCTTGCTTGAGTGTAGGGAAGCACAGGCGGCAAGCTGCCGGTTCTGAAAAGTGAAGCCAATGCTGAAGTGTCTTAAACCTGCATTCTTTCTAACGGCCATCAGGGGGCGACTCCTCTGGTTGTATAGAAGTCTATGAGAAAATGACTCTACTTCTCTCTTGATTTATTCCCTCAGTAAACATTGTAAACATGAGTTTATGGTCTCAATCTCTAGTTTCAAGTCTTCAATACAGCATGATGTTCATTTAGTAAATTATGGTCCATTTAGAGTCAAATAAAGACGGAGCTACTTTGTGATTGACATGTTGCTACCAGGGGGTTGTCCGGTCTGGGAGTTGTCCGTGTTTTTCGTCTCACAACTTTAACCCTTTCACAGTGTCTTTTCACTTCCTGAAAGTTAATTGTAACATTTTGGTTGCCTAAAAATGTATTTTTCAGTGTTCGGTTATGCTTAGCTCCACCCATTAGCTGGTTGCAAAAAACACAAGATGGCGACGGCCAAAATGCTGAACTCTAGACTTCAAAACGGCAGTCCACAAACCGTCACGGCGACTTACCCCACTTCTTATAAACAGTCTACAACGTATCCTCATACAACGGTTCGTATGATATCTTGCGAAAGTTCCTCCTCATTTTTCATTCGTTTTCCTACAAACGACGATTTCTGCTCGTTACGGGTATTTACAAAATAAACTTCCGTCTTCGAAGGAAACAACTTAGTTAGGGTTTAAGCAACAAAACCACTTCGTTAGGTTGAGGAAAAGATCGTTGTTTGGGTAAAAATAACGACAGAAGTTACTTAAGTCCAGTAGTTACTTAAGTCCAGTAGTTACTTAAGTACAGAAGTTACTTAAGTACAGAAGTTACGGGACTTCTCGTTTCACTTGGGGGACAAACATCTGTCTCCTGGGGTGAAAGATCGCTGTTTGTTGGACCCATCCTCCTGCCCTCTGTGTGTGGGCTTCAGCGGTCTTTATACTGCCTCTTTCATGATTATGTGAATAACCTAAAAATTGCCGTGGGATATCTACAAATTTCGAGCTACAAGAGAACAGCCTGCTGTCTCTGCTCTTTATCCACGTGGAAACGTCTTTGACACTTCTAAATGTGTAGTTTTCTTTTTCACGGCAATGCCACGTGTTTTATATTGACGTCAGGGGACTTCGAGGTGGTGATCAGCTGGTTCTCGACCCACTGAGCCTGCTGGGTGTTTCACTCTCCACTGAGTGACAAATGACATTTTCCTGCAACCGCTGGCCCAACTGATAGACGTAAATCTTTAATGGCCGCTGATGAGTATTTTATGAAGGGCCTTGTTTGACCGCTGATTAATCCTTTTTACCGTAGCAATGATTTATGTTCCCACTCCTCCTCTGCTGAGAGAGCAAAAAGCCTACTTTATATAGTTATATAAACGCAGCAGGTGGAGCCGTCTGTGCCCTGAAAGGCTCTCGAAGAGTCCATCCAGCAGTCGACTGTGTTTATTTGTCTCGTGACCTTTACCGGGGAAAGATGAGTGAGCACACGTGCACTTTTCTCCCACGACTTGCTTTGTAGTGGTGTCCTGAACGTTCACACTTGGGCGCTGGCCAGAAGAAAAAAAATCACAGCCTTCAGCTGTTTTTCGCCACCGAGCAACTCCACCGAGCAACTCCACCGAGCAACTCCACCGAGCAGCTGCTTGAGGGCCGCTCAACAGTAGCTGATGAGAGTGTTTCTCATCACACTTCAGTGCTGTCAGACGACTGAGATCCGGCTGATGATCAAAGCCATGAGCAGACGACGATAAACACGCTGGATGTAGTAGCCTCTGCGTTTGTTTTTTGTTTGTTTGTTATTTAGAGAATGATGACGAAAGACGAGCACTCGAAATGAGAAGACACTTAAACAGTAACCAATTAACTGCACCGTCCGACCATCTGCTCCCGCGGATTTATTCTCCGTCAGGGTGGAGAAGGCCACTGTTCACTGAATCTGTTTATCATATGTGTGTGTGCCTTGTTATCAACTGGTGAGATGCTTCATGTGTCTCAGTAATTGGATCCCAGTGTGTGTGCGTGAGCTCGAGACAGAGACGTGGTGTGTCTCTTTAGGGAGGCAGTGCTGCACTTTGCATTTACCGAGTCAGAGTTGTGACCCTGACTGACAGTCGGGGCACAGGTGCAAGTTTGAGATATGCTCTCGCTCGCAAATATAATGTTCAATTAATGTGATTCAGATTTATATATTCAGTTTAGGATTCACTTTCTTTTTTAAACTGATTCATCTTTCTTTGTTCTTGTATATACTGATCTTCAAGGTAATAATTGAAGAACGAATTAATGGAGGAATTTATTCATTAGAAGCAGAAATGAAGGGCAAACACGAGAATGTGAGAACGGAGCAAACAAATGCAAGGAACGATCAGCAGAAGGATGGTGGGAAAGGAAACATAGATGGAGAAAGAGAAACAAGTATCCAAAAATGCAGAATAGGATATCCAGGAAAACACTTGGGATTTGAGGAGAGGGCCGCTGCGGTGAATCACTTCTGTGCCAATTACATAATAGCAGTTGGGTTTCTGTGTGTGTAGGTGTAAAAAAGATAAATCTGTAGTGTTTCTGTATGATTGGTAAAAAAAAAAAAGCATAACAATAAAACATTTTATTTCAACATTTGTGATTTTTTTTTTTTTTTTTCAACTACTTAAAGGAGCAGTGTGAAAGACTTAGTGGCATCTAGTGGTGAGGTTGCAAATTGCAACGAAATTACTCACCCCTCCCTTTCCGGTGACGTAAAAACGCTACAGGTCCTCACGAAAGCCAGTGTTTGGTTTGTCCCTTCTGGGCTATTGTAGAAACATTGGGGACTCCGTGAAGGGGACCCGCTCAGAAAAACACGACTCATTCTAAGCTAAACTGAAACACAACGATTCCTAGTTTCAGGCGATTATACGCTAATGAAACATAGTTATGAATACTATATTCCATTCCTGCCAATAAACCCCCCTTATTCCTAATCTACAATGCTGTGACAGATGCCAAACTGACCATCTCACCATGCTTTCATGCTACACTTGTTACAAATATAAGCCATCTCATCATCTCACAAATAGTTTAGCCTATTAACAACATTTCTCTCCATCTCTCAAATCATTTAGTCTTCTGTTAGCAGAAGGCTAAGCTAAACTATTAGCAACATTTCTCTCTATTTTTTAAACACTTTTGATATTGAAGCTCGAATCACAGTTCATCATCTCAAATCTATACGGGTGAGGTTGACTTTCTATTTGTTTATGTTAGCAGACAATACTTATTTCTGGTGAAGATATCTTGTTGCTTTGATGCCACAAGAATAGAACAAACAATAAAACATTATAGGAATAAAATGTGAAAATAAGGGCCGACAATGAATCTCAATTAGTTTATTCTAAAAAGACAGCTTCCATCACGTTCCATACCATATGTCTTCATATCTGTAAAGCAGATACAATATGTCTCACTTGTCCTTTTCTTGCATTTCAAACAGCACATCAGTCATCGGACAAAGTAAACCAAAAAGTTCATATTTACAGGATGTCAGATAATCCAAAAATAATACAGTGAGTTTTCTCCCTTTTCGAATCTTAAGTCGAATACTTACATTGCCCAAAGACTCCTTGTCAAGGGACGAACGGAGGGATGTTGGAGGGGGAGGTTTTGTGTGTTGGAAGTTTATTTATTAGATTTATTTATGTATGTGACTTAAACATCTTCAGCATACAAAGCTGTCTGCTGCTGTCTAGAGTGACACCAAAGGGTGCTCACTTGAGTTGCGCTGGGACTCTAGCATCTGGGTAGCTGTCATTTTGATTTCTGAGCATTTGAAATCCCTGTGTCCCACCAGGGGAAAAAAGTGGGAGGGGAAACAACAGAGGCCGTGTCCTACTTCTTCGTATTTGTGTGCGAGGGATGACGTACAGTATACAGTAGGGCGCACACAAAGGACAGAAGGCTGGCAAATGCTGCCGCTGTTAACAGGCAAAATGTATATTTCCCTCAGCAGACACAGACTTGCATCTCGAATCATTTATCCAATACTGAGTTACTCCTCTTCACCTTATCATTTAAATTATTGCTTTATCAAGCATAGACCGTCAGTGATTATCACATTAACTCTGTGCTCTCTGGATCCATTCCATTAATAAAAGACTACTGTTACAGTAAACGCAGATTTACAGTGTATGTTATTCTACAACGTTCATACTGATATATATATATATATATATATATTTATATATATATACTGTATATATTTCTATTATTTCTCGCTGACATACTGCAGATCAGTTGCGATACAAAAAGACTGATTGTTGGAATGACATTCGGCTGAAATTGTTATTGTTGATCCTCCAAACCTATAATTCCAAAACTAAAGTCCTGAGAGGAAAATGTGACCTGTGGATGAAGAGTTGATCAGGATTGTGTTGGCATTAGTCAAGACCAGCTCTGAGTCCTCGTGAAACAGGCTCAGTGTTACACCTTCGAAGGGAAATCGGGATTGACTGCAGGTTTTGGTCACTTTTGATCCGGCGGCCGAATGGTGGCGCGGCACGTAAATCTGAGTTCACACCTCAACGCAAACCATCACCCACATGGGTTCAGCAACACTGGGCTCAAAGGTGAAGGTTATATAAAACCATGCCAAAGAGTTGTTCAGGTAATGACCTTAACCAGACGAATCCCGGTTGTGCACATGTCAGAAAAAATATGTTCTGATCCGGATGAGACAAGAAACCAAAAGGAGATTTGCTGCGATCAAGCATATGCCAGTGACAGGCCTACATCATCACTAGGGTTGTGGATTTTACATCGCATCGCTATGTTACAGTGGGTACCCCTGTCTTGAGCGGGGAGGAGGGGGGGCTTTGTCAACCGCCTCGGTGTCTGTGAACCAGATTGGCCGCGTTGAATGAGAGTCCTCCAGACCGGTTGGCATGTAATCTATAGGCTCGTCCTCTCCTCTCCTTTCACTCGTCGATCCTCCGCTCACATATCTGAAGACAGCAGCTCGTCCATGGCTCCGAGAGATGTATTGTGTCAGGGGAGGAGGGAAAGGGCTGCCAAATGGATCCAGGGAGATGAGCTAAGAGAAGTTTCCAAAAGAGGCTGCAGAAAGAGGGGAGAGAAAAGAGGAGGGGTACATCATTAGGATTCACTTGTCTAGTAATGGCAGAGGTTTAAGTTACGACAAGGAGCTTTTAACGGGTTATGATAGAGTCTCAATTTAATACTGATGTCTCCATATAGCCTGTAAGCAAACAAGACCATCAGCAAGAATATTTGCTATTTCTATGTATCCTTGATGTTTGTCCTCGGGTCTGATTCCACGCGAAACCAGAAACTCTTTCACCTCAGACTCCAGTGGGGAGCCGAATTGCTCGTTGGCACGGGAGAACCAGAACCAGGTCTACACGTGGCAGACTGTCAGACCCTGCTGCAGTAAAATGAGAAGTGTCCATCACTACTACGTTTTCTTTTTCTGTAGTTTATAATACTACTACTGCCTAGAAGTGCAGGAGGCAAGCTGTTATTTGAGCACTTTTTTGCTCGACGTGAATGGTCACGTGATACGCGTTTTCAGGTGTGGTAGTATGGATGGAGATTATTTCTGAAATGGCACTAAAACGCCATTTAAAATGTAAACTTTCTAGTGTGGATATGGTCTAAAAGGAAGTCTGGCACGCGGAAGAACTACTGCTTTCGTCCACAGGGACCGCCAAAATCAACACAAAATGAAGGTTCCTCGTAGTAGCTTTGAAGTGTAGACATATTAAGCTCTCACATCACATCATCCCTCAGACTGTCTCTGTTAATGCACCATGAAGCAGACACATCCTGCCTTGAAAACACAGTTGAAACGCCTTTTCAGTATGGGGCGTACGGCCTTCCTGATTCTGTATGTGACGCCTTACTCCCCCAAACTCGGAATAATCAAGTAACCAGGGAGACTAGCCTCTCCTCGTGTAACACACTGCACTCAGTCACAGATCTATACAACAAGTAAGAGAGTAATGGTGGTGCATTAAGATTGTCCCCCGTGTAGGTATACAAACTGTGAAAGGAAAACACTGAAAACGTCTGTAAAATAAACCTGGTTATAATCAGTTCATCTAAAAAAGGTCAAAAGGTCAGAGGATACACAAAAATCCAATAATTCCTACCATATCATTCTGCTGTGCCGTTTCGCTGGCATTTAATATTGTTTAGGGCATAAATTATGGCATTAAGCTGATCAGCATGTAATAAAAAGCCTTTTTTCCTCAACGTAAGTTAGGTGGTTTCCCTGACAACTAGTCAGTTTGCTCCATCCAGAAATGACACCAGAAGTTAGTGGGAAAGCAGCCTTTCCTCTCCCAGACTGCTGGCATTTCAGCTGTGAGCCCTCCTCTGCTCTCCTGGTAGCCGAGGAAGACACTCCACGCGGTCTCTAGACACTGACGGATGTAACACCGGCGCTGGAGTGAGCCTGAACCAGGAAACGATGGGGAGGCAGTTGATATGACCAGAGGCCCGTACAGACAGAGAAAAAACACCTCTTTGATAGAAAGCCCTTTTTAAAATGAGCTCCCGACGGAGTCGTTGGTGCAGCAGAGGAGGAGCGGCGGATAGGAAAAGCAGCACAGAGGACAAACGACACGTGCTTTCTTTTTTCTCCATCTGTCAAGCTCAGAGTTTCATTCATATTCCAATTCAGTGCTAAAGTTCGGCTGGCAGGCCACACGGAGCTCTTAGTGAAGCTCTGCAAGGATGGGTAACAAACACAAGGTTACCGTGACGATCTCCCACGGCAACCAAGGAAGCTGCCGACAACACAGTCTTTTGATTCGAGGCAGGGGTTCAAGTGTTGGTCATCCTGTTTCAGCTAATTACCACAGACTCTGAAACGTGGCAGATGGCGAAACACAAAGGCATCGACCGACTTTGATGAAAATCTGGTGTGTTGAAAAGGAAAGAGGGACTGTGTAAAGATAAACCAACAACCAGAGGCTGAGAAGAAGAAGAAGAAGAAGAAGAAGAAGAAGAAGAAGAAGAAGAAGAAGAAGACGGAAGAGGAGGGCAGATCCCCCACTGGGCTCTGATCTCAATCCTCCCTCCCAAAGCTTCCCAGATGTTACCACAACCCCTGCATGCTTCACACTACCCCGAGAGAGCCGTGGCTCTGGGCTGTGGAAGACATCATCCTTTACCTCTCACTGAAAGACTGATATAATCAGCCTGCTGAAAATACATGAAATACGGAAGTTTTGTGCACAAAAATAGCAACAGAATAGCTTTCACAACCATGAAAGGGTTATGTACAGGAGGAAACAACATACTGTGAAATAATGCAATGCAAACTCCAGCGACGCAGGTTGAAGTGGTGGATGGGCCTTTATGCCGTATGTATATTCCACTTTGATTGCATCTGATTTGAATTTCCCCTCTGCATACATTTCAACTGTTAGCGACAAGAGAATTTGAATATTCTTTGTTATTTAAGCATGACAATGAATCTTTGCCATAAGTTTAAAGTGTTACGAACACAAAAAAAATCTATGTTTTTAGTTTCGAACACTTGAGAAGTGGCTGTAAAAAGTTTATAGTTTCTTGGAGTTACAACAGATGCCAAAAGTTCACATCAGTTAAAATGCACTCCAGCATTGATTAACTTGTAGATTACAACTTAACCACTACAGGTAAGTTTGACAGTTGCTATACTCAGTGAATGGTGGAACAAGAGATGAGTGATTGACATAAAAAATATATTAAGTGCAGTAAAAGTGTAACCAATAGCAACAGTAGTAAGGTCTCCCGAGGCAAAGTGGTCCCAGGTAGAGTTGGTGCGGCAGAGGCTCTTAGGGTCAAGCTCCCAAACAATGCTGGATCCTACGATTCCTACGGTTTTATGTTTTATATGTAAGACATTAGACAACTTTTTTGCGTAGTCATCGTAATGACGGGTAACCTTCATGTGTAAAATTGCAAAGTATCCTGATACAACGGTTCTTATGATATGTTGTGAAAAGTTACTCCTCATTTTTGGTGCGTCTTCCTACAAAAGTCCAGCAACACATGTCACTTTCCACTCGTTACATGCATGCGGTCTTTTCAAAATACACTTCTGTCTTCACAGGAAACTCAGTTAGGTTTAGGCAACAAAGTAATACTTTGTTAGGTTGAGGAATAGATTGCCGTTTGGGTTAAAATAACCGCAGAAGTTACTGAAGTACGCAAGTTACGTGGCATAAACGTCCTGCTCCCCTCCAGCCAGCTTGGGGTGGGTTTTAACTGTCTTTATACTTCCTTGTTCAACAAACATAATGTGGATAAGAGACAGAAACATTTCGAGGGATCAAAATGACGGCACATCATTTTTTCGTAGATATTGGTAAAATTGCTGTAGTTCCGCTTAAATACAAATGCAACTATATTGTTTATACTTTCTCCTGAAATTCTATCAACTAATCAAAACGTCAGTAAAATATAGAGCCCGTCTACAAATAGGCGACACCTTTCAATATTTTCTATGGGCTCCATGAGACAAACAATCTCTTTCAGTCACAGACACATGCATTTCTTTGAATTCTAGCTATTTATTCGCCCCCAACCCTCCTTTGGTTATCAAGCGGAGAACAACATCTTCAACATTAACTTGTAAGAAGTAATGTGATTTCATGTTAAGTGTGAAATGCTATCACGGTGCTTTTGAGCAAGTGAGCCTGCTCCAGACAGATTAGCATGGAGCGGGGCCCCACAGCCGGGGAACGAGAGTCCTATCAGACCAAGCTTTCATTCGCTATCCATGTTCTTTCATTAACCTCTTACCGCGTCTCATTTCTTTATCTCTGTGATCCGTCATTCCCTCCCCCCCCCCTCCCCCTCCCCCTCCCTGTATTTCGACACTCTCTATCCGTTAAACATCTTACCTCTAATCGCAGCTCCGTGTCCTCTTTATTTTCTGCTCACTAGACTTCCCTTTTCTTCCCTCTCCATATTCAAATCCCTCAGGTGTTTCTCTGCTCTTTTCTATCATTTGTTCTTCTTAATTTTGACATCACATAATTTATTTCCAAAAGGAGTAGAGACACCGAGCGGGCACTTATTGCTTGTAATGGTGTAAGAGATCACTGAATGAGTGAATTTTTTTACAAGGCTGCCAATGTGAATAGTATGAGAGTCCTGTAACGGTCGCCGTAAATCGTGCCACCGCGGCTCGCATCAGAGAAAAACTTCACTTCACGCTCAAGCTTAAGTTTTTATTTTCATCCTCTTTTCAACAGTTATTGTGAGATCAATATTTAATCTTTGGTAAATCCATTGCAGATGAATCAGACCTGACAGGCGGTGTGACACAAGGCTCCGCTAAATCACACCAGAATTGTAAATGTGTCTGGAGAATCTCTCAGGGACAATAGCTGAAAGTGTGTGTTGGGTTGTGTGTGGAGCGCAGCGTGAACCGAAACAGCTCGCAGGTGCATGAGCTGCTGTGCAACAAGTTTGGCTCTTTCTCTCTCACCTCCAGCCCTTACACTTTAAACTTCACCATCACCATTGCTTCTCCACCCACCTCATTTGCTCGTTGAAACATTCACATCTCTTCACTCCAACACGTATCAGCATCTCTCAAGAGTGCCCTTTCTCTCTTTTTAACTCTACGAGGCGGCTAAACGAAAGCATCTGCACTCTAACATGCACACAAAGACAACGTTAAACATGAGGGTATTTTTCATGTTTACCATGACCGGCTGGTCACATCCAGCATTCGTAGCTGTACCTACGAAAAGTAATGTGCCGTAATTCGTATGTATCCCACAAAATAATTGTGTATGTTATGCACATAGTAATAAAAGAGGAAGTAAAAAAGACTGCAAAGGCCCACACTGGGTATATGTGGGAGTGGAGGTGGATGGGTCCAACAAACGACGATCTTGTGAAACTGGAAGTCAACGTTTTATTTGTCACGTAACTTGCGTACTTCAGTAACTTGCGTACTTCAGTAACTTGCGTACTTCAGTAACTTGCGTACTTCAGTAATTTGCGTACTTCAGTAACTTCTGTGGTTATTTTAACCAAAACTACGACCTTTTCCTAAACCTTACTAAGTAGTTTTGTTTCCTGTGAACACGGAAGTTTATTTTGAAAAAAACGTATGCATGAATCGAGCAGAAATTGACAGGTTGCAGGCTTTCTTAGGAAAACGCGCAAAAAAATGAGAAGTAACTTTTGATAAGATATCATACGAACCGTTATTTGAGGATAGGTTGACCATGTCCACCATCGTTTAGCATGTTAGCATACTAAGGTTTTGTAATTTGCAGGTTTTTGTTCAAAATCTATTGCAATTAATCGCCACCATTCACTCAAAAAACAAAAATATCAACCTCATGGTGGCGATAGAAGAAATGTAAGGAGATCACAAAAGTAAATATCCTCTGGGGACCATGAATATCTGTACAAAATGTTGTGAAGATCTTTCAATAGTTGTTAGGATATTTCAGTCTGGACCAAATGCCATCCTTGGAGCCACATCGCATGATCATTATTTTTGGACAGACCGAATTCCTTTAAGTGGTTTGACAGTAGAGGCTATAGTTTGCTGGTTACATTAACTTTGCTGAAGTGTCACTTGTCCTGCTGGAGATCAGTGGTTCCCCGTTCGTCCTCGAAGCCCCCCTACTTGTATCTAAGCAAAGCTGATCCTCCCTAATCTGAACAAAATCCTCAACTTGAATAAAGTGATTCAGCGTATTAAATGAGTCATTCAGTTTTTATTAAATCAACTTTCTTTAATGAATATAACTCGTCAGTTTTGTCAACATAAAAAAAGTGATGACGTCTTGACTGATTTTACTTTTGGACTTTAAGACGCTCTGAAGTTATTGGAAATGTTTGGATCTTGCGAGTCGGAAACAATCCTCCACACAACTGGAATCTAATTCTACACATAGTATAATACTAATACTAGGGGGGCAACGGATGATAAAATTTGGAATCGTATTATGGATTTGGGTCACGGATTATGGATCGGATCAGCACAAAAGAAAAAAAGGGAGCAAATATAACTTTCAGAGATGCCCCGTTCACGTTGTTTTTGCAGCCGATACCAATCGATGATCATCGATGATCCATATTGGCAGATACAGATAGTTTGTATTGTTTTGTTGCTGGTATACAAGTTTCCAGATTATTAAATGTTTTTCACCAACATCTCAAAAATCAATTCAACCACTCTGAAGTCAGTGTAAACCATTAAATATTCTAAATGTTATCTTTTTACTTTCTTTGTAGTCATCTATCGTGGTTGTTTACACTAAAAAACACAATTCAAATGATTAGGAAATAAAAGATCTTGAAAAAAATATTTTAAAAAGTTTTAATGATCATCTCTAATATCTATTGTATATTGCCTTGAAAACATCTCCTTCAAACAACTATGTTTATTCAAGTTTCCCACTAAAAATAAAATTTTACGAGATTACATTTGAACACATTATTATGAGGTTTATGTAACAATGTAACGTTATCAGGGATCAGCGAATAGAAAGCAGGAATGTCGGTTTCCTGATCACATATTTTTACTGAACATCGGCCGATAATGATCATCAGTGAAACTTTATTTCACACTATGACAGTTAAACTGTGTTATTAATCTGCGGTTCACAAGCGTGCCAGACCATGAGGTGGGAACACGGATTGACAGCAGTCCGTTACACCACTAACTAATACTGATACTGACAAATATAGGTTTAAACAGAATATGGACCACTATTTTTGACTAAGGACGAATAAAACATATATTTTAAAATGCTTTTATATATAGACTTTTATATGAATTATCCAGTAAGTGAACGCACCTCCATGTTGAGAAGCACTGCTGAAGATAATGACAGGACGGGTCATTTCATGTTTTTTTTAATTTAATGTTCCAGTCCTCGCTCAGACCTTTAGCACCTCTGCCCTCATCTACTGCCTTATTACCACCTCATCACACTCAGCACCGAAAACAACCCCTATTATCACCCTTTCTGCTGCTTCCCACCCCGTCCTACTTTTATCACCTCTGAATACCCTCCAACCCTGTGAACCTCAGGTGTTTTATAAGGCCACCAAATTAGCCTGTCCTTATTGCTCAGAGTCAGAGCCTGCTGAACTGGCAAATTACATTTGCATTGCTCTAATAATAGAAGCGTCCAACAGCAATTTAATTCTTTCTCCTTGCCAATCAATTTGATTCCATCCCTCAATTTAATTTGGTTTGATTCAATTCATGCTTAATTGGCGTGCATGTCATATAAAAACAATTTGCACTAAGTGTCTAAGAGGAATGAGCTAGAATGATACGAGAGAAAACATTAAATTAGCAAACAAAACTGAGTGATTCTGGGTTAGAGGTCGACAGACGTTTTACAAGCTATCGTTGTCGGTGGAAATGAGCTCCGATAGTGACCGATGATTGCATAGGTGCCACCAGTCACATGGGAACATACTGATTTATTTCCTCAGTAAACATTGTAAACATGAGTTTATGGTCTCAAGCTCTAGTTTAAGTCTTCTTCAATACAGCATGATGTTCATTTAGTAAATTATGGTCCATTTAGAGTCAAATAGACCATAAAGCAGGGTATGCTTTAGGGCGGGGCTACAAGCTGATTGACAAGTTGCTATCGTCTGTCGCCTTTCTCCTGCTCCAAATTATGGTTATTATACCGTTTGACCTCTAGTTTGAACGTCTTTTATCCTGGTGATCCACTGGTTTAAGGCGCATGTGGCTGGTTTGAGTCAGGCCAGATTTGAGATTTGCGTCACTTGTCTTCCCCATTTCTCCCTCGTTATGTTTGACTGTCAACTCTCTTGTGAAACTTGAAAGCCAAATGCTGAAAGAAAATCATAAAAAGTCAGTTGAAGCTGAGATATTCAGTTTAAATACTGATCTTTCGAAACGTCATAAGCTAAAAGAATGTGTTGTTTAGTTTGTGGTGTTGAGAATATACATGCATTGATAACGGTCTTTGTTAATTATAATTGGCTAGCAGCCCGATTTAGTGCTGTATGCATTGGCTGCTCCTCTTGTTCTTTAATCCCAAATTTTACTTTGTCAGTTCAATAAATTGTCTTTTATCATTCAGACAGATAAGGTTTTTTTTTTTATTTAAGTTACTCATTTACCTTCACGATAAAAAAAGAAAGAAGATTTGTTAAAACTATTTCATATTGTGCCATTCAATGTGTCTGCAGATGAACTGATTACATCTTTAACCGTCATCTCACAGTCGGGAGCCTGTTTCTGTGACTTGCTTGGTCTCAGGATTGCAGGGTTGCAGCACTATGCTCCTTATCTTTTATATCCCATCTACCTCTTTCTGTCTCGCTCTCTCTAACACACACACTTTCCATATTGATGCGAGGCTTTGGAGCTCTCACAAAATCTCTGGTCTCCAAACGCAGTCAATGTTGCGTTTACAAAAAAACCTTCGAGTTCCCAAGGGTGGGTCATGGATAGATTGAAATGGGCATCAAAACCCAGAACTTGTTTATATAATTTCTGTCAAGCTCTGACCTCAAAGCAGACTGAGGAGGATGGAGAGGGGAGGGGGGGGGGGGCAGGATAGTAACAGCATGAGCATTGAGCAGCATGAATGATCAGAAAGGGAAAGTGTTTCAAAGACCACTTCATTAACTTGTTTGAATGAAACTGTTGATTTTAAAAACGCCATTAGTTCATAATGATCAGTTGACGCACTTCTGTCAAGGGAGATTGGATCATTCAGAGATTATTTTTTTTGCTCATTTGAATACTGAATTACTGAAGCACGCTGGAAAGCAACAAGCATTTTGCAATTCCACTCCAATGCCACACATCCCCTCTCATTGGAGACACGAGCTCAGCTGAATATGGTCATGATCTCGAAGCACAAAAGAAGTGCATTTGAATAAAAATATCTTCAAAAGTTTTACAAGTATGGCACTTGTCATCCATCAAAACATACCATTGAAGATGTAAGAAAATAAAAGTTTGCACTTGAATTTAAGTGACTTTTCTCAAAGCGATAATTAACTGTAGTATCTGGAAACTACGGGGGAACATTTTGTTGCAAAACTTTTTTTCTAAACTTTTTACAAATCCAGTTGCAGAGAAACAAAAACTTTGTGGACAATACACTTCGATGACTCGTAGCCATGAGTGAACACAGAAAAACGACCACCCACAACGAGCACGACATGCTGAAAAAAACAAGCAGGCGGGGAAGCGAGACGCGTCAAAAGCTGAATCCAGGTCAGCAAGTGATGGACTGAGCCAGCTTATTGATGGCCTGGATAATAAAAGTGTTTACCGAAGCCGGCATTCAGAGGCAGGGCCGCAAATCAGGAGCTCCCGTCAATAAAACCACATGCAGCCACTTCGGTGTCCAACTTCACGTTTGTGTCGGAAGGCAAGCGTGGCCTCAGACTGCCTCCACCCAATTTAGCCGCCCTCGTCTTTCTTTATGTTTTCCACTCTCGCAAAAAAAAACACACAATCACTCACAGAGACACACAGAAACATGGATACTCGCACGCACAAGCAATCTTGTCACTTACTTCGACTGAGGAGCTGCAGGTTGCGGACCTCCTCTCGGACCTGCAGCTGGAGGACTTGTTGGAGGACCTCCTGCCTCAGCGTCTCCTGGACGATTCCCATCCTCTCCAGCTTCTCCCCGTTCAAACGCAGCAGCGCCCGACCTGCCAAGATGAGGAGTGGATTCAGTTTCTCTAGTTTAGAAAAGTAGACATCTTTCCAAACAATTATTATTCCAATTCGAGTAATTTCACAAAAAAGTCAAAACAAAGCCTTTTGAACCCCAAAACCCGCCGGGCAGGATGGAAAAGCATGTTTTCTTTAAACAATCGGCAAAAATACATAATTTTCATCTTTCTGAGCGACTGAAATGAAGCATAAAATTGTGATATTTTATTCTACGTGCCTCATTTAAAATCTCACCCCGAATAAACAGTAGTAGCCAGATTCTGTAAAAATAAATAAAAAATCAAACAAATTCATTTTATTCTTTTTTATGATTTATGGCATTGTAACTGTGTCATACTGTACAAAAGACATATTTGAGTTCTCTCTACTTCTCGCCATGGTTGTGCTGTTTCCATAGAGGTGCAGGTCTTTTATGTTGCAGTGAAAATCAAGGCCACAGAGGATTAATGTGTATGTGCATGTCGGTTTCTTCCAATACTTTGAGGACATGCATTTCACAGGAACAGGATGCTTTGAATTGCCATTTTGTATGAATGTGAGGGCTTATCTGTTGCACGATTCACTGACTTATATCTCGGGTAATGTGTGTTTTTCCAGGTTTGTACTCTTTAGTACAATAGTGCTGCAGGAATGAGTCCTAAAACGTGCATTTTTGCACTTCTGGTTCCTCTTCTTAAAGTCAATGGGTTTTTGGAACGATGTCTGAAATAAGATCTGTGTTTAACACTAGCTTAGCGATTTTATTGGTTTGTTCTACAGTATAAAATAAGTCAGTAAATTTCCCTTTTGACGCTTTTACGTGCCTTAAAAAAGGTTGGTTGCTAAAAAGTGGCTTCCTGGTTGGTCTACAAAAATACCTCGTCCCTTCCTGAACTCTATATAAAGAGGTGGACTCAGGCTGGCTGGAGTTTAACTACAGAGTTTGGAAGTTAACCCCAGGGACATATACATTTAACATACCATTACCCACAGTAAACAGCTTTTACAGCCAAGCTGCACTCACACAAACATAAAGGCAATGTGAGAAACGTTCACGCGTGCTAATACGGGCGCACACGCACACACAGGTTACTATGAGTAGGGGAGCCATGTACTTCGCCGGTGCAGACAGTAGAGGAATCCATCACACCTGCAGCTTCTCCGTGCGATGCCCAGATCATAATTAGACTCATTACTCACGCAGCTCACTCTCCACTTCATTCCATTGATTCTTATTTCCCTCCCGTAGACGTCGCTATGTCCTCTGTTTCTGTACAGTCTCTGTGAATTCCATACACATCGTAAACGGTCTCTCACTCTGAGACGCGAACATCCGCAGACTCAAAATGAAGATGATAATGGTACACAATCATTAAAGTGTGTTTGTTGTGCAAGAGAACGAAAGAGAGGAAGACAAGAGGACAGGAAATGGAAAAAGGAGAATTCAGTCCGATTGCCCCAGAGACGGGGACTTTGGGGAATGATGGGGATTTATGATGGCACTTGTTTGTACTTGTCCAGTTTCTTCGATCTACAGGGATTGAGGAAACTCTTTTCTTAATAAAGCTTTGTTGAAGATAAACGATTGATACTTTGTGGGCAGCAGACCGACTACTCAACATTATATCAGGAAGCAGCAGTAATTAGGATTTTTCTTTTTTCACATCCCAACTCTTTGAGATATGATTTATAGCTCTCACTGCTAAATGAGGGCATAACTGTCATCCAGGTCTTGCCTTACACTCTGAAATAAGGGTTCCAAACGGGTTCTACCAAGAACCATTTGCTTTTGAAGAACCCTTTTATGAATAAAAGTTTTTTCAAGGTTTTTTTGTGACTCTAAGGGTTCCATTCAGAATCAACCAAAGAACCCTTCTCCAGGTTCTTTGGAAGAGTTCTTCAAGGATTGCTCAAAACATGGTGTTAAAAGGGAACACCCAGAATCCAGAACCCCCCACCCCCCCAACCTCCAAAAAAACTGTTCGTGAAGCATGATTGTTGTGGTCTGCACTGCACCACATCATCCCAGGCCCTTTATGGTTCTAGATGAAACCCTTGGGATATAAAAGGGTTATCTGTAAAAACACCTTTGGTGGGTTCTAGATTAAATCCTTGGGATGTTAACACCCTTAGAAGGTGGGAAGGTTCTGGATAGGACCTCCACAGAGGGTTCTGGGTGTAACCATAACACCATAGAAGGGTAATTTGTAGAACAGGGGTCACCAACCGTTTTGAGATCGAGGGCTACCGGAAGGGTAGTGAGTAATATGGAGGGCTAATATAAATATATATAAATATATATAGAAACCTTTATATAAGATTTGTCTATGAGGACAAGCGGAATAACTCTGTATGGTTCTAGTCAGCACCCTTATTTCTAAGAGTGGAATAGTACAGACAGTAGCTTCCTCTACTGTGTGCCAGTCTCCTCTCCCCAGGAGAGAAAACCATGATAAACCAGTTAGCTTTCGTAATGGGTTAATGGATATGTGTGGGTGTGTGTGTGTGTGCGTGTGCTCAAGTGGTTTAAAGGCAGATTATTTACTTCTCCTCAGAGTCCAGGTGCTCTCTGTTTCCAGCACATAGAGAGGAACAACTTATTTTGTGTGCGAGCGCAACTATCTTGGGGATACAACAACTATAATTTTCCATTTATTTTGTGAGTAGTTTCAGTTCTTTTTTTTTCTTCTTTTTACACACACACACAAACACACACACACACTTCTGTCTGCATGCACACATTCACTCATCAACCTCTGCGACCCGTCTCCCCAACAGCCCTCTGGTGTGTGCTTGCCAAACAGCAGTGCCAGTATGTCCTAGAAAAACCACTGCCCTTGGTCTACGTGTGTGTGTGTGTGTGTGTGTGTGTGTGTGTGTGTCTGTGTGTGTGTGTGTGTGCGTGCGCGCATAAACGAGACAAAGCAGATGAACGGAGCTCAAATCAATTCCCCTCAGACAGACTTAATACAGCTCCTAATAATTGCCCGCAGATAGAGAAAGTAGTGCTGTCAAAGAGAGAAAAGACACACGAAAACAAAAGCCGTTTCAATGGAGATCGTTTCTCTCAATTTGGCTTCGGAATAAATTGCTTATTAACGACGTCTGTGGGCAAGTGGGAAGCGGTTCTGTCCGGGCTATAGGGCAATAATGACACTTAAAAACCGTCTGAAAAGCAATCTGAAGGGGAGAGGAAGGTAAAGACTTCCTTATGAAAGAACAACCTTTAGATTAAACCTTTTGATAGTGGAGAGCAATTCAGTCCACGCTGTCCCTGAAGGCCTGTACTGTATTACATGTCTTTCAGCGTGCATATACAGGAGCACCAAGGTAAGTGTGCAGCCACGTTTATTAACGTCCACAATTCTTTAATCTGTAGGTTCCTTCTGTGTCTCCATCCTGTCTGCTGTAATTCATGCCAAAAACCTCTGACCGGAATTCCACATATACCACCGCAATAAGGAAAGTAGAATATCACTGGAGTGAATTCATGCAGCAGCAGAAGAAGCAACTGGAACTCAATCCAGTCTGCAAAGTCCACATCTGGAGGTGGTCCAGCTCAGCTTTTTGCACAGATCTCACATCTGTAAATATAATCCAAACCGCTTTCAGTCACGAGAGAGTATCTGAACCCTGCTGACCGACAGCACGTTTGCAATTTCTTATCGGGGTGCGGGCAGAACGTTGACGACAAAAATAATTTGTGAAATGAAAACACCTGGTTGGGATGGAAGGCGATCAGGTGTCCTTATTCTGAGAACTGATCGAGTTACAGATCACAGTATTGAAACCGGGTGAAAACAGGGTCCCTGTCACTAAATCACAACATTTTCACTGCCGGGCATTAAACCTTTACAATCTGCCAATAAAGAGAGCTGGAGGAATGAGTCCTAATATTCTAGAAATGAGTCAGCATTTTTGCACTTCCTGTTCCCTCGTATCAAAGTCAGTGTTATTTAAATGTGTTTATTTTTTGTTGCCTGAAATCAGGTCTGTGTTTAACATAAGCTGAAGAGATTTTAACGTTTTATTCTACGATATAAAATATGTCAGTAAACACCCCTCTGGTGAATTTTTTTACGTTCTTAAAAAAGAGTCTAAATGAGACGACTAAACGTCCTCACTAGAACACCAGTCCTCCTTTCGCTTCGTGGTGGAGACGTGAAGTCATGTGACTGTAGTGGAGTTCCTTTAAAGCCTAACGTTAGCTTCTTACCGATTGTATTCACGTATAAAAATTCCCCAGTGAAGATTATGATGAACAAAACAGGTCAGTATCATAAACCTGTGTTTGCAACAGAGCTAATTTTCTGCAATTATCTAAAATAGATAAATCCCATTAGCTTTTTTTTATGCTAACTTTAAATGTTGGCCTACAAAAATATGTCATCCTTGCAGCGCTATCTGACGTACTTCTCTGATGCAATTGCTTGAACAAATCCCCCAAAAAGGCTTTGGTATCTGAGACACCTCTACCGAGGTAGAACAAAGCACTACCATGTTTTAATATGTCTACTTTTTTTAAATGGATGGTTGTACAAAATATTTTGACGGCAAAATGAGTTAATTCGGTTGATATTTTGAGTATTTCCCCAAAACCGAAAATAGTGACAATGTAGGCTTATCCAAAAAATGACATCGTCTGCCTTATCTCATGTATTTCTGCAAATAATGATCGGAATGTAACCAGATTTGGACCCAATGTTTACAGACAGTTATTGCATGCAGTACAGCAAATATTTGATCAATGCCATAGTCCATCTTTGAAATTCTACCCCTAAGCACACATGAATTATCGGTGGAAATAAAAAAGAACAGAAAAAAAATTCCAAAAGGTGTTTATATTATATATGGCATCATCAAAGTAAGGAGACCAATTCACAAAAAAAGAACCAAATTGACTGTTATCATTAAAGTAAGTTATTTCATTATTCACTTCTTCTTCTAAAGTTACATAGGATCACTTTCAATAAAATTAATAATACCACAGTGTGAACATACATATTTAGAAATACAGTACAGATACTACATTTAATATGTTTTGTGAAAGTACTTATTGTGCTGAATAGCCCCTTTCAGATACAAACTACTTCACCACACATAAGACAGATGATTCTGTAGCATCACCAATCATAGTTTATATTCACCATAAAAAACCGTAATCGGCAAAAAGCTAGTACCAACAACTGTCAAGTAAATAGTGACGTACAACTTTTCTCTCTGAAAAGAAGTATGAAGTAAAGTTGCACAAACTCAATTATTCAAATAAAGTACAAATGCCTCAAAATTGTCAAAATGCTGCACACCAAAGCCAGATCAGGCTTGCCTGTCAACCAGAAGCAATCACAAATGTGTGATATAGGGAACTCAATTCATCACAGGCTCCACATACATCACTGTGTGGTGGAACAGAATCATAATCACATTGCACACAAAGCCTGACAGTCTATTTCTCACGGTATCTAAATCTTGTCCACTCCCGTCGACAATAAACCCAACAGAATAATATAAACAGTTGCGATGAAAATTAATAAAAGTCCAACAGGAGGTGGAAGCACGAATCTTTACACACACACACACACACACACACACACACACACACACACACACGGGCCATTGCATGTAAAAGCAAGAGACGCTGAAGAAGCTACACTGATCTCCTCAGGCAGCTTGTTGCTCTGTAATTGCGCCCCTCGCTGAGAGAGACGCAATTACTTTTGGGTCAGTGAACTACGATGATACAGACTCGGAATTCATTTCTCGGCTGTTGGTGAGGTCCAAGATCCTTCTGTTTATTGTATGCCGTACGACAAAAAAGAAGAAGACATATTTTGGCCGGCATTTGCACAACAAAACACAGGAGCTAATAACTCTGGCAAAATGAAATCCAGCTGGACAAGTGAATGCACGATGATAATTGGATCTAAGCCTCCATCTCTCCCTCTCTCGGTTTGAGAATACATACATAAAAATGATCAGATCAGAGCTGCTGTAACTGTGACGCTAGCAGCATTGGTAACCCGGAAGACAGTGTGTGTGTGTGTGTGTGTGTGTGTGTGCGTTTGCATGCAAATGTAAGCGAGTTGTGGCTGACCCTACGGCGCAGAACAGCAATCTGTTCCCTGCGAGACGTTGAGAAAAAGAAACCGCTCTACCGTCTGGTCGCGTACCTGTTCGCGTGTGTCTGTTGGGTTTTTGTGCACATGCACTTGCATGAATTTGTGTGCGTGTGTGTGTGTGTGTGTGTGTGTGTGTGTGTGTGTGTGTGTGTGTGTGTGTGTGTGTGTGTGTGTGTGTGTGTGTGTGTGTGTGTGTGTGTGTAGGTGGGGGTGTTGTTTTGAGCTCGAAAAACACAAGAACCCACCATTATTTTCCAGCAGCCTTTTCCTTTTCTTCTCCAAAAATAGGCCGCACTCCCTTTTTTGTTACCTCACATGAATGCCTTTTAAATCTCCTTTGGAAGAGATTTGAGTGTAAACCTGTTTCCAGTTGAAAAAGCTAAGCTGTGGAACCACGAACCTAAAAATACAACATTGTGTGACATTTGGTAAGCCTTTTATGGTATTTGGTTTGCAATGTCTTAGTCCACAGAAGCGTCACTGCTGTGCTTATTATGAAGCAGCAGAGGTCAATGGACAAGGTCTGCAACAACAACTACAAGACAACTCCATTTCTTCACTTTTAACAGTTGCAAAGGTGCAAATTAGCTTTCAATTTAACAAAATAATCACGACATGCTACAACGTCTTACTGTACCTGTGATGGCGTGATGGGAGAAGGCCTCGACGTAGGTCAGGTAGTTGTGAGGACAGTGTTTCTTAAGCCACTTGCAGACATCCTGCTGAGTCCACAGCACCACAGGTTTGGATAGACTGGACAGAGTAGGGCTGGTGTGATACACAGTGAAGGCTTCGCCCGGACGCAGCTGAAACACACAAGAAGCAGAAAACTTTACGGTGAAGGTGCTGACTATGAGATCGTGGAGCGTTTCTGTCGCATCCCGACGCAGATAACAGTGCTACACACCGAGACGCGTCGCTAGTGAACGCAAACCCGCAAAACCGTTGTTTTCCTATGGATGGTAAATGGACTTGTAGTTGTATTTTCTAGTCTTTGACCACTCAAAGCGCTTTAACACTTCACGTCATCATTCACTCATTCACACCCATTCATCCACTGATGGCAGAGGCTACCATGCCTGCCCATCAGGACTCTAACTAATCATTTCAGCCATTTTTATTTAGACGCATAAAAGTCCCACTGCTCATCAATGTCACACTTGACCAAGGCAGCAAATGAAATCAAGCAAGAGGCGGGCTTTACTACTTTACAACTGACTTCCTGTTTTGATGCCCGTAGATGGGGTAGGAATGGACATTAATATTAGCGATTATTAATTACGATGAACGATATAATTTTCTGCTTCGACACGTCCTCGGTGTGATCGGGGCTTAACAGCGCAAACAACAGCAAAAGTGCCGGCAGAGCTAACAGTGTTTACTTGAGGAGGAAGCGGAGGGTGAGGGCTATGCTTCTGTGGTCGGGACGGCGTTATTGGCTGTAACCGCCGTGTGTGAGCAGTGCGGAGCGGCTTTTTAGTGCACGTGAGCTAACCAGTGGGGCACGCTCACGTGCACTAAAAGGCGCGCACGGGTGGCCCGGTTATGTCAACAAATCAAGGAGGAGCTCTGATAACAACACACACAGAAAGAGAGTGACTTCATTCTCTGGTCAGATAGACATTATTCCTATATCTTTACACTGATAATAGTAGTTTACTGCTCTGAATCCCGTATATTGCAACTTTGATGTGTGTTAGTACAGTATTGCAAGACAGAGCCAGTGTGTGTGTGTGTGTGTGTGTGTGTGTGTGTGTGTGTGTGTGTGTGTGTGTGCGTGCGTGTGTGTGTGTGTGTGTGTATTTGTAATTTAATTTCCTGGTGGTACAATACGACGCAAGTTGGAACTTTGCTTTTTTATTGCTTTTTCTTTTTTCAGATAATCACCTTGTAATTGCTCTCGTTTACTTAAATATATGAAACATGCTGGATTTTCTCATTATTGTGAAATTAGCTGGGCTGATATGTTCTAATGCAGTTTGCATTCGACCCTTCTGGTAGTAAATCACACGTAGAAAATGTGTTCAGAGACATAGTGTGTGACCGGGTTCAATACTACTCGGACAAAAATCCTGTCCCGTTGCCAACAGATTCTACACGTGAATCTATTTATAGAGATTTTTTACTGTTTTTACTCAACATTATTTATATGGCACCTTTCATACAATCTCACAGCCCAAAGTGCTTCACAGAGCAAGGTTAGAACAGCACAGACAAAAAACGTCACAAATTAATTAAATAAAAAATAGACAACAATAAAATAGAATTTTATATATATATATGTTACATATAATAAATAAATATATATATATATATATGAAATAGGCTTGGGATAGAGTGGTAGGAAAACCCCTGATTAAGTATAAGGCATTAAATAACATTAAACTTAATGACCACAAATGTAACCTAAATTAACAGCAAACATAATGTTTAAAAGCTTGTAAGCATCTAAAGGCAAACAGATTCTGTTCTTTTGATTAAAAGGAGCATTCAAGTGTAAAGGTGCTATCACCATATTTACATTCTGTATAATGAGGCACTTATAAACTGCAATTTTAAAGCCTTGAGTTCGGCATTTTGGCCGTCGCCATCTTGTTTGCAACCAGAAGTGACACGACGTGACATGAAGTGAAAACACACTGTGAAAAGGTGAAAGTTCTAAGACCAGATGAAACCAGACAACGTTCTGGTAGCGACCTATCAATCACAGTAGCCCCACCCTAAAGCATACTTCATGGTCTATTTCACTCTAAATGGACCATAATTTACTAAATGAACATCATGCTGTATTGAAGAAGACTTGAAACTAGAGATTGAGACCATAAACTCATGTTTACAATGTTTACTGAGGGAATAAATCAAGAGAGAAGTAGAGTCATTTTCTCATAGACTTCTATACAACCAGAGGAGCCGCCCCCTGATGGTCAGTAGAGATAATACAGGTTTAAGGCATGAAGCTTTTTTTTTTAGACCCTTAGGTTGCCGCCTGCTTGCCCCGAAAAGATGTCAAGCTTCTCTTTGTGAATCACGGCTTTGTGCGGGGATTTAAAATGGACGTTAATAAAGTCACAGCCAGTTCATACGGGCAGGAAACACAACCACTCCTCGTCCCCTCTGCCTCTCTCTCTCTCTCTCTTGTGTGACTTAGTCTCATATCTAATCCATTCATTCATGCTCTGACTGTGCCAACTCCACAACAAAGGCTTTGGCTGATTTTCAACAGAAAAACACAGAACTGCTGCCAAACGTTCCACTCCATAACTGACTGCATTTAACGGGATTATGTATGCTGAAATGTCATACACACATAAATGCAACTTCCACACACTCTTGTCGCTTACTCTTTTAGCTCAATATCTAATGTTCCTCCTTGTTAATGGCACAAAGACCAGCTCCCAGAACACCTTGAGACATCACAATAAATGATGGACACATGTTCATAACTATTCATATCTTCGCCAGCTGCTGTAATGGGATCTCCTCCTGTCAATTTAAGCACCAAGCAGCCCTATCAAGTTCTGGCTGGTCCACCAGCTAAGTGTGTTCTGCTTTGTTGGCCTTAATTGACAAAACAACTTCATTTCTCCGCTCCAGTGTATTTGCTCATTTCCTAATTACACACATACTTCTCGCCCGACTCAATGGAGCGCTGAGGCCATTTTAATAACCCAAATTTACTGCTCGCCCTCCCATCATTAATTGAGATTGAGTTGGGAGAGGTGTGGAAATGCTCTCGCTCTCTCTTTTGACAGAGAAATAATGTGGACAAGAGTGAACAATTATCAAAATGTTGCCTCATCTTTTGAGGGTCATCATTTCTGGAATCCTCATGTTGAGTAAATTTTGGATCAATCGTTAATTATGCTTTACAAATGTTTTCTTTGGTGCATTAATTAATGTGCATGTCAAGATATTCTTTTGAATAGTTTTTGTGTCAGAAGTACTTTCACACAGAATGTGAATATTACAAGAGAAATAAAATTGCGGAATTTCTTTTTGGTGCCAGGTTTTTGGTGTTTTTTCGCAGCACAAATAAAGGCATCAACCAATTACGTTGTGCGGAACAGACACATTGAAAATGTATACTATAGTGTGCAACAACACGGAGGCTCCTAAGTCCGAAACCAAGACATCAAACTTTATTTCTCCTTTTAACCTTGACAAAGGCAGGACAGACCAGATCCAGTCCTTCAAAATAAAAAGAACACATTTTTGACATGGAATTGGAGAGGATTGTGCGGAGCGTTCAGTCTGTGCTACGTGTGTCAGCTGACATGTGTGTCTACGTGACGCCTCCGATGTATGTTGCACTTACGACTGGAGGGGAGAGCAGATTTCCCGGCTGGCTCCACAAACCCTAAACATTATAGCGTACCGTAAATCAACACCACCACTAATGGTGCAGGTAACGATTCAGCAGGCAGATTCATTATAATCCAGGGACCTATGTGTATGAGAAAAGACATTTTAATAAATACTGAATATACGCTCCCTCAAAAGATGACCCAACAATCTGTAATAACTTGTCTTTAGTAGTAACTGCGGCATTGCATCTTCACAGAAGAAACTAAAAAGGTGCATTCAGTAGAGTGCAGATTTTCATCAGGTTTGTCTGCAATGACTACAGCTGTAATGTTTAATTGAATGATTACAACCCAACCATTGGCTGACCCCCGTCTCTATGCAGATGACCAGCTCTGTGCAGGCGTTTGTCTCAGCTCCGTCTCACGGGTGCAACCTTCAAGTCACTTTATTATGGTTTGATATGTTTTCAGGCAATAAAGTAACTGTTTAGACTCCCAATATGTGGTCAGTTTGTCTAAATATCACCTGTTTGGAAATTTAAAAAGGTTTATCAGAGACCGAGCCGCTGGCGGGGTTGCCTTGAGACGAGCCCGCCTGTCGCTCGAGCATGCTTCAGAGTCAAAGGTCTGCTGGTAAAATCATACTTCATCGGTCATTTTAGTAGTAGTAGTACTGATTGAGTATTAGTATGAAGTAGCTACGTTAGTATGCAACTTCAAATAGTCAGCAGGCAGTCAATAGCAGTATAAAACAGGGAAGAAAAGGGGCTTTGAGAAAGTGTGCGTTGCCGCAACCACGACAGGTCCTTGAGCATGCAGCCACACCTGGTCACCCAAAATACTGTGCAGGTCGCTGCAGCAGAATGAGAGATAAGCCGCGGACAGACACGGAGATGCACACTTACGCACACATACACTGACTCACCTAACGCAGATGATAATAAAATAAAGGACTTCAGAGCCAGTGAAGCATCATTTAGTACCCATAACAATTCTGGTGAACAGATGCAGATACATTTTAATTAGTTATTGAATATTTCACGACTCACATTTGACACTTATTTAACTCTTTACGTCATTAAAAACTACTCAAAAGAAAAAAAGACAGATGACAGTCAGATAGAGAGGGTGAACAAGGAACAACAAAAAGAAAGAGAGAGCGAGAGAGAGCAGACTGGTACTCTTTGTGTGAGTAATGGCCTTCATCATCGAGAAGCCAGACGGAAGGAAAATGGAACGATAGCTCCCCGTCATCCTCCTTCCCTCTTCTTCCTCCCTCGCTTTTTCCTCCGCCGCTCTTCGGCCATCCATCAGACTGTATCTCCTCTGGCCAGTTCTGAGTCGTCCCCGTTCACCCTTCACTACCTCCCCCAACTCCTCCCGAGACCTACTTCTGTCCAGAGGGAGGAGCTCCCTCATTCATTACGTACAAAGGGGGGTGGGGAGGGAGTGGGGCATCAGCAGAGTGGAGGCTGTATATGGAGCAGAAGTCTAATGAGAAGGTGGAGGACGGAGAGGAAGAAGAGAAAGAGGGGGATGATAATAGAAATAGTGTATAGTCGTGTTTTTTTTATTCAGCCATCACACACAATACAATAAATATAGGCTACATACAATCTATAATTAAATATGACTGGAACGGCGTAGGCAGAAGCATAATGCTTATATATGCCTATCCTACATTCTTATCAATTAAGCTACCCACAAGAAAAGTTAATATAAAGGTTTGTAGTTAGCAACAATATGGCTGGAACAGGAAGCCAAAGTCATGTGTTCTTCAATGTATCCTCATTCGTGTGATATCTTACAAAAAAGTTACTCGTCATTTTTCCTGCGAAAATCCAGCAGCACATGTCAATTTCTGCTCGTCAGATGGATACGTCTTTTCAAAATAAGCTTCCGTCTTCACAGGAAACAACTTAGTTAGGTTTATGCAACAGGAGTACTTAGTTAGCTTTAGGAACACAATTGTGAAATACTTTGTAAGTTTTAGGCCACAAAACTACTTAATTAGGTTCAAGAAAAGATTGTGAACTACTCAGTTAGATTTCGGAAAAGATGGTGAAATACTTAAGTTAGGTGTAGAAGAAAATTTTGAAATAATTAAGTTAGGTTTAGAAAAAGATGGTGAAATACTTAGTTAGGTTGAGGCAACGAAACTATTTGGTTACATCGAAGAAAAGATCGTGGTTTGGGTTAAAATAACTATGGAAGTGGCAGAACTTAAGTACGGAAGTTACGTGATGGGTAAATCCATGTTTACTCATCGTTTCACATGGGGCACTAACAAAGGTCTCCTGGGTCAAAGACCCGGTTTTGGTCGCCCTGTGTTGGTTTTTGCGGTCCTTAAACTTCATAGTTTATAAATAAGTGTACTATATACTAATTGAATTTGTAGGATATCTATAAATTCCAGCGCATTAAATTTCGTAGGTGTAGCTACAAACTCTGTATGAGAGCAGACTGGAGTTTTGACAACCAATTGTCATATTTGGTGTACAAATATGACAATCAATCTTCTCATATTACCTTTTTATTGAGCCTTTAATTTATACTATTACTTCAAATGGACAAATGAATTATGCCAAATTATAATGAACTAATGTGCTATTTTTAGGTGTCTCAATATATTCGACAAGGTGAGGTTTGCCTCTGTGTTATTCCCCGTCTTCCTGCTTCCTCGCTTCCACTATACTCTTGAGTTTCGTCTCTGCACTTCTCTATTGATCATCCTGTTTGTTTCCTCCAACAGCTTATTTGTCCTTCCCTGCTTACTTTGTTCTATCATGTCTCTTATCCCCCACTCTACTTGCTCCTCATAAATTTTATCCTCTGCCTGCCTGACACCCTGCCTCCTCCTTCCTCCCTCCGCCTTCATCCCTCCTCCCTCCTCCATCCCCCCTCCTAACCCCCCCACCCCCCACCTCTTGTTTCCTCCCTTCGATCTTTCTACTGCCTTGACTTCTGCGCACAGAGCCACTTTTTGCCGATTGCCTGTGTTTCTCTGTGTGTTGGTGATTGCGTGTGCATGCTCTGTCTCTCAGGGGGACAAAAAAATTGATACGTTGCTCCATTTTAGTTCCTGTTCACATTGACTTTTTTACAAACAAACCAAGAGGAGTAAACATTAAGTCACACAGACTGACAGGTGACTCATCATCCTGCATCATCAGGACCCACGAGGTGAAATCAAATTCCATTCAAATCAGTGTTGCAAAGCTCACAAAGAAATAACTATTATTAGTATTAGTAAACTGCAAATTGCTCGCCTGTTATGACGAATAAAGGTAGAGACAGTGAAGGTCGAGTGAAGGCAGAAGTATCTTAAAACTTGCATTCTCTCTACTGACCAGCAGGGAGTGACTCCTCCGGTTGCTAAATAAAGTCAGGCTGTATAGAAGTCTATGAGAAAATTACCTCCATGTTACAAATATGGTGTATGGTTGCCAAAAAAAACAACATGTCGACGTCCGTAATCTAAGCTGGTGACGGCGAAATCGGCAAACTTGAGGCTTCAAAACGGCAGTCCACAAACCAACGGGTGACATCACCATGACTACGTCCACTTCTTATATACAGTCTATGGTGGGATCACTGTCACACACTTTTTAATGGACATTGAGTCAAGCACGACAGTTTTAACAAAATGAAGCGCACTAACTGAGAGAAACGGACCTGAGTTTGTTTTAACTGAAGCAAACAGCAAAAAGCACCCTCTGTGTAAATGAATTGGGGATTAGGTGAAAGTCCGAAGAGCATGGAGAAGTCACTCACTCTTTCTGTCTTTCTGAAATGGATCGATGATGCTACACCAATTAGCAAAGTGCGTGTGTGCATTTATTGAGTAAGTGAATCCATGTTGTATAATCTTGTGCCGTATCTCACCCCTGCCTCTCCCCGCTCTATTCTGCATCTTTTCCCGCTGTCACTTCATCTCTCCACAGGTTTACTAAACACTCCTCCATCTTTCCCCGTATGCTCCGCTGTCTGACCCGAACAGCTCTCTCTTTCTATTTCCCGTCGACCGAGCCGATCCATCTCTCGCTCTGCTTTCCTGCCAAAGACCCTGACAGATCCTGACACACGATTCTTCATATCTCCCTCTCACCCCTCTCCCTTACTTCTCCTCATTTTCCTCTCCCCCCCCACCCCCCTCTCCCCCACCACCACCACTTTGGTCCCTGGCAGCTTTCTGTTGCATCATTTAGCACCCCCGCCATGTCTCCCACCGCTCAGTCTAGCCCCAAATGTGTGTTTCAATGTATCGCCGTGATTCCGAACATGTTTACGTGCGAGCGTTTTTTTCCCCGAGTGCCTATTTGTGCAAAATAGTGTGTGAACTGTCAGCCTCCGTTAGCTTCGCTGTGGCTCTCTGCCTTTGGTCATCCTCGGGACTCGGGGTTCTGTGACTGTCTTGCTCTCAGCGGGAGGACAAAGAGGCCAGATGGGATTTTTCACAAAGCTCTCTATTTAGCACGAGTCAAACATGTGTCTCGTACAGAGCAACACATCACTGAGTGGCTGGACAAGGACAATGCAGGCCCGAGCGTTTTCTGCCCCACTGCCCAGCAGCTCCCTCTAATCCTTCTCTCTACTGTGTCTTTCAAACTTCTGTTTTTCCGCTGCATCATCACTAAAATGTCAACTAGCAAGTGACATATTGACTTTTACAAGAACGCTTCATATGAGGGATTGTCTGATCTGCCACATTAAAGGCCTTTTTCACAGCGGTTGCGTGACGACTAAATGAAAAACAAAGAAATGCGAAAAAATCCTCGGCTGCGAATATTGCGTGTCACAAATTTACACACCGGCAGCGATGTGAATTTTCAAACAGTTGCAACACGATAAAAGGACCATAATGTCTTTCAAGTGTTGGACGAAAGCAAGTAGACTTTCCCGGGTTCGGACTTTTAAATCCGCCCAACTCCACCGAGTTTGAGTGGACCGATTCATCTGGCATAGTGAAACATGAAACACCGATTTTCTCGATTGAAAAAGTATTCGACAAGTAAGCACAGCTTACTAAAGATCAGTGGTGCGCCGGAACCGAGGAGTAATAATAACAACATCTGAGACCGCTACAGACCACACTGACACTTCTATCGTGGATAATCTAACATATTTACACAAATCCTCCCAGAAGAGACGGAGGATCAGTGTGAGAAATAACTGTGATTGACACTTCAGACCCCCTAAAAGCCTCAATTGCACAATTTTGGGGTTCTTTAAAAGTATGAGACAATTATTTGTCACTTTCAATCGTCACTAAAATGTCTTGAAAAAGCTTACTAATGACCTGCAGTATTAATTATTCAAACTGCAAAACAGAGCCGAGGTCTGTGTGTGTGTGTATCGGGTTCGAGCGTGCGCGCGCGCGTGTGTGTTTGTGTGTGTGTGTGTGTGTGTGTGTGTGTGTATGTGTGTGCATGTGTGCGTGTGTGTGTGTGCGTGTGTGTGTGTGTGTGTGTGTGAGTATGCCGTGTGTTTTAACCTCTTTAAGCACCGGCGCAAAGTATGTCGCTGTGGTTGCATCAACATCGCCTGTCAACTTAAAATGACGTTAGATGCAGGCGACTGCCAGGCCGATGATGGAGACAGACTGAGACCAGTTGACAATTCCATCGGATATCAGCCAGCAAGTAGGAAAAAAATATATAAGGGGAGTCAAAAGCGATTTTTATGATTTAGAATAGTGGCTTGTTATAGATCTTATTGATACAATGTATATATGATTATGATAAATGTATGAAACAGAGCGGTACAGGACAACATGCTGACGTTAGCAGTGCACATTTAGCGAAGTTTGACATCAGCTTGTTGGCTAAAATAATGAGCTCGACTGGAGACGACCGCCCTTAAAATACAGGCTGTGTTTCCTATTCATGTCCTAAAAAACAGGAGTCGTCAAGGTTGGGATGCTTTGTGTGGTATACTTGTGGGTTTTCTCCCCGGTAGTTCACTGCTTTGTGTCGGTGTCAGCTGAGAAAGTCAGCCACTGTGTTCTGTAACGAAGAAGGAAAAATAATCACAGACTGGTCTTCCGCTCTCGTTCGCCAGCAAATTAGTGAATAAGGGCATCGCTGCCTGTAGCAGGCTGGGTTCTGATATCGGGGAGAGAAGGCACATGTGGCTGCTTTCACCTCCTAAATTGTGTCTGTTATTCCACCTATTCCCCCGTCTCATCTAAAGGTTCACCCACCGGCTGTGTGTCAGACAGCTAAATGAGCCACCCACTAACACCCCACCCCCACCCCCACCCCATCTGGCTTCCCAAACAACAGCCGCTTCAAAGGATGCCACAGACGCCGCCGCGCCAAGTACACAATGAGTCACTATTTGGAAAAATCCGATTAGCTGATAGGCCTGCATACAGGTCCACCTGCAGCAATGTACATGTAACAACACAAATGAGTTTATAACCTCCATCCATAACAAACCATTTAAGCCATCATGGACTCGGTGGCTGCAGGTGTGGGTCGACATTCTTTTACCTATTTACAGCACAAATTGATGGTGCAATATACGAGATTGGGAGCATCGTGGCGCCGACTGAGTCAGCGCCCTGCAGCTAACGGTGCTAACAGCGCAAACTGCAGCAAAAGCGACAGCGTTTACCTTGTAGAAACCTCCGGTCTGAAAAGTGAAGCCAATGCTGAAGTCTTTTAAAGATGCATCCTCTCTACTGTCCATCAGGGGGCGACTCCTCTGGTTGTATAGAAGTCTATGAGAAAATGACTCTACTTCTCTCTTGATTTATTCCCTCAGTAAACATTGTAAACATGAGTTTATGGTCTCAATCTCTAGTTTCAAGTCTTCTTCAATACAGCATGATGTCCATTTAGTAAATTATAGTCCATTTAGAGTCAAACAGACCATAAAGCAGAGTATGATTTAGGGCAGGGCTACAAGGTCATTGACAGGTCGCTACCACAGCGTTGTCGGACTGGGAGTTGACCGTGTTTTTGCATTACAACTTTAACCCTTTCACAGTGTGTTTTCACTTCATGAAAGTAACATTTTTGGTCGCCTAAAAATGTCTTATTCAGCAAATGGTTGTACTGAGCACCACTAGCTCCACAGCCAAATGACGATCTCGACAGAAGTCTACAAACCAATATGTACCAAATTTGAAGAAATTTGTTCAAGGTGTTCCCACGATATCGCGAGAATGGTTTTGCATATGAGGTCACAGTGACCTTGACCTCTGTCCTTTGACCACCAAATTTACGTGCCGTGAGGAAACAATGGTTTTGTGGGCAACACCTTTCTCGGGACATGTCACAGTGTGATCGGGGCCCAAAGCTTTACATGCTGTGCTCTGAATCCCTTTTACTTTTTTTCTACACCTTGTTATCAGCCTTGTTTCAAGAAACTCACTTTCATTTCCAGAAAATGACTGAAAAACAGACCACAGCTTAGGGAATAAATAGAATAATGTTTTCTTTTCACTTCTTGTCTCAAGTAAAGATAGGGATAAATGCTGAGTAAAGCATATATATATATATATGTGAGTGTATGCACTTTGGGAACAGGTAAATCTGTCTACTTGAGATTATCTTTGGTAATGACAGCCATGCTTGTGCATGCGTGAACGATATTTATCTAAGATTTCTGTCCTTTCTGCTGTTTCTATCTCTTGTCTCCCCTGACTGGTCTGCATCAACATATTTGTGTGTGTGTGTGTGTGTGTGTGTGTGTGTGTGTGTGTGTGTGTGTGTGTGTGTGTGTGTGTGTGTGTGTGTGTGTGCGCGCACAGGAGTTTGCACAGGAGTGCATAATGTGTTATATTAGCTTTGCTAAACTGATAAGGAAGATTACCCAGGTCCCACCTTTATATACAGAAGCTGAGCTGTGTTTCACTTAACTGGCTTCCTCATTACAGCGGATGTGTGCACAACCAGTGAATAATCTAATCATCACTCCTGAGAGAACTGGACGCACGGACGACAATCCACACAACCCCGCACACACATACACACATGTATCCACATGCCCATTCTTTAAACTAGAGGTGCATTGGAAATTGTTGTGGATGCACACAGAGGCACCAGAGAAAGCCGGACTGCTCTCCCAGTTGTTGAATAATGCATGACGAGCCTTGTTGCCACAAGGAAATGATAAGCCTTACTTCTCATGGTATAGAGGAGGTTTAATTATCCAGTCTCTGCGTAATCACATGGAAACAGCTTCCCACTCGTCTTTTATTAAGCCTTTTATAGCTGTTATAGCTGAGGGGGCAGTCTTTTATGAATTATTGAACAATCTTGCAGTGCATATGTACATCTCACAGCCTCACAGTGCAGCCCGGCAAACTTTCTTAAAAGGCAGTGGGGAGACTAAATAAATGACCTCCACTGGGCTATCTGCCCTCTTTCATGTGAGGAGCAGGAGCCAGGAAGGAAGGTTGTTGTGTCCAATGCCGTTTTAGGTCAAACACTAGCGGAATGCCTTCAAATAGATTCTTTTTTTTTTTTGCCTCTCTCTCGTGCTGCACAAAAGGGATTCTATTTTGCACAAGGACGATGTGTGGAAGTAAATGATGTTCTGGTGGCTGTGCTCACAAAATACCACTGAGACTAGAGACACAGAATCAGAGTAGAACGGACATTTCCATTCAAATCAATGTGGCAGGATGGTCAGACTGGTGGCCATTTAAAAAAATATATCTGTACCGTTGCTATAGCGACTGTTGTAGCGGGCTAACTTCTGTATAGACTAAACTGACGGCAAGTCACAGATTCACTGAGGTGAGGTTTTGCAGTAGCAACTCAAATGACCAGTGGATGCAGAGGCAAATGTGGAAGCAAATTCGGAAGTCGATAAGAGATGACTGTTACACAAGACTCGTACACTTGAAGAGCAATTTCTTTTGACAAAGGAAACGCTTTCGCACACTTGTTCCTCCTTTCTTTTATAACCTTCTTTGTCAATGAGTAAAATTGAAAAACGTCATCCACACACCCTTGTCACGGAATAGGAAAGCTCATTGCAACTTTATTCGGCTCATTTTCTGTATCCATGTAATCATGGTGGAATCAGCAAACTAGCTAGCTAACTAGCTGTACAGTTACCTAGGTAGCTTGTTAGCTAGCTAGTTTACTATCGGACAGCTGTCCAGTTAGCTAGCGTTTTAATTCCATCATGCTTTAATGCTACACTGGTTACAGAAAATGAGCTGAACAGCGGCAGCGCTGGGTCTAACGGTCCCTCCAGGACAAGCTAACTGGCTAACTAGACAGCCATCGGTCTCTAGAGCTGCAACAACACTTACGGCCCTACTGACGTGTGTCGTCACCATAACAACAAACAACAATCAGCGTTTTCTTTTGCACAAAATAGTTCAATGTCCGTTCTACTCCTATTCTATTTCTACGGTTGAGACATGAGCTACCAAGCAGGCATGACTTTTTATACCAGTCAGTTCTGTTCAAACTGTTGTTGAGCTTTGGGGGGAAAAACATGCATATGTGGAATAAATTAGACTTTTAAACACATGGGAGATGCAGTGATATTTCTGAGTGCATTTTCTACTGTATGTGCTCCCTTGTACAAGCACTGTTACATCACAAGTAGTGAGGTAACAGTTCTCGTAGCACTCCTCCGTTGCATAACTAGTTTATCTCTGGTGGTATCAAGCACAGGGTCAGTTGAGACCAGCCAACATTATGTACAAGATAAAACCATTAGACTTCCTGGTACAGCTGCAGATGCAACACTGACGGTGTTCTCTCTTGTCTTTCTTGATGGTTACAGATTATCTCTGTACGTATCTGCCTTTTTACCCAACCTTGTGAGAGAAGCTTCATTACACTACTTTAAAAATAAATAGCTTTGAGCTACCAGTTAATTCACACAGGACGATATTAAATGATGGCAAAGCTTCCCTCAAGGGAAATAATATTTTCTTAACTTAACTACTTAAAAGCTACTTTATTAAAATATTTAATCCAACACTGTCATCTAATTCAATAAAAAATTATGAATGTGAATCATAAGAGATTATTATAACGTACAATAAACTTACAACAACTTGAGCCAGAGATGGTCACTATATTTCAAATATAAAAGTCTTTGTTATGTCTTAATGTGCAGAAATTGAATAATTTAAATAAACAAATTAAAGTTTAATCACATTATGTGGTTATAGAGCCTTTAATGGTTCATAAGACCATTTCATTCCAGGAGCCAGATAAACTTTTTAATTTCCCTGACTGGCTGTTAAAAAAAGGATAAAAAAAATATTATTAACAAAATACTAAATGCTAACACATAAATATGAAGAATTTAATAATTTCCTTTCTTTGTTCCTAAACAAAAACGCAAAGTATGCGTTGGAATGACAAAAATAAACCACTTAAATCACTTGTATGTGGAAATGGCTGAACTGAACCCAAGCTACTATAAAATGTGATTAGAATGGATCTCTTGAGATCTTTAGGTTTTATTGAGGCAAAGAGCATGTTTTCTTTTCCTAAACTGTGATTGCCCAGTGGCTTGAATGTATTCCCTCTGAAAAATTCAAAATCAGTAACAGATTATGCACAAGCATTTCACAGCAGGTTGCTTCACCAGTGAAACCAAGTATGACTCGGGCCTTAGAGGTTTTTCCTTCTCTTTCCCTGTTTGTTATGGTCCAACCTCAATCAATTCTCGGCTATCCCTCGAATGCCTGAATGACTCATTCGATCTGTAAACTGTTTTTCGTGGGCAGAAAGTTGTTTGCATGCAGTGAAACCTCTCCTGCGTGCACGCCTCTGGTCCGTTTGCGCGTCTGTCTTTGTACCTGGATGCCCTCTGTGCCGGGCTGCTGCAGCAGTTTGACGGTGCGCGTGTGCGCCGTCGTCCTCTGGCCGCGGCCATCGTGCCAGGTCAGGTTGCTGCCTCCGGCGCGACGCGGCAGCTGGTAGCTCAGCTCCTCAGCAGACACCGTGTGCTCCAGGGAGGCACGGCAAAAGCTGAAGCTGGACGCCGCTGAGAGGAGAGAGAGAGAGAGAGAGAGAAGCAGAGGAAGAAGAACAAACACCGATAAGCACTCACTTTGTATTGTCTTTAATTAAGGTGCTTGGTTACACATTGTCTATTAACTACGCAAAAGGGAACACCTAAAAACACAAAATACAATAATTGATAATCCTCTAAGAGCAGCACAGGCTGCATTCACTCCCGATTACATGCTTTGTGTGCTGACTCTCGTACAGCTACAAACAGATGGCTGTTTTGGTGATGTGGTGGGCAGCAGCCAGTGCTACTCCACTCTGATCCTCAATTATGTTGAGAGCATATTTACAGGGAAAGCGCATGATTCTTTTTTTGGGAGGGAATTGTGTCTCTCTTGCTAGATTAATCCATGATTATTTAAATCCTACATCATAAATATTTGTTTTGTATTCCTCCCTCTCTCTCTCTCTCTCTCTCTCTCTCTCTCTCTCGCTCTCTGTCTGTCCTTCCCTTCCTTTCCTCCCAGGAGTGGAGTGTTAGCTGTGAGACAGCGGAGCAGACACGTTGTCAATGCAGGGTCAGAGTACAGCTCTGCGAGAGCCACGGGGCATCTCCTGCAGTTCACATCGAGTTGAACAGGCTTCTGTAGTGTGGTCGGTCGTCTGTGACCGTGGGTCCATTTTGAAAGGGGGACGAATACCGAGACACAAATGTATTAGTCAAGTGAATGATAAAAGAGGGATCTGACTGCACATCGGCCAGACCCAACAGAGAGGAGACAGTGGTGGTGAGGGGGGCAGGAAAAGGTCAAGAGAATGCATGACAGAGTCAGCATTCTGAAGTAACCTGATTTTTAAACGTCATGTAAACAATAAAAGTTATTTCTTATAGGGCTTGAGAGGAACCCGTTAAACACACAGACACACACAGAATTGGGCCTGGTATTTGGAATATCATGTGTACAGTCCATCTGAACCTAGAATAAACTAGAAAGGTGCACTACGTAGAGCAAGGTTACTCTGCAACAACCCCTCCTGTATTGTGTGATTGAATTAAGACAAACCACATTTGGCTGACCTTCCGTCGAGACACCAATCTGTAAATCGTCATAAAACAAACTTCATTCAAACTCAAAAACAAGCGGTGATGTATGCTGGCAATCGGCTCAAAGTCATCTTATACTACATTTCATACAGTCTTGCCAAAAACAAAGTTAAACTCACCGAGCTGTCTGCCAGCTTAGCAGCAGCAGCTCAGTGGCGGTGAGGTACTCAGCAGTGGGTTTACTGGTAGTTCTGTTAGTTGTTAGCTTTTAGCCAAACACACCGTTCATAACAATAAACCGAGCAAAAGTGTTTCATCCCACTGTGGACTGTTAATGTTCAAGATCTTTGGGCGGACTTGGAAGAGAATTTCTGGATTCAGTATGGTTATAATAAAAATCTATTTAATAAAAGTTGGCAATATAGTGCATAATCCTCAGTTGTGGGTTCATAAGCCAATGGTAGTCCACAGCCTTTCAACAGTTGCCTAAAAAAGCAGTCTGCGAGAGTTATCTGTCTGTGCGCATTGACCTAAGAGAGCCTCGAACTGACCAGTACATTTGATAATATAGTCCAGTAAAAATGTGCATCGTCGCCTCTCATTGGCTCAGTTTTGTAGCGTGGATTTGGTTAAAGTTTTATGATAGTAGAATCGATGATTTCCGTTGGTTTAGATTCGGTGCATCGCCTCCTCCAGGCTTACCGGCACTTGAAGTCATCTCTCCACCCTCTCGTAAAGTTCAGCGTATCCACTCCTCATGAGGATATGCTTATCAGTTCTGAAGATCAGTGTGGAGCATGGGCCTTTCTTCCTCATCCCCCTCTTCCTATCTCATTCCATGCGTCAACGATGCACTCAGCTGTGTTATCACGAGCGACCCCCTACCGGCCAGGGGTCGGTTAAGGGTAGTGAGTGAAGAGTGAGCAGGCAGTCAATGGCAGTAGAAAACAGGCAGTGGAATGTGTTTTGAGAAAGTGTGAGTGAGTCATCGCAACCGCGAGAGGTCCTTGGGCATGCAGCCATAACTGGCCACCCAAAATAATATGCAGTTTGCTGCAGCAGAATGCAAGATCAGCTGTGGACGGACACCGAGGTGCACACTCACTCACACACTCATGGCTGCACGCGCACACACACGATCGATCGCAAGATTGTCCTGGTGGAGATAACAAGTTACAAATGCTGCATCAAAGGCATTAATATACTTTGAATATTTATTCAAAGATATGTTGTAACAGATTTTTTTACTTTTCTGCAAGTATATGCAGCTTTGCAGTGCATGTGAAGCACATGCCTATTTTGTGTGTCAACTGGATTTCCCTCTTAAATCCCTTGATTCGTGTGTGCGTGTGTGTGTAAAAGCAATCATTGAGAAAGAGACAGAATTACTGATGAAGGGGCTAAAAGTGGAACAAGGCATAATAAATGTTGCATTCATTACTTTTAAATATGAAAAAAAAGTCTCTTAAGAGCAGAACAATGTCAGAGCATTCTTTGAGAAAAGGCTCATTTCATCTCCTGAATGAATTCTTAATTTCATTTCCTCCCTCCTCCTTGGGGACCAGATGAAAAAAAAATGGAGAGATTGGATTTATTTGAATGTGGTATGTTAAGTTATATAAGGTCTTTCCAGTGTGTTAATCCATTTGTGTCTTTGTTATGTTGCTTTCTTTAGGTGATATTTTTATTTTTATCATCCCATACCTGGTAAATAGGCGTGAAGATATAACTACGGGACAGGCTGTCAAACATTTTAAGTAAAACCTGCCATTCCTTTCACCAACAACAAGCCATCCTGGACTACTGACCTTTGGCTAAACCCCGCCCTCCATCCTGCTACTCAGAGCTATACTTACCATGGAGCCCACAGTCACACACTGTGCCCACACGGTCACTAACTTACACTAACTCCCTGAAGAAATATTATCAAATGTTTTTGGAAAAGGCGATTTCAGAGAGAAGCAGACAGACGGGTCTACAAACTGTGTTTGAAGGATGAATCCAGGATGTCAAACTGATCCAGCAGTAAAAACAGGTTAAAAAGAGAAAAGATAGAAGATAAAGCTGCAGATCACAGTGTGAAAGTGAACCATCACATCACCTGAGATCCAACATGAAGAACATCTAAAACCATTTGCATGAGAGTTTATGGAGCAGAGCCGGATAGTCGTTGGACCCCGGTCGGAGCTGGACGATGCTATAATACTAATAATAATAATAACTTTATTTATATAGTACCTTGAAAAACAGAGTTTACAAAGTGCTTTGACAGACAAAGCAGCAAAAGCGAGGCAATAAAACAACAGAAAGCTCAACAGTGAAGCCCAACAAAGATGAAATAAGGTAAGAGTTAAACCCTAATAAAACCGTACAATAGATGGAACAATGAAACCAATAGATACGATAAAATAAATAAAATATCAATAATAAAATGCAGTAAGGCGACGACATCACATAAAAGCTAGTCTGTAAAAATGGGTTTTAAGAAGTGATTTAAAAGAGATCTCAGTGGTGAACACGTTCCAAAGCCGAGGGGCCCTGATGGCGAAAGTCACCTTTTAGTTTTTAGCCTTGACTTCGGCGCAGCCAGAAGGGACCCATCTAAGGATCTAAGGCTGCGAGCCGGCTCATAAGGGGTCAACATTTCTTCTATATATTTTGGGGCCAGATCCATGTGTGCTTTAAAAGTGATTATTAAAATCAGTTCTAAAGCGAACAGGGAGCCAGTGAAGAGAAGCCCGGATTGGAGTGATGTGATGTCGTCTGTGTGCTACGTTATGATTGGTCAGCCTGCGTTCCCACTTTAGAATCATCAGACCACGGGGAGCTGCTGTGTTGCAGCTGAGGCTTGTGGGAAACTCACTTTTTCTCAACCCAAAAGTCAGTTCAAGGGAGCAGCGGTGAATGCAGAGTTCACTCAGATATGATGGAGGAATGAAAAAGTGGATGGAGATGAAAAACAAGAAAGGCCTGTCAGGAACCACTGATGTGTAACCTTCTACACCGCGTTCTCCCTCTGCGCTCCCGCTTTCCCCATTTCTATATGCTGCTACTTTTGTGTCTCCTTATGCAGCAGTATCTTTATATGTTCCCCTTCTCTCTCTCTCTCTCTCTCTCTCTCTCTCTCTCTCTCTCTCTCTCTCTCTCTCTCTCTCTCTCTCTCTCTCTTTCTCTCTCTCTCTTTCTTTCTGGTTGTCAGGTCTTTTGTGGTCGTCGGGACAAACCGAGCCCAGCCCTGATGTAATTACTGCCAGTCAGACTGAGGGGGGAGGAGACAGGAGGAAGGAACGTGGGAAGCTAAGCGCCTTGCGACCCTAAAGACCTGCCAATCTCCCACGAAAGGAGACAAGAGCAAGCCAGACAAGAAAGAGAGAGAGGGAGGGAGAGCCGTACTGTAAATAAGCATTGGATCCATGCAGACTGACAGTAAACTGATCAAACTGTGGCAAAGTGAAAGAAGCTCAGAGAGGAGGCAGGGAGACGTGTTAATAGACCACGAAACAACTCCATTTCACAAGCTGTTGAAGGCGCAGTGCTTTCCAATTATCAGTCGGCGACCACCCTGCACTTCACGGACATTGCTTTGTAGATGGGGAAGTGCAGCATCATGACTTCCCGGTTTCACTGAAATCTCAACAGCCAGACCTTTCCACCTCCAGTGGTCGTAAAAATGGATTCTGAGCGCCCGCTCCTCAAGCTCCAATGGACTCGGTCGACTTGACCTCCAGACACAGGACACGGCTAGAGAATGTAGAATCACCCAAAGTTCAGTCAGGATGACTGTTCGTATGCATGTCTCAGGCCTGATGGGAACGGAAGCGTCATGTTTATGTCCGGTCCATTCTCGGGAACGTGACATCTCGTGAACGCCTTGAGGGAATTTCTTCAACTTGTGCCCAGAACATAACTTGTTATTTTTCTTTTTTCTTTTCCTTTTAACCCTCTGAACCCTAATCCCGGCGGGATGGGAAAGCATATTTTCCATAAACAATCGTCAAAACTAAACCGTTAAAAACTTTCATAATCTTCCGATTTTCATCTTTACGAGGGTCCTTAAACACATCGTGTGTGACGAACGCTTCCTTTAGTAAAAGCAACCGAAGTGAAGCTTAGAATTGTGATTTTTCATCAAAAACATTATATTCTACATGTCTCATTTAAAATGTCGCCCCGATTAAACCATTTGAAGTAACCATATTCTATAAAAAACACTAAATTCTGAGCTCCTCGGCTCAACTAGGAAAACATGATTGACTCACAAGAGACTAACAGTCACGTGACAAATATTTCGTGAAACTTCGACTGCACTGCAGGCTGCTGAACACAGCAGAATGGAGAGGACAGGAGAGGCTGTACGTAGACAGTAACACTTGTGGCACTTGGAACAATGTTGGAAATATAGATTCCGTTGTGTTCCAATTTTTGTAAAAGAAATTAGCAAAGAAATTCAACTTTTTATTTATATTTATTATGATTTATGTCATTACAACTGTGTTATTCTGCACAAAATACATGTTTGAGTTCTCTCTACTTCTAGACATGATTGTACTGTTTCCATAGAGCTGTAGGTCATTTATATCGCAAGCCACAATAAATCAAGGCCACAGAGAGAAAAATGTGACAGGAGCAAAAAACAGGTTCAGAGGGTTAATATGTTTCATGAGAAAGTGAATGTCTTCAAATTTAGTGGTCAAAGGTTATAGATTAAGGTCATTGTGACCTCACGTCCGTCCCATTCTCGTGAATGCGATATCTCAGGAACTAGAGATGAATATTATTCCGAAAATTAAACATTTTCTGTTCCGGGGAGCAGAAGCAAACTCTCCCGGGAAATTGAGTTGTTTTTAAGGTGTAACTTCAGCTACAAACAACACTAAATGCAACAAGAAGAAATATGCATAAACCGATTTTGTGTATTATTTGTTGGCATTAATAATGACTACGGCAAAAGCAAACTATTTGTGTTTGTCAGCATTAGAACAAGCTGTGGTGTTCTTTGTTTCACTGAGACTTGGCTGCATCCTGGAGCGCCGGAGCAGAGCTCCGTTCAAGCAGGTGAATCTTTTTCCGTGTGCCAATCTGCCGGAGCAGAGACTCCAGCAGGAGGCTTGTGCTCATGATGAATAATGCACGCGTTGAAGGAGCTGACGGGTGGGGGGTTGCGTTTCACTGGAGTTGGACAAATAAATTGATTGATTGATAACACAAAGTTTGTATGCAGGTTGAAGTTCGCTATAGCTGCGAGGAATAAGTCACTAGCTTTAATCTAATTAGAACCACCTCATGGAAGTGATACGTGACAATTTTTCATTGTATGAGAATACTGCATTTTTGGCCTTTTCAAAGTCATTCTATCAAGATGAGACCGATTCTATATAGTGTTCAGAGGCTACATTGTATGTATCAGCCTTTGTCTTGAAATCGTTTTTCCTGTTTTCCCGTTTATTATGTTTCTCAGGAAATCAGGAACGCCTTGAGCAAATTTCTTCAAATTTGGACCAAATAACCATTGGACCCAAAGATGAAATGAGTAGAATTTGGTCGTCAAAGGTCACTGTGACCTCACAAAACATTTATTAGGCAGGCGGCAACCTCTAATGGCCATCAGGGGGCAACTCCTCCGTTTGCAAAAAGAAGTCTGGTTGTATAGAAGTCTATGAGAAAATGACTCTACTTCTCTCTTGATTTATTCCCTCAGTAAACATTGTAAACATGAGTTTATGGTCTCAATCTCTAGCTTCAAGTCTTCTTCAATACAACATGATGTTCATTTAGTAAATTATGGTCCATTTAGAGTCAAATAGACCATAAAGCAGAGTATGCTTTAGGGCGGGGCTACAAGGTGATTGACAGGTCATTGCCGCACCAGAGACGTATATGGCGTCTCTACGTCACACCTCCGCATTCAAAATATGGAAACTTCCATATCCTTGGCTGCAAAAAACAACAACATGGCGACTGCCATAATACACACTGATCGCTGAACTCAAGGCTTCAAAATGGCATTCCACAAACCAACGGGTGACGTCCACTTCTTATATACAGTCTATGGTTTTAGGCCATAACTCAAGAACTCATGTGCTAATTTAAAATAAGTGACAACATTTTGGACAGGCGTTGATGTAAAGTGCAACATGGTTGGCGGGGGCCATAATTCTAGTTTATTCATTGCCATTCACTCCTCTTACGCATGCTCACTCATAATTTCCATGCTAACATTGTTTGGGGATGTTAATCTTGTTATCAGCCGTTCTCATCTGCTGGTCGCAGCAACACAGCGACACACCTTCACTGTTAGCCTGTCATCTTGCTACTGTCTCTTTAAATTATATTATCCCTCTCCCTTTAGTACACACATGCTACTGTTACGAGCTCCCCTCCATCTCCCCGTCACCGCCCAGTCTTCATCATTTCATCAGCCAAACAGCAGCTGGACTCCAGGGGAAGTGGGGGGGGGGTCTTGCAGACTCAACTCCATTAGTCGAAGCACCAAAGACTTCCTGTCACGACTTTATTATCATCTGTTATAATACACAATTATCATTCACTTCGTCTCTACTGATTGAAATATCCAATTTACGTCTCTTTTTTAAATTACATTTTAACTGCCGGATGCTTTTACAGTTGCAAAGCTTTGAGAAAATGCAACGTATTCTAAACGAGCCTGACTGAGAGGATCTAGTGTCTCTAGATGGATCTTTGATTGCCCTCCTTACCATTCAGCAGGACCTATCAGTCACCTTTGTCTGTCTGCCTCAACATGCTTTTTGATCAGCCTGGACAACCGCCAAATCTCCTCTGTCCTATTTGTCACTAACTGGTGTCGTATTATTTTCTCGCTGCCCTTGCCGGTGACTTTTATCACCTCCAGTCATGGGAGGGGTGAGGAGACAAAGGATGATGGAGGGGAGGCAGGGTGAAGAGCGAAAAAAAAAAAAGCATGATATGTGTCTCCTGAGTCAGTACATAAAAATAAATAAGAGGATGTGATGTGGGGCGATTTTTAAAAAGCTCAGGAATCTGTAACGTGGAGGGAGAAAAAGAGAACTGTTGGTGGTGGAGGTGCCAAAACCAAGGGCAGAGTGTCAGACAGGTGTTTATGTGTGTGTCAGTGTGTGTGTGTGTGTGTGTGTGTGTGTGCAGAGGGTAGGTAGGTCAATACGACTCAGCCCAGTGAAGTGTAACTTCATATCACCTCCTCTTGACTGAGCATCATATCTGCCGTGCAGAGCTGCCGTTAACTCTCAGAGGTATTCCCTCTTGAAAAGGTAATTAAGTTGTTAGGTACAGCACCCTGGAAGGTCGTTCCGAGCCAAATCCCACAGTAGATTAACATGGCATCACTGGACATTACTGATTTGACTCCAAAAGCGAGCATTTAAATTAGACCGTCTGGATTTTTCTATTCTTTTTTGCTGCGTGGGCTTTTTTGCAGAAGTTCGATTATTTAATTTTTTTGCATAACCTTGGCATCAACTTCTGGCCGCATGTGAGAGGTGAACTCCCTCCCTATTCCAGTAAATATTTATTTTTATCCCATTTGAATTGTGCCATGAATTACTCATATGATGTTTGTCAATTTAAAAGACAATTTTGCAAGTCAAGAAAGTCTCAGTTTGTCGTAGATTTGTCTTGGCACCAGAGAACTACATCTCTCGTCTCACATGATATACGTCACCAACGTGGCTGTTACTTTGGCTTGCTAGCTAGCGAGCTAACTTATCTACATTCCACGCACAAGTGTAGCGTTATCTGATCTGTTTTCATCCGGCGGACTCTTTTTTAATCAGCCAAGAAGCGAAAGAACGAGCGAGACCCCGTAGTTGGTGTGAGTTCATCCTGGTATGAAACACACTGAGCTTTAGAGAGAGAGACAAAACTTAAGCAACTTTTGGGTGTGAAGACTTTCTATTTAAGTATTTTCACAGTTTGACAGTCGGACAAAATGTGACTTTCTTGAAGTGCAAAATCTGACAAACATAAGTGTAATTCATGGCACAATTCAAACGGGATCAAAATGTGTCTCTCGCCGTTGACTACCGTACACATTTGTTCTGAAGTAAGGCCCCAATGGGGGGACTTCGCCTTTCTATCCTCTCACCTGGAGGTTGAGGCAAGTGTTCTGGCTAATCCACTTTATTTCAGGGCTCACAGAGAGGGTGCTGTGGTGTATTTCAGCAGCGTGATATTGACATCAACTCCCTCCATACCGAGCACATCTTATTCAACTCAAAGATAAGATTTCTATTTGCAGTTTTATAATACGAAAGAGTAGAAGAGGGGAAAAAATCACAGTTTTCCTCATTCCTCTGTAATCTGTAAAGGGGGTGGGGGGCGAGGGGCCTTCATCATGCAGTGATTTCATGCCTGTGTTACACATTAAAACTTAAATCCTAAATATATACCAAGAGACCAATTGCTGCCAACTTCCACTATGTCCACATCCACCAGTGATCCAGATTTATTGGTCCTATATATGGTATGTTTGGGGGTAACGCGAGAGGCTATTTACAAATCTTCCACTCCACCAGACCTGGTCTTAACCCCAGGAATGAGCCATGAAATTACTCCATTTTGAAAGAGCAGAAGGGGGGGAAGTAGAATTTTGGTTACGGCTAAAAATAAATATAAAACCCCGGAACCCAGGGGGCTTTTCCCATGATGCATTGCAGTCTATTACCCACTTTGACATGAGACACTGGGGCTGAGGTCTATCTCTCATAAACCATCAGTGTCACGGTAACGCGCAGATACAGGAACGGGAGTAAACAATGGACATCCGCGACAACGCACCAACTCTCATCAGGACACAGACGAGGAGAACGTTAAATCTGTGGGTGTGATTGTGTATGTCAGCGAATGCCGGCACGCTCGTGCATACGTGGATGTGACTCATGATGCCAACATTGGGATCCGCATATCCACACATCTGTATAATCCCTGTCTGCTTTAGTTTACGCCAGCGGATTGGAATAAAGCTACAGTGAGTCTGTATATGCAGCCATGTGGATGGAGGCTGAATTCTGGATTTAAACTGCAGGACAATTATGGCTCAGGATGCTGGTCGCTGTATGATGCTGGTCGCCATCTATTCTATCTGGTGTGAGGAAAGCTGATCACCTTGGCGTCCTCTTTTTTAGGCAGTGCTGCTAAGAAAAATGAGAGTTTCCGCTTCACGATTGTGTCATGTTGCCGTTCACATCCATGTCTGTCCAAAATGTCATCACTTTATCATTTAATCCTGTTAGACATTTGTGTAAAATTGTCATAATTATTGTAAAAAGGGTCTTAAACCTGCATTCTCTCTACTGACCATCAGGGGGCGACTCCTCTGGTTGTATAGAAGTCTATGAGAAAATGACTCTACTTCTCTCTTGATTTATTCCCTCAGTAAACATTGTAAACATCAGTTAATGGTCTCAATCTCTAGTTTCAAGTCTTCTTCAATACAGCATGATGTTCATTTAGTAAATTATGATCCATTTAGAGTCAAATAGACCATAAAGCAGGGGATGCTTTAGGGCGGGGCTACAAGGTGATTGACAGGTCTCTACCACGGCGTTGTCCGGTCTGGGAGTTGTCTGTGTTTTCGTCTAACAACTTTAACCCTTTCACAGTGTGTTTTCACTTCATCAAAGTTAATAGTAACATTTTGGTCACCTGAAAATGAATTTTTCAGCGTTCGGTTGTACTTAGCTCCACCCTCTCGTGTCACTTCTGGTCCTCTTTGAGTCAAAGTGGACGCTTGTGCCAAATTTGAAAAAAATTCGATCAATGCGTTCCCATGATATCACGAGATTGGGTGAGGTCACACTGAACTTGACCTTGACCAGTTCATCCTTGAGTCCAGGTTGATGTTTCTGCCGAATTTGAGGAAATTCCCTCTAGGCGATCTTAAGATATCACATTCATGAGAACGGATTGGATGGACGGATAACCACGAAACATAATGCCTCCACGCCGGCGACAACCGCCGGCTGGAGGCATTAAAAAAAATAGAAACTGGAGGAACCAGCATTGAGGACAGCATGACTTTTACTCTCTTAACTCCCCACCCTGGCCCCCACCGCACTTCCACCGAGACAGACAGAACTATTGATTATCCATCACTGTGTCAGAGAACATACAATTACAGATCACTTTAGATAAAACACACAAACTCAGACGGACACGCACACAAACACAGTCCACCTCACTCCTCCGCCCGAGGACACTGGCTGTCATGTCCACTCCGGCTCAGAGGAACTCACTGCATGTCTCGCACAAGAGGAGGAGAATGGAAGAATGTCACAGAGGAGGAGATGGGATGCTGAGGTCTGACACGGTCGTGCCCTCTTAAGAGGATGAAGGAATGAAGAAAGACAGGAAGACGGTGCGAAGATGACGCGTCGTAGAGGAGCGACTTGGTGGAAGATTAAGCTTCGGAGCAGAACCTTAATATTAATTGCTTCAGGAATTGAATGAGGGAAATGATGAGCAGATGAGATCATGTGATTGTTTTCTCTCCCCTTCACAGCCGAACCTTGATATGACAACACGGGAGGACAGATTAGATCTCGCTGATGGTCGATAATTCAGAGCGAATGTCAGAGGAGGAGGTCGAGTGATAGAATGTGAGGTGTGATCAGGCTGTTTTCATACAGCGTTTGTTGCTACACCTACGAAAATGAATTTGCTGTAATTCGTGGGTGGTCTTCGACCCAGGAGGCTGCTGTTTGTCCCCCATGTGAAATGAGAAGTCAACGCTGATTTAGTTGTCACTTAACTTGCTTACTTCAGTAACGGCACTTCCGTTGTTATTTTAACCTAAATATTTCACAATCTCTTCCCGGAACCTAATTTTCGTATTTCACGTTTTTTTTTCCTAAACCTCACTTTCGTATTTCACAAACTTTTCCAAAACATAACTAAGTATTTCAAAATCTTTTCTTAAACCTAACCGAGTGGCTGATCACACCGAGTCACTCGCAAATCCATTATCTTCCATTGTCGAAGTTGCTCCACTGGTCAATGTCACACTTGACCGAGGCAACCAATCAAATCACTTTACTACTCTACCATAGACTTCCTATCTTGATGCAGGTAGACGTGGTAGGAACGGACATTGATATTGACGATTTTTAATTACGATGAACTAATATATGCTCATTCTACAGCAAGAGCTCAATATTTATCAATCTAGATGGTTGAATAGCACTACAGATAAGAGGAAAAATATGTTTTTGATTTCAGGGTGAACTGTCCCTTTAAGCCTCTTTCAAATCAGCCTTAAGTGATATTTATCTCCACATCTCTGCAACTAAAACCCACTCTGCATTTTCAGGAGAATTTGAAATTCATGTACAAACTACTGCACTCATATGTTGCAAATTTCGACCCTGACACCGTCCACATACAGCTCCTGTTTGATGCATTTGCATAATGAATCCATAGTAAACTTTTTTTATAAAAGCCGCTTTAAACTGCCAGAGCTCTTCAAGGGCGCACGCTATCCGTGTTCATTTGCATGATGTTGTTTATGAGGTATTGAATTATTATTTGACAAGCCAGCCTAACTTAGAGCGGTAATCAGATGATCAATCCACTTCACACGCTGCCACTACTCTGTTCAATCATTCACAGCCAATAAAAACCTTCGACAAATCAATTCAAATTAGCCTGCTTAGGACCTCCAAATGGATCGTTGCATCAGATGAGATAGAGCACAAAAATTGGGAGGAAATTACATTAAAAGGTCAAACAGGCAGAGCACAACTTTACACCGTTTTAAATTCACATGGCGCCGATATCCACAAGGAAGCATTATAATGGTTGTTATATAATTGGTTGAATGATTTCATATTGCGAAAGGTCAAATACAAGAGATCGAGCATCTACATCAAAGTCTGAAGTTTTACACTTTGTCTTGCAGATTCGCAAGCTCTCCGATGTATCAGTGCAGAGAAAGTAGAAGTGAATGCCGGCATTATGTTCTTCTGTACATCAAATTACAGTCATTTCAGCCGTCACATAAGAATAACACATTATTCCTCAGCTTTCAAATCTCGATTCAGGCTCTGATCTAAACTGTCTACGCAGTTTATCTATCATGAACAACGTCCTCCTCTGCAGTTCTATTCGAAAATAATCTAAAAATGACGGTGGAGGGGGGGGTGGGTGATGAAAGGAACACAAGCGCACACAAACTTCTCGGCTTAGACAAAATTGGCTTTTTAAATATTTAGTGTTTGTTTACAGCTGTCCCCCCAAGGTGGCCAAAAATGTTCTGCCTGAGGGGATTAACGAACATTTGTGTACAAAAATATTAAAATGTTAACTTCTGGCCTCGATAAAGGCACAACGCTGAATTACCAGCAGGAAGTCATGAAGCAAGTTTCCACAAAAATATTAAGTTTCAATATCAAAACATAATCTTTTGTTTTTCAAGTGCAATTTGAGCTGATCATTTGGAACCAACAGCTACGAGCCAGATGGACTGCTAATGAACTCGAAAGTGATTCAAGCAATCAGACAAACAGGTTTTCGCCATTATCTCTCTATTTTTCTAAGCTGGAATAATAGAAGCATTTCACGCACGCAAAAACGTGGCACGCTGGATCCTCGCGTTCACAAATACCTTCAGTGATAGCCTGCAGGGCCCACCCGGCAGGGATCCACCACGCTCTGTCTGCTGAGCATAGAGAAACCGGCTCCTTACACTCTTTACGTGAGGCCGCTGCCATGTGCAGGAGGATAAAGTTCGCCGCAGCGAAGCCGAGTGGAGTCTGGAGCCTGAATGCGCTACGGTTCTTTGTGATTGTCTGTAAATCGATGCGGTGCACTCACACGGTGGCCTGGTGAGCGAGACCGGGATGTGGAGGGGGGGTCCAGGACTCAATACTTTATTGAATCTCCATGAAAATCACACAAGTACTCAACTTTGTTTGCACATGTGTGTCACTGCTCAGAGACGAAACGTCTGAGCAACGTAGCGTGGCAAGCAAAATAAATAAAACCAGTCGATGGCACACAAAATGTACACAAACACAAAGGTTATTGAGCACCGAGGGGTTTGCAAACAATGAAATGAATAAATGACCGTTGTGAGTTGGCTGATAATCTGCTCGACACCATTCCTGCATCCACACAAAAGCGACTGGGACGAGGGGATAAAAGAAAATAAAGAGGAATGAAAAAGAAAGGGCTTATAGAATGGACATGGGGGGAGGGTGGGAGGAGCTGGTGGAAGGAAAAAAAAGATAAAAGTTAATGCTCCACAGAAGCTGGGAGGTAAACAGAGAGAGAGAAAAGAGGGCAGGGGAGAGAGAAGGGAAATGTGCCGATGAATTTGAAGCTCAGATAGACGGGGAGAGAATGAAAATTGCAGACAGGGAGTTAGTTTGTAGATCCGTAAGCTGCATAAATGATTAGAAACAGCAGCTCGGCGGCGTCGGTGGTGGTGGAGGTGCTTCTTCTGTCAGCCGACGGAAATATAACTCAAAGCTTTGAAGTTTCAAAAAAGTTTGTTGTGCTACTGTGTGATGTGATCCAGGAGGCTGCCTCTAATCTTTCCCGGAGGGGAGAGAAAGGAGAGAGAGAGAGAGCGAGAGAGAAGAAAGGTTGGTAGCAGATGCAAAGGTTGTGGCATGGGGCCACACAGAGGGGGCTTAGGCAACACAGAGACAGGTGAGTGGGGAACTGCAGCACCGCCACTGGCAAAAGAATATCAAACATAGAATAACTCTACTCTAGCTCTACTTCCTCCACATCCTTTTTTTGACTGAAACCGGAAACTTTGCCGGCAAAAGGCTAAAGAGATGCGTCAAAAAGCCAAAGACTGTGTATATTATTTGGGATATTTGTGCAAATCAAATTTGGCACAAGCATCCACTTGGACTCAAGGATGAACTGATTAGAATTTTGCGGTCAAAGATCAAAAGTCAAGGCCACTGTGTCCGAACAATTCCCGTGATATTTCTTCAAATTTGGCACATAAGTGGTGGACGGTGTCACCGTGACGTCACCCGTTGGTTTGAGGAATTCCGTTTTTAAGCCTTGAGTATTTTGGTCGTCGCCATCTTGGTTTTATTTTATTTTCAACCAGAAGTGCCACCAGAGGTTTTGCAAATTTTCAAATTTAGCACAACTATCCCAATCAGACTCCAGGATGATCTGGTTAAAATGTAGTGGTCAAAGGTCAGAGGTTAAGGTCACTGTGACCTTCTATCTGGCATTTTGGCCTTCGCCATTTTGTTTTTTTCTACAACCAGCAGTGACACAAGAGGGTGGAGCTAAGTACAACTATTTGCTGAATAAGACATTTTTAGGTGACGTGAAACACACAAAGTTTTAAGACAAAAACACGGACAACTCCCAGACCAGACAACGCCGTGGTAGCGACCTGTCAATCACCTTGTAGCGCCGCCCTAAAGCATACCCTGCTTTATGGTCTATTTGACTCTAAATGGACCATCATTTACTAAATGAACATCATGCTGTATTGAAGAAGACTTGAAACTAGAGATTGAAACCATAAACTCATGTTTACAATGTTTACTGAGGGAATAAATCAAGAGAGAAGTAGAGTCATTTTCTCATAGACTTCTATACAACCAGAGGAGTCGCCCCCTGATGGACAGTAGAAATAATCTAGGTTAAAGGCACTTAACTTTTCATAACTGGAGGTTGCCCGTCTGGACAAAACCCCGTTTATTTCAGCAGCAGATGTCCTCAGTGGGAGAGCGCATGGTCTGTGAGCACAATTCAGTCAGATGTGTTTGGTACAGGTCCTTCAGCAGTGTCCCTGTTTTCAGTCTTAACAGCGAGACAAATTAGCTTACGCCGCTCCCCGCAGTCCCACCTGTCTCCGTGGGACTCTGCGGCACGCTGTGCAGATTTTGGGGGTCTGTCCTTCGCGGCCTAATTGCCGTGTTATCATGTCTTCTCCTGTGCTGCCACTTCATCCAGTCCTTTCAGTCAGATGGACATGCCAATTACCCCTCCTCCACACACACACACACACACACACACACACACACACACATACACACACACACACACACACACACACACGGTTGCCAGAGGCTGTGCTGTCAGGTAACATAGCGGACAGCAGCTGGTACAAAGCGGGTAGTTTGGGATGAAACAGGGAGAAGAATCAAAGCGAGCCCTTATGCACACATGCAGGCAAATACACACATCAATGCACATGAAGTCCCAACAGGAGCTTCTCATCCAGGCCGAACGATCCCAAGGGAACCTTCCGACTCCCCATTCCCTCTAAATCCTTTTACTCTAAACACACGCACTGTCTTCCATTTAGCTCTCCTCTTTTTCTTAACCTCGTTTCTACTTATTTCCTTCTACCTTTTGTTTTTTCTTAAAGGCACAGTTCCAACATTTATTCCCTCTCTTTCTTTTCCAGCATTGGGGATCCAGCGGCTTATCTTATGATAACGTGTTAATTAGTTATTGAGTATTAGAGGTGCTTGTACTGTGGGTGTATTTTTGGATAGACCCGGGCTAGCTCTTTATGCTAAGCTAAGCGTGGCTGCAGCTTCATATTTATCATACAGACATTACATTACATTACATTACATAGACATGAGACTACAAATTATTAATCTTCTGATCCAACTCTCTGCATTAGTGTCTCTAGTGAACAGACACTAATGTAGTTCTAGCAAAACTAAATATTTCTTATGGTTGTGCAAAGATGATATACGTATCGTGTTTTATAGGAGTGTCCCGATATACCTGTATTGATGATAACCGTGATATTTAAGAATGAAATATTGCTATCAGGTAAGTAAACACACCTATAATAAAATTGTGTCAATAATCAAGCGCCTCTTACATAATTTTAGATGTAAAGTTATGGTAACAGACTCTCTCTCTCGCCACCTCCCTACACTCGCATTTAAAATATTATTAATTTGCCAAAAAAGAGACTTTTGCTGATTGAGAGTGTTGATGGAGCAGCTACAATGTCAGCATAGCCTCTCACCAAGAGACCCATTCAGAAAACAAGCATTTTAAAAGTTTTTTGCTTATTGTCTTGCAGACAGACCTGACAAAGCACAAATTCAGACGTTTTACAAATCATCATCATCATGTTGTTATTTCAGCATCCTTTTTTTATCAGTTTATTGCAATTTAATCACAGCGAAATCTGTTTTAACCAGCCGACGTGCGGCTTGATACAGTGAATACAGCTTGATGAAATTCACAGAGCGCCTCCGGGTGATGTTATAAACCCAGACACAACGGCGTTTGATTTCTGGGACTTCGATAACATGTGCAAAGTCAGCCACAGTTGGTTATTTTCAGCCATGGTTGATGAAACACAAGTACGAGGCAAAAATTAACTTTGTGTTTGGTGTGAAAACACCATAACAATCTCACTTATTAGTGTGATTGAACCGGCTTCCATCCACAGTTGCAATAGAAAATGTCTTAAAAAACAATCGCTACACTAATAGTCAATGTAATTAGGTAATTTGGAAACTACTTCCTTCTCCCATTTGCTGTGGCAAATACATCACAGCACGCCATCAATGTCAGGTCTTCAAACACTATTAGCTCTCTATTGATAACTCCCCTGATGTTGACTTTTAATGACGCCAGATGTTTCTCTACAGTGAAGTAGAGACTCTTCTTAGTGACCCACCAATGAATCATCGTGTGTGTGTGTGTGTGTGTGTGTGTGCGTCCATGTCAATGTGTCTGTGTGTGTGTGCATTTGCTTATCAGGGACACTTTTCATGGTGTGTGTGTCACAGTGATTTCAGTAATTCTGTTCCAAACCAGATCTCATTCCTTCTCTTTATTCCAGTGATCTTCAAAGTGGCGTCCGAGGCACTCTGTCAGGGGGTCCACGAAATTATTTTAATATAAATTACAAAATTATGCCGTATCATTGAAAAGTGCAAATGTACAGATGATGACCATTTGCGCCAATCAAACAATATTGTGTCCATAACTCTCACCCACGTTAGTTTTGGTCCATGAAACTCTGATATAATTTTGTTCAGCACATACTGAAAGTCAGCTTTCACATTCAAATATCTGCATTTATTATGCTGTATTATTCATTATGGATTTATTCTTTATCATGCCAGTCTTACATTACGTTGTTTTCTGAAAGTGTTCAAGATCAGTTACTTGAAATCTAGGTTGTGTCCAAATGCAATTTAAATAAAGTCAACTATCTGTCTATCTGTCTGTATATATATATGTGGTATGTGGTATTAAATGTCCCCACTGTGGGACTTATGAATGATTGTCTCATCTCATTCTAACATGATTCAAATTGTAAAGCATTTCTGTTCATCACTATATGAACAACGCATCATTTTTCGTGCGTTTTCCCACGAAATTCCAGCAACACGTGTCAATTTCCTGCTCGTTACATGCATGCATTCTTTTTAAAATAGTTTGTCAGGTTTAGTAAAAGATCGTCGCTTGGAAGTGTCATTACAGAAGTACGCAAGTTACGTGACAAAAACATCAACGTTGACTTTGACTGTCCGATGTGTGCTTCAGCTGTCTTTATACTTCCTCATTGGAGAATACGTGGATAACATACGGAAACATTTTGTGTGATATCTACGCATTGATTTTTTTGTAGGTATTGCTACGAATGTTGGATGAGAGCAGCCTGCTGTGAAACAGGGGGCGAAATATTTAGCTCGAGAAGTTTTAAAACACAAATAGTTTCAATGGCATCCAAGAGTACAAATAGTCGTAAGCAAATGCTTCGTTGGTGTTACAATTTAAGAGGAGGCCCTTGGTCCCTGGCCCCAAAAAGCCCCCCGCTCTATTAAACTCTGCTGAACCATTTCCTTATTATCACTCCTCAAACACACACATACTTAAACACACTCCAATTATCCCTCACAGACATTGTGTTAACAATGGGGCATTAATAGCACATGTGTGAGCAGCCCTGTTCACTTGCTTTTCCTCTTTTCGAAGTCACCGCACACACATACACGCACACGCACACACACACACGGACACACACACACACACACACACACACATTGGAGCCATTTTCACTTTAGATGAAAGAGGACAGGAGAGAGGAGCTTTATTATGCAACCCTTAATTACTTCACTTTCAGCCAAATTAGGTGAACCTCATCCAACCAGATCTTGCACTTTCCTCTGCTGTCACCCATTACAGAGGCTTCCAAAGAAGTTTTTTAAAGTTTAAGAAAAGATCCGTCCCTATTGATCCTTTTTAGAAAAACGTTTATTCCGTCTTTTGACAACGCAGAGATTCATGCAAAGGGAAAGCTTTTTGTTCCGTCTGCAAGTGCAAATGTGTGCACACGGTGGCCTGAACTGTATGCATGTAGCTTGAGTTCTGCGTGTAGAAGAATGTGTCTCAGCTTGTGTGTGTGTGTGTGTCTGTGTGTCTGTGTGTTTGCTCCTGCCAACACCCAGAGCCTGCAGAGCACCAGTGACCTGATATGTAGGGCGAGACCGAGACGCCGGGGTGACAGCTTAGAGCCCGCCCCCACTAACTCTGACTGACGGCCACTGTAACCTTGGCTGCTTCCCGCGACAATGGTTCGGTCTTGCTTCCACTTTCAACGTCTGTCATTCAGAGCTCAATGAAAAAAAAAAAAGGAAAAAAAACTATTTCTGGGGCAAAGCTCTGTGAAAACCTGGAGGACAAGACAAAACCAGATGAAGTGGAATGAGAGGAAATAACTGCTTTTAGGGCGATATATTGGGACTCAAACTGATGGCTGTTTATTCCTCAAAGCAACTGTCAGGATGTGAAAAAGTCTTACATTACCCCGGGTGCGTGCACAGAGTCAAAATATACATGGCTGCACATGTATCGCTACAGGATTTTGTTTTTTTGTTTTTTCCAGCCCCACGGCCTTTTGTGACCATCACAGCACTTAGGCGATCACTGCTTCCATCTCCTACTTTTACGGGACAAATCCCTCCTAATCTACGGATAAGGCACAACAGCCACATGTCTCAGTGGATTTCAACAAAAATCAGGTCAATAGGGTGCAGACGCTCTAAAGAGCATTATTCTACACAAAGAGTGCGCAGCCAGTTTTTCCCACCACGCGATGTAAGGGAAGCACAGGACCAAAGTAAAGGATCAAAACAACCGAACATCCAAAGAAAACAGGGGTAAAAAGAAGAAAAAACAATGACATTAAGAAGGAAGAATTACAGCTACCAGTCTGGGATTCCAAATCAAGAAACAGATCAAAGTAAAATGTGATTCATTTTTGTAAAATATGACCTGTGGATGTTGTATAAGCGACGGCCTACGGCATCGTAGCCCTGATGTCTTTCTGAGAATGAATCATTCAATAAGAAGGGGGCACATGAGGTAGTGGGTTACATTTAGGCTAAAAGGGATCTCTTCTGTTTAGCCTCCAGGACATTTTCTGGGCTGTGACATTAAGAAAATCAGAGTGGGTTCTTATTTGACTAGCTGAAAGGCAGAAAATCTGATTATATCTACACGCCAACAGAAACCTGCATGTCACATTAAACTACTGAAATATCCATGTAGCTTCAACATGTTATAAATCTCTGCAATATATATTTGACATGGTGTGAGACATTTCTTGAGAGTGCCATATGGCTTTTATATATTTCATCCAGAGAGTCCTCTGGGCTCAGTGAAAAAAGGGAAAGAAGGGGGAAAAGTTTGCTAAGTGAAAATCTCATTTTGTCAATAAGCATGCGACAGATTGTGGGATTTGACGTGATTGGAAAAAGGCTTTTTTTTTATGTAACTCCAGAGAGATAGCAGTGGGAATAAAGTGCAGCTGAAAGGAAACATGAAAAACAGTCAACAAAAGCAGTGACTGTGTGAGAACAAATAAGTAATGTAGGTAAAATACATTCAAGATTCTTTATCCTCATTATGCACAAAGAAAAGGAACCTCAAGTGGTGCTTTGTATTAAAGACTTCACACATATTTACAAAGAATAAATTAAGAATGAGATAAGGGATAATAAATATCAGTGATAACAAGTACAGAATCTAAGCAATATGAGCTATATAACATTGCAATAAAATGCAGCTCGAACTTGAAAGGTGCACTTAGTCGAGTGCAGATCTCAGCCTGCAATGAACACTTTTACTGGTAAATAGTATATATAATTATGTTGGCTAGTGGCTAGTAGTGTAACGGACCATAGTCGATCCGTATGGACCCCGTACATTATGGTGCGTTCAGGCTCTGTTCAGTGAAACTGATTATTGGGCGAAGTTTTCATGGTGTTCACATGTAGTGTTGGTGGTTAACCTGAATAAACATAGTTGTTTGAAGCAGATGTTACATAATACATACATACAGTAAATAACATAAATAGATATTAGAGATGAATTATGAGCTGTTTACACTACAGTAATACATCATTAAAACTACTAATGACAAGATTTGTTTTGATTCTTAAAAATACAATCTTTTATTTCCTTAGTATTTTAATTGTGTGTTTTTATGAAGAAATATAAATTACTTTAACAAAGTAAAAGTATAACATTTGGAAATTTTTGATGGTTTACAGATTTCAGAGCAGTTGAAAGGATTTTTGGGACAGTGGCAAAAAAAATTGCCTGGAGCCTTGTAGACCAGCTACGATAATCAAACAACAAAGGGATCTGTATCTGCCAATATGGATCAATGATCAACAATTAGTATTGCCGGCAAAAAAACGTGATCAGGGATCTGTGAAAGTTATTTTTGCTCTTTTTTTTCTTTTGTGCTGATCCGTGAGTTTTATGATCCGTTGCACCACCACTACTGGCCAAACACACCACCCAAATCAATAAAAGTGAGCACACTCGGCTGTGATATCACCCCACTCCGGCCGGAGGGAAGAGGGGGTTAGGGTTAAGAGTCGTGAGTGAGGATTCAGCAGGCAGCCGATCGCACTGTAAAACAGCCATTAAAAGGTGTTATGAGAACGTGTGAGTCACCGCAGCCACGAGAGGTCCTCGAGCACGCAGCCCGGCAACCCCCAACATGTTATGCAATTTGCTGCAACAGAGAGTGAGATCTGCCGTGGACAGACGCAGAGGTGCACACTCACTCGCACACGCATTATCCTCCTGGCGGAAATAACAAATTCAGAAAAGTAGCAGCAACAGCAGCAAAAGTTCAGAGAGTCACAGAGAGTTGAGCTGCATTTAAGAAACTCACCTCACGCTTGGCTGCCTTTTGACGTGGTTACATTTAAGGGTCCATTCGAGTAGCACTGTGACAGCCATGGACTCTGTCAGAGCTGTATATATTCACTTATTCACTATTACAACATGCGGCAGGAGTGGAGAGAGAGAGACAGACAGTAGAATGTGCACCAAGAAATATGCAACAGAAGGTGAACCGTATGGAGGTAGGACGATTTAAAAAAAAGCAACAAATGTGTGAAATATCGTCTGGAGCAGCAAGAGGAGGAGGAGAGAGAAAGAAAACAGCTAAGAATCAGATAAGAGAGGCAAAATTGATTTTCTATTTTTGGAGAAAGGTATGACCGATGGGTTGGAATGAGTCTGAAACATGTTCAATTTCAAAGTCACACACACACACATACTTCTTTGTATGTGCATATAAACCATCACACATGCAGATCAAACCTGTCACAGATCGTGCATTCAAGATTGCGAGCGGCAATGTAATTGCTTTTTTTTTCGCGGCGGCGGTGGCTGAACGTGACTTGTGCTTCTGAGTGTGCGCGGATGTCTGCCTTGTTATGGTGTAGCTGGAGCCATTAGCCATTTGGTTTAATGGGCAATCTGCACCGCGGGCTCCGCTGACCCCCGGCACTCGATAGGAGGAGCAGGCCAACCTATTAACAAAAGAGTGAAAAGCTCCAAGCTTACCCTATCACGGAAGGCCACACTTAATTAGACTGTTTGTCTAGCAGACTCTAATGGGAAGGATAGCGCGTGTGGGTGGGGGTGTGGGTGTGTGGGGGGGGGGGTTTGGGAGGGGTGGAGGTTGACTGCTCTCCTTGAAACTGCAGGCTGAAAGACATCTGGCCAAGGATGAGACTGAGGACACGGGGATATTAGTGGAACGTGGCCTCATCACGTTTTGGCGCTATCCATAAAAAATAGAATAGGAGTAGAGCGGACATTGAACACGGGTACAAAATAAAATGGCGATTGTTGTCAGTTGTTTTGGTGACAAAGTGTTGACGCAGCTCCGGAGGTGGATGGCTGGCTAGTTAGCGAGGTAACTGGTTATGAATCAGGTTTTATTCCTTTAGCACCTTTAAAAATCAAATCAAGTTCAAAGCGCTTTACAAATTAATGACAAGATAATAAGATGAAGAGATTAATGCACAACAAATTAAATCGATTGAGAAAAATAGATAAATAAATCAAAAAATGTATCGTGGTAAAACAGTAAAAAGAGCCGATAGCTCTGTGTTTTCGTACGCTGTGACAAGAGAGTGTGGATGAAGCATTAACTTAAGTTTTACTCATTCACTCTGACTCTGCGCTTCGTAACGTTATTACGTTTTAGTCGTTCCAGCAAAAAACTTCCCCTCAGTGAGTCCGTGACTCCAACGGTCCTAATGGTACAGATAAAAAATGGCCGCCTCTCTGATCGTCCTGCTGCGTTGATTTAAATGGGAACGTCCGTTATGGTTCTGTTCTACTTCTGCGGCCCTATTTTCTCATTTTCTCAGGACGGATGGTAATGATGCAGATCAACAATGGACACTATTCAGAAATGGCAAATTGAGTAATTACAGTAACATCAACATAATTATAGCCGGGGAGGGGAAAAAAGCACACAAACGCTTTTATCTGAGAGGCCAAAACAAATTGATTAAATCGATCAAGCATGTGCGGGAAGGAAAAGATACAGCGAGCAGGAGAGAGACAGTGAGTGAGTTTACGTGTCTTAAGTCAGTAAGTAACAACAGTTGGATACATCAGGGATACAACCCCTGTATGAAATTATACCTAATTAGTGCATTCCTTCAGAAAAATTACATTTCTCTTTTTCATCCATCCCTGTACCCTTTCAGCCCTCTCCCTTGATGCCTCTCCCGGTGCAGAAGGCTAATTAAAGGAGAGAAATTGGATATGGGCCTGTGCGCACTCTAATTCAGGGAGAGGAAGGAGGAAGGCAGGGAGGGAGGAAGGGAGGGAGGGAGGGAGGGAGGGAGAGAGGGACGGAAGAGGGTAAGGCGGGGGAGAAGTCGGACACTGGATCAGAACCGTGGAGCCTGGTCATTTCTGTAAGGTATTAAAGGGAGGGTAGCGGCGAGGATGGACGGGATGAGACAGTTGAAGTGTGACGCCTCAGAACAGAATCCCACAAAATCCACCTGGTATTACTGATTCCTGCCGAGGCGGTACTCTCATCTTTTACCACTTCATCACTCTCTGAGAGGCCTGCAGGACCAGTTTATCTACAGAATCACCCCCCCCCCCTCCCACCCCAGCCCCACCCCCTTACCCCCGCACACTGAGGTCAGAGGTGAAACCAGTCAGCGCAAGCCCTGAGAGGAGCACTTGACAAATCCATTAGATCAGTAACTCATTGAAAATGTCCTCCATCAACACAAACTTTAATAAATGGTTTATTAGTTTTAATCAAATTTAATTTATATTATAGCGAGTAGTCTTAAGTGCCCTCAACCTGAGATACAGGATTTATTATTGGGTTCCTTTAAGGATAATTCCTGTTTATTGCAACTTATTTTCAGAGTTTTTGTATCTTTGTCTCTCTCTCTCTTTGTCTCTCTGTCTCTTTGTCTCTCTGTCTCTCTGTCTCTTTGTCTCCGGCTCAGTACAGCGTGAGACTCACATCACAGCAGAGAGGAGACAAAGATCCAAAGTGTTTCTACATTTGACTCCAGTAGATTCTGAGAACTCTGGTTGTCTCAAACTCAATAAAAGCCTCACAAGTAAAAGAGGAAACAGCAGCAGTTCATCACAACATGTGACCAACAAGCAGAACATCAACCTGTTTGTGGAGCAGCAGGTAACGTTAGTGATGTCATACGGCAGGTAACGTTAGTGATGTCATACGGCAGGTAACGTTAGTGATGTCATACGGCAGGTAGCGTTAGTGATGTCATACGGCAGGTAACGTTAGTGATGTCATACGGCAGGTAGCGTTAGTGATGTCATACGGCAGGTAACGTTAGTGATGTCATACGGCAGGTATACAAATCTATATACCGATGACCAACAATAAAATAAGTGATATAATGTCTCTAAACAAGTCAAGTGTTCTGTAGGTTGTAAACAATACAAATAGTGCAAAGAGTGAATGGGTATACGTGTGATATATGATGGATTATCTTGAGTAAAAGGGTCATGATTCCTGGAAATAAAAGTATTTTCTTTGGGGCTTTGAGCTCCACAAGTCGAGCACCATCTAGTCCCATTATATTGGAGAGAACGCAGACATCTCTACGCCTCACATCTCCAACACTCGGCCACTAACTCCAAAACAATCGAAGTAGCACCACAGGTAAGAGATGAACAATATGTATTATTGATTATGTCCCTTTAATGCTATCGTGACCAATAAAAAAAAAAAAAAGACGGCCAACGCGACATATATCAGACCCGAGTTGTAATAAAAAAGAAAAAATACCCTTTAACCTTTTAAGATGTCACTCAACCGAGGGAACAATTTATGAGCGCGCTCGATCTTCATCAGTCTTGTCAGGACATTTTCGAGAACTGAAGCAGTTTATAGAGGCGATGGTGATCCAGGTGCAGCTGCAGGGCTGCGGCGGATCACAGAGCCGATGATGGATGACAGGCGGGAGTGTAGGCGCACACACACACACACACACACACACACACACACACACACCCCGCCCACACACACACACACACACACATAAAACCCCACTGTGCCTCTGTAACTTAGAGGGTTAACACACTATTACCATTTTAACTACAGAGGCCAGAAACACATTTGGCTCCAACACCAGTTGTGCCAAATGGAGGCAGAAGGCAACACCAGCAAGACAACGTAGGGTATGTTTGTCTGTGTAAAGCTAACAACCCCCCCCCCCCTCCCCCCCCAAGCCTCCCCATCATCACACCCACTGAGGGGCTGGCTTCCCCCCTTCTGCTTCATCTGCATGTTCACACACACAGACGTAAACACACACATGGACCAAAAAAAACCACACAGACTCGTACAGACTCCTGTGGCAGAGCAGGAGCGCCTCGCCGGAAAAGGGGGATGATTGTTTTCGCAGTTGAATGAGCGCCCGACTTTGTGACCCGATCTGAAGAAAGGGTGTGTTTGTGTTCTGTGGGGGGTTTTCGGCAAAGGGTTAACAACAGTCCAGACGGGTGACGGTTCCTTAACACAACAAGAAAAGGTGGTCGACACCGATGTAGAAGCAGGATACACAGTTGTACTTTTTTATATATATATATATATATATAATTTTGTGTCAAAAAAGTACATTTTCTAAGAAGCCGACAAGCAAATGCCAATAATACTTTTCTTAGAAAGAGCATCAGTGTTTTCATTTAAGTGTCCTTTAAGTGTAAGACAAGAACATAATGTTTTATGCACTTTTTAATGTTGAGATTTTGGTCTATTTTGCTTCCATAACACGTCTTTCAGACTAGATGAAAGAAAACATGCAAAATACACATTCATTATTTTACTATTTGGTCTGTTTGCGTCTGTAGATTTCTCCTAAATTCACCAAAAGTTAACAGTACATGATGCCTCATTTGCATATTAGAACATAACATTTCAGGAAACTTGTAATACAAAAAAATAATTGTCTTAATGTCAGTAATCAACTGGGGGACGTTTCATGGTGATATCTATTAGTTAATTTGTTTACCCTGTAGTGTCTTCAAAATGTGTGTAATTTAACAAAACATCTCTTTAAAGGCTGTTTTCTCTAAATTAGTTTGTTTTCAGACTCTGATCCAGAAATCTCCTCTTCAGTAGCTCTTACATCCACCAAACTTTACATTTTCATTCTTCTCTATATTCTGAAGGTTTGTACAGAGGTGTTTGTATATCATTCATAGACTGATTTACACAAGATTTTATTACTAAAAACATGGATAAAATTGATTTTCTTTATGGCTGTTGACAGTATTTTATGATTTACGGAATGATACTATAAGAGATATCATACATTCCCTCTGTAAAAACCTTTGACTCTAATATGTCAACAAAATTAAACAAGCATTTTGAACCTGGGTTTATCCAATGTTCACATTTCTGTTCTAGAAATGTATTCAAATTATTAAATATTTAATAAGGCAATGCCTCATATTTAAACATACAATTTCAAGAAATAATTGCCTTAATGTAAATAATCAACTATAGAAGTTTCATGGTGATATCTATTAGTTAAATCTGTTACGCTATTCAACAGAGTGTCTCCCCTTCAGTAGGAAAATCCTAAAACATCGACCCTCTCACAGCGGTCTGTCGACCCACATGCTCAGGGAGACATAAATTAATGGGTTGTTATTTTTGGGATTTGTCTCCATCTGTGCGCTCGTCTCCATGTGAGCCTGTCAGGGTTGATGGTGAGCACTTATGTCGAATACTGAACGGATGAATGAAAGCCACCCTGGCATTCTCTGCACCGGACCAGATCTTTGGATATCCTGCATGCTGAGCTCAGCCAGGCCACACACACACACACACACACACACACACACACACACACACACACACACACACACACACACACACACACACACACTAGGTTGCCTCCAGCGACGTAAAGTAGTCACTGTAGTGCACACTACTATGACGGGCCCTATAGTGCACGTTGGTCATGAAGCATACACAAACTACAGACTGTATATAAGAAGTGGACGTCGTCCTCATGACGTCACCCACTGCCGTTATGAAGCCTCGCCTTTGTAGATTTGGATGTCGCCATCTTGTTTTTTTGCAACCAATGAACAGGAAGTGACCATATTTGGACTGCGGATGAGTGTTATGACCCCTCTATTATGGGTTGTAACAGGAGTGACGTAGAGCCGTATCTGGTAGTGACCTGTCAATCCCCTTGTAGCCCTGCCCTAAAGCATACTCTGCTTTATGGTCTATTTGACTCTGAATGGACCACAATTTACTAAATAAACATCATGCTGTATTGAAGAAGACTTGAAACTATAGATTGAGACCATAAACTCATGTTTACAATGTTTACTGAGGTAATAAATCAAGAGAGAAGTAGAGTAATTTTCTCATAGACTTCTATACAATCAGAGGAGTCGCCCCCTGATGGTCAGTAGAGAGAATGCAGGTTTGGCTTCACTTTTCATACCTGGACGTTGCCGCCTGACACAAATGTCAAATGATCAAATAGAGACTTGATAATATCAACATCAATCATCACTGCATATGTTTAAGACAAAAAATAGGAACAGACTGTATATAAGAAGAAAATAAGAAAATAAGAAATTTGTTGAGTTGAATTTATTTTATAATTTATTTAGTTTTTATAGTCTATGTAAAGTAAGCACATCATTTTGTGACCACTACTGATTATTTATTTGCCCAAAAAATTTAAATTAAATTAAAACCATGACATAGATGGATTTACCTTTTCCACGTGATATAAAGCAAATTATACCAAATTGAGCACAATCTGTATTCTTTCTAAAAAGAACAGGTGTTTTATGGCAGAGACCGACAAATAGATTGTTAGAATGCCGCCCAAGTGCATTTGCATTTCCTTCACTGGGTGTATTTAAGACCCTGGTCGCCCTCATGCCTGTTCTAGCTGTGAAAATAGACGACGGACTGAGCCGCTCTCTTCCTCCTCTGAAAAACATCCCTGCTCCTGGATGATGTGCGCTAGACGACACATTGCCAGAAGCATCATTTGTATGGCTGCTTATCTCAGATATGACAGCCAGATGTCCTGGGCGATTTGAAGCAAACATCTGATGAATTTTATCCACTCAGAATGGCCAAAAAACACGGAGGGGGCATAATTACGTGGTGTGACTCGCTGTGCGGCAGGCAGCAAGACAGAAAATGTAATTCTCTCTGTAATTTACATGAAGATGGGGGCAAATAATGTCTATTATACCATTCAATATTCAGAAAAACATTCACGGTTAACAATCCAAGTCCAGGACGTCCCGCAGCGAAATGTGGAGTAGTTCAAACTCCATTTGTGTTTCTATTTCTCCATCACAGATTTTACTTTTATATTGATTACACTCCCCACTAAGCAGCTCTGTGGGATATAAGATAAAACATTTTGTAAAAGTTCCTCTCAAACGACTCTGTTAGTGAATCTTAAGGGCTTCCTGGTTCTGGTTTGAAAATCAAAGCCCTATGTATGTCCTCAAACAGTCTTTAAAGTTTAAGTGGCACGGCACACTGTCAGCCCGTGGCGGCAAGTAAATTAATGATGCTTAAGTAAACTATGGATTAATTATAGATAGCGCAATGTGTCACTTGGCATATATGCATATCTGACTGAGTGTCCTACGTGCAGTCGTCCTAACAAAGAGGAAACCTGCCTCGGTAGACAAGAGGACAGATGGAAAACACACTTGGCTTTGGCTCAACACCGATGCTCCCACATTATTGCCCTTGAGCGTAGCGAGCCTCTGATTAGGCTTCACTTATGTTAGTTAGCCCCCGAGCAAACACCAGAAGCCGAGCACAGAAAAGATAACGGGACAACAACAACAACAGCAACACAATACAAACTTTTTTACAAGAGCTTTTTATGCACAGAATGTTAATGGATTTTCAGCTTTGACCCTGATGCTGGAGAAGTAGGCAAAATATCTTTATATCTTCAGCCTTTAAGCTGCAGGAATGTGACCTCATCGGAAGACGTTTGAACGACTTCAGCGTGTCAGGGTTCCCACGCATGTTTTTAAAAGTATGGGATTTGAAAAGAGAGTATGAAAACATAGTTTTGTTTCCAGTATCAGACTGTACATAACAAGTGGATGTAGTCGTCATGACACCCGTCACTCGTTGGTTTGTGGACGGACGTTTTTAAGCTTCAAGTTCGACAATTTGGCTTTTTGCAATCAGAGAACAGGAAGTGACCATATCTGGACTGAGGAGGAGTGACATAGAGACGCCGTATACGTCTCTGGTAGAGACCTGTCAATCACCTTGTAGCCCCGCCCTAAAGCATCCCCTGCTTTATGGTCTATTTGACTCTAAATGGACCATAATTTACTAAATGAACATCATGCTGTATTGAAGAAGACTTGAAACTAGAGATTGAGACCATAAACTCATGTTTACAATGTTTACGGAGGGAATAAATCAAGAGAGAAGTAGAGTCATTTTCTCATAGACTTCTATACAACCAGAGGAGTCGCCCCCTGATGGACAGTAGAGAGAATGCAGCTTTAAGACACTTCAGCATTGGCTTCACTTTTCAGAACCGGAGGTTGCTGTCTGGTTTCCAGACTGTTGCCCCCATTCTGTTTTTCTAAAATATGAAATTCTAAATTTCTCAAAAATATATCAGACAAGCAGAGTGTTTTTTCATGGTGTTTGAAGAGAGCAGCCAAAGTGCTTACCAGCGTCTGAGAGACCGTGGACCGCATCGAGCTTGACATCGTCGAAAAAAGCCAACACGGGAGGCGGTAATTGTGAGCCATATGCAAATCTCAAAAAAATCTACAGAGAAGTTTAGAAATATGAGTCAAGAGAAGTACGGAATTCTGAAATGGACAATGTGTAAGAAACGTGGGGTCACAATAAGTCAATTTATCAATTGACAGCAAACTAATCAGCAACTATTTTGACAATCTAAATAGTTTCAATGATTTTTAAAGCAAAACTACCAAACATTTGCAGTTTACAGCTTCTCAAATGTGAAGATTTGCTGCTTTTTCTCAGTTTCATAACATAATGCATTGAAAAATCTTCCGTCAAACAAAACAAGCATTGAAAATGTTTCACTATTGTCTGTCATTTGATTGAACGGAAATATTGATTGGATTAGTTGAGAAAATAACGGTCATTGTTAGCCCCTTATTCAAACACACGAAAGAGAAAGATACATTTTCCTAGTCTACACTTCAAAACATTATGCTTGTATTTACATAGGACTAGTTATCTTCTGGGTAAGTTTGGGTTTTTAAGTAAAATTAAAATGGTTTATATGATGGTTAGGGTGTGTTTGGTTATAAAATACTCCTCCCTCAGTACCTGGGAGTCCACTCCTTTGATTTCCCACATTTCTGAAGAACATGATGTTTTATTTTTTTATAAAAGGGCACCTCTGTTGACATAATTTTGTCTCCATTATTAAACAAAACAAAAGAATGAAGAACAAAGAGCGCTGCCTCATTGTTATACTCCTGAGCTTGTAATTCATCCAGCTGAGGCAGGTGCTGGCCCTCAAATAGGAACAGAGAGAACAAACAGACCACAATAAACGCTGGACTTCTTTTCCAGAAGAATTTAATTAATCTGATCCTGATTTCCAGAAAGAATTTGATAGGCCGCTTAACAAATTAAAAATGTACCAGAGTAGGTCACCAATGAAACACCCAACTGTAGGCACTTTGTGACTGCATGCGGCCATTCACAAGTTTCAGAGTTTGACAATCATGACATCCTGTGATGATTATATTTTGGTCTGGAGATCCAGTAGATTCATCCAAAATCAAGTAAATTATACATATAGTCTATATTATCTAACGCTACATTTACCTGCTACTGTACTTTGAATCACATCAAACCACAAATGTAACAATTCTTTTACAAAAAACAGTTATTTCAGAATAATGTCCCCAAGGAAATATCCTAAACGTGCGAATGAAAAAGAAAAATCTCAAAGTAATGTAATGAACTCATTATTGAGTATATATATGGATGCTGTGGGCTTGTTCCACGCTGTACAGTGGGATGAATAAGCGCTCCTACCGTCCACAGCCATGGTCGGTCTCAGCGTGTATCGCTCCGTGGTGTCAGCAGGACGCTCCCATTTGTCTCCGCCGGATGGATATCAAAACGTAGTGGAGGGTGAGGATAAAGAGCGCTGCTTGCCCCTCTCTAACCTACGATGTGCGCATGGAGACGGCGCTCACTGTGGTCGCGCGGAATAGAGGAGAAGGTGGAGAGAGAGAGAGAGAGAGAGAGAGAGAGAGAGAGAGAGAGAGAGAGAGAGAGAGAGAAAAGAAAAAATAGAAACCATGGATCACACTCCCCCTTTCTGTCGGTTCACGGCCATTTGTTGTCCGGGACCAGTCCGATATGAAGCGGCTCCTTCTGAATCTCCGCCCCCCCCCCCTCACCTCCCTCCTCCTCCCCACCACCTCTCTCCGTATACCTGACCGCCGGGAGACAAAAGGTCATTACGCCTCAACACCAGCTGTTACTGGAGCTCTCTCTCTCTCTCTCTCTCTCTCTCTCTCTCTCTCTCTCTCTCTCTCTCTCACGCACAAACAGCCACACACGCACGCCCGATTTTATCATTATGGCAACGCTACAATAGGAATATTATCTGGGATCTTTCTTTTGTCATTGCATAGTTTTTGGGAAAAATGTATATTTTTTAAATAGTCCCCCAATGTGATTATTTTTTAATAAAGTGCCACAAAGCTCTCAAAAACAATCATAACATCACTTTAAAGGTGTTAAATTCGATATTCTGGTGATATTAATGTATAGCATCAAACAAATATTGTCTTTGTGAAGATCGTATCCTCACACAATGGTTATATGATATCTTATCTGAAGTTACTCATCATTTTTGTGCGTTTTTCCTAGAAAAGTCCTGCAACATGGGTGAATTTCCGCTTGTTACATGCAGACAGTCTTTTCAAAATAAACTTCCCTCTTCACAGGAAACAACTTCGCAGTAAGCCCCGCCCTAAAGCATAGCCTGCTTTATGGTCTATTTGACTCTAAATGGACCATAATTTACTAAATGAACATCATGCTGTATTGAAGAAGACTTGAAACTAGAGATTGAGACCATAAACTCATGTTTACAATGTTTACTGAGGGAATAAATCAAGAGAGAAGTAGAGTCATTTTCTCATAGACTTCTATACAACTAGAGGAGTCGCCCCCTGATGGTCAGTAGAGAGAACACGTCCACATTGGCTTCACTCAGCAGACCTAGAGGTAGCTCTTTGGGCCCCATGGATGCAGAAGATCATCGGAAGATCTATACTTGTATATTTATAAGTCAAACAGTTTTTTGCCTCATGCGCCTCTGGGAAACTTTTCATAGGAATGAACGGGGCCCCACCTCCAGCGCTGTATCCAGTTCTCTTTATACATCCATGGTTTGCACTGGTTCTGCCTCTCCAGTCCACACTTTGCGAGTGTTTGTGGTCCTAAAATTTTTGGTCGAGATAAAGTCTTACTCAACACCTCTGTTCTAGACGTTTGGGAAATGCAGGCTGCGGCAAGGTGAAGGAGCACAATCCTCCTTCAAAAAACCCTCACTTTAACAGAGACGTGATGAAATACTTGCCTTTCTATCTGACTGTAACACGGAAATAATTCACCTGGGAATCTCTCTATAGAAGGGCTCCCTTTATTGTATAGTGGCAGCAATAAAAAAAATGTACAGTGTGTACCTTGTCATTTTATTTGTCACAGACGAGAACCCTCGTCTTCTCTTATTCAAATGCACTAAACCAAAAGTGAGCCCCCATCTCACGCTGACATAAACAAACAGGCATTCATGAATGCAGCAAATAAGTCAGCCGGCATGTTGACAGTATGGATCATCAACACTACGAGGCTCTCTGTGTTTACTTTCAGTCAGACTCGAAGACAAGTGCTATTTTTGTGGAGAGATGAAAGAGACTTGCACTCCTTGACCCAAAAGTTTCCAATTTCTTTACAATGTCGTTTGGGAGATAACATTTTTTTTATAGCAAATCAAAATGTTGTATTACACTTCCATAAAGTTTGTGGTTCTCACAAGAGACAGATAAAATATAAATAAAAGAAGAAGCAGAGGTCGAGATATCCGGTATGGAGCTTCAAAACTGTCATCTCAAGAAGGATGGTCGTTTCAGCAATTGTCCCAAAACGATAAATACAGTGTGTTTACTTTCCAGCCTTCTAGTGGCTGTAGTAATAGAGTGCTGCAGGGATGATGTATTTTTGTATACAAGCCAAAACACGGAAGTTGGCGTCGCACTGGTTCCCTAAACAAAAAGCCAATATGATGTGTCCCCTGGATTTTTGATTATTGCAGAAAATAATATCGTTTAAACACAAGTTCATGATACTTTTACGTTTTTGTTCGGCGAGATAACCTTCACAAATAAACGCCACTTTTATGGTTTTTGAAGCGTGACTGTATTTGGCATAGATAGATAGATAGATAGATAGATAGATAGATAGATAGATAGATAGATAGATAGATAGATAGACAGATAGATAGATAGATAGATAGATAGATAGATAGATAGATAGATAGATAGATAGATAGATAGACAGATAGATAGATAGATAGATAGATAGATAGATAGATAGATAGATAGATAGATAGATACTTTATTAGACAAAAACACACTGACTTCAAGACAAGGGAACAGGAAGCGCAAAAATGCTGACTCATTTCCTGGCTTCATTTCCTCATTACTGCAGCACTCTATTAAGACGTATTTTTATTAATACCACTTGATTATTATTGTAACCGTCACATCAAAAGGACCCCTAACCGTAAAGAGGAAGAAGTCATTTTAACCCAAACCATGATGTTTTACCAAACCTAACCAAGTTGTTTTGGTGCCAAACCAAACTTTAACCTCACTTTCATCGTAAATTCCATAAATTGCCAGAATTCAACCAAGTAAGGTATGTCATTAAACCTGTAATAGCTAATCAACTATTGAAATTCCACACCTTCAATATCGTCACCTTCCTAAAATAATGGCCTAAGTCATTTATATTTTGTTGCCAAAATCTTCTCCTCATGATGCTGGCCACCTCTGGTAAAATCGCCTAAATCCTCAGTTAAACAGATCATGCAATTCTACCCCTGTAGTATATTGGCCTATGCCAAGAGTGTGACTTGGGATGTTTTATGTTGTGTTTTCTGAAAAACGTGAGAAAATGATTTAGGCCATTATTTTAGGAAGGTGATGATATGTAACGTGGCTTTCTGTCAGTAATTTGACATCATCTGGGTTATTTTCTCCGACTCATCTCCCTCTAGAGGACGTTACACAGCTGTTTTCACACGCTGAGTAGTTCTCGCTCCATGATGAATCAACTGATCTTCTTTGTGTAAAATCTGTGCAGGGCCCCTTTAAGGTGGAAAAGCATCACTGAAACAGAAAAAAGGTCAAGAGCACGTGTGGGCTACCATCTAAGCAAACGCACAATTTTTGGCACAGACCAAGAAACAGAGAGCAGGACAGGAGATCCACTGGATGCTTGCAGGAAAAGCCTAAAAAAGCAGCCGTCCCCCGTATAGACACCCACGTCAGCCGCTATTTGCCTGTCAAACAGCCGAGCTTCACTTCAAAGCGGAGGATTCGGGAGCGAGTTTGTGAACGTGTCTTTGTCAATGTAATTTCCCAACATCAGCTAATTGATTCTGCCGGCGCATCAGATGCGCGCGGACTGCTTAACGCTGGTGTAGAAGAGTAAAGAGACATCTCTCTGAAAGACTTCAAGACAGTCCATCGGTCTGCGGTGGAGGATGAGGGCCCTCCCCAGAGTCCAGGCACTGGATCATCAAAAGGGTGAACTACGAGGAACACGGCTGAAGGCTGGTCCTTCAGGGCTTCAGCAGAACAAAGGCCGCTCATACAGATTCATAGCGTTGCACTTATTGTGTTTCTCTGTTGGCGGACACCCTCGCAGAGACGCACACATTTGTCTGCGTTCATGCTCTCAAAGACAGAGCTTAATTTAGAAGTGTGCTACTGTGCGCCTGTAAGAACATTTTGTCCTGTAAAAAAAAAAAAATAGAGCAGTTGTAATCTTTAATTCAGAGGATGGTCAGCGCTGTGAATAATGAACAGACCGGGGCCCTGCTGAGATCAAGGGGTTAGACTTGCCGATCACCGGCCCCGCTGGGCGACGGGTGGCAGAAGAAAAATTATATCTAAAGCGACTCTTGTGAAAAAGAAATGTTTGCATCGAGTTCTGTGGCGCGGCACAGATAAACATGAGGGAATAGGAGCTCAGGGGAAATAGAAAATGTTCGTGTTTATATTCATTCTTTATTCTGGAGTTTCCGCTGAGAGTTTGGTTGATGCATCTTTTCTTTTTTTTTCTCGGTGATAAGCAGTCAGGGAAGGAAAGAGTGATGGGAGTCTCGACACAGCCAATACGTTGCATCCTGCGACTAACAGACGATGCCATTAAACTTTTATTGTCAGCGTTATACCCTCACATATGGCCTGGTCTCCTTGTGCCAAGAGACCTTTATTGTCTTTACTGTCAGTGACACACAAATTTCGTGGAAAAAACGCACATACACATTCACACACACCACTTAAACAGTTGAAAAACACTATGTTTGAAGAGACACATCTTGATTATGTGATGAAAAAGGGGTGTCTGTGCTAGAGGGAGAGAGAGAGAGCGAGAGAGAGAGAGAGAGAGAGAGAGAGAGAGAGAGAGAGAGAGAGAGAGAGAGAGCATTTCCTCAAGAGACACATAGAGAAGCTATTGATACTGGAGTGTGGCATCAGCCTCACCAAAGCTGGTGTCATGGTGAATGGCGGCCCCCCGAGTTGGCACTTAGACATAATGGTGCCAAATAGGACAGGCAAAAAAAATGGGGGGAAAAAAAGAGCAGCTGAGGAAGAACCGGACTAACCTTGGGCGCATCGAAATGCTCTGAGTAAAGAGTGAAGACTCAAAGAGGGTTGGATTTTCTGTAGAACATAAGCGCTCTCTTCTGCCGGCTCTTAATCAGATCTGAAAGGGAAGGCTCTTTCAGGTGGAAGTGAAAAGCAATCTAATGAATTCCCACAGGAAGCTATTTACTCCACCGAGATGAGTGCAGATGATAGAGAGGAATCCACTTTATAGTGTTAAATTGTGGCCCTGAGCTGTTTTCCTAATCAGAGAACCTTGGAGAGTTTTCCGTAATTCTGCACGCGTATGTTGTAGAGAGGTCTCCTTTGAAAAAGGCCGATGTCGCCTCTCTGGATTTATTCAGGATGTGGATTTAAAAAAAAGAAGAAAAAATGACAGAACCTATTTGAGAGATGTATTCCCTCCGCCACTCCCTGATCATCACCACTTTTCTCCTGATCTGCAGCCTGTGTGTGTGTGTGTGTGTGTGTTTTATGCGTGTATGTGTGCACATATGTGCAGGGAGGGAGGGAGTGAGGGAGGGAGGGATGGATAGGAAAGGAAAGGGAGGCGATTCACATTCCACTCACTCTCTGATGGTGACCTCACTGTTATGCAAATGACCACCGCGTAACAACAGACAGTGTCTGAAGCTGAGCTGAACGAACACAAACTGTCTCACACACACACACATACACACACACACAGACATTAATACCTGTGGGTTCAGGCACATCTATCTATCTATTTTCTTTACAAAGTGCATGTTAGTCTTAACTGAATAAGGAAGAATTCAATCCGGAGCCTGTGGCTGAGTGTCATTGATTCCTTTGATAGAGTGGCACAGAAACAAAAGGCTCTATCGACCCTTTTTTCTGTTACTAAACATGATGACGTATTTTTGTGAAAAATCACAATTATTTTTAGTCAACACTTGAAATGATGAAGGCACTTGGAAATGACAAGGTAGTGCAAAATGTAAACCCTAACCCTAATCTTTACTTAAGATTTCTTTAAACTTTTCTTTTTACAAAATGTACCAAAAGACTGGCAATGAGGAAGATCTTGGGTAGATAATAACGAGAACAAATATGACACAACATGTTAATCATATCCACTAAACTTAAAAGATTTGAATTAAAATCACCCACTACGTGGAGGCAGAATATTACGCTGAACAGGTTAGTTAATGCTTTTTCAGTGAGAAGAAAGAAAAGACTGTTGGTCTCATTTTCTTTAACCAGTGTAGCATGAAAGCATGGTGAAAATATGGTAGCTAACTAACTAGCCAGCCACTGAATTAGTACAATTTAAAATCTCAATGTTCACCCAAACACTGTTTTCACAGTGTAGGAAAGCACATTGCTATCGCTAGATAAGTGACAACTTTGTTCAAATCATTTTCTGTTACCAGGGTAGCATGAAAGCATGGTGGAATCAGCAAGCTAGCTAAGTATCCAGCCATCTGCTAGTTAGCTTACTAATTCCACCATTCTTTCATGCTGCCCTGGTTACACAAAATGAGCCAAACAGGAGGCCATCTCTTTATTAGTTTAGCCTGTTAGCAACGTTTATTTCCATCTCTCTAATAATTCACCAATGTCTGAGCAGGTTAGCAGAAGGCTAAGCCAAACTATTAGCAACATTTTCTCTCCATCTCTGAAACGCTTTGCCGATATTGTAGCTCACTAGAGCCTCGAATCACAGTTCATCTTCTCAAATGAATGCGATATCGATTCTGGCAGCCAACACCACAGCAAGATGACATTTTCAATGTGTAACTTTAGCCCACTACGCCGTGGTGATTCGTGTTTAGCCTCCAGTCTTGCCTTTGTTTTGCCTCCACTTGACACTGTGACGTAACCATGACCGTAGTCGTAAAAGGGTCAATACATGTGTATTTGTGTGCAGTGTGAAAGAAAGAGAGTAAGAGAGATAGAGACAGGGACGTTCCTTTTACAGATGGGTACAAATTAAAGGAATAATCTGAATAAATGAATGAAGAAACAACAACATCAACAAAAAAGTAATTCACATCCTATCATGGCCTGTGTGACACGCATGAACAAACATGCTTAGCACGCCCAGTTGATTTAGATTTCAGATCAAGATGACAAGAAGGACAAGATGTAACTGACAAGGTGAGTGCACATTTGAGAAAACCCACCGGCACTGGTGTACAAATATGTATGAGTTGACCCTCCAGTGAGGAGGTCTGTTATGCCGCGTGTGTGTGGGGTGTGGGTTTGTGATCACTTGTCTCCTCGAAGGGAAATGTCTTTTCAAATAAATACAAATTTATTCCGAGTGGTTATCATCATTATATGCCGAAACATTTCTACGCTGATGAGAGTGATCTCTTTCAGGATGACAATGACCCCATCCAAAAGGGCACGAGGGGTCACCGACTGGTTTGATGAGTGTGAAAATTGTGTGAATAATATGCCTAAGAGCTTAACAGTAATCAGATCTTCATCAACAGGATAAATAGACCAAATCAGGGAATATGTTCTGTAAAAATGCTGTTTACCGTTCCTCCAGCAAGACACTTCTAATCTATGTCATTAAAGATGATCTGGCAACGTGAACCAACATCTACTATGACAATTTATGTTCCTTTACTGTAGTTTATGGCAATTTTTAACCCATGTTACCTCTGTCAGATTGGTTCAGAGCTGGACTGGATGAACAGTTAGGGCTAATAGAACTTCTTTCCACACAGACTGAGAAAAGAGTATAGCAGTCGGAATAAGCACGGGCCCAACCCCAAAAATAAAGACGACATAAAAGACAGAGCTCATGAAAATAGCAGACCCTTCAAGTCAAAAAGAATGGAAAGGCAACAATTGCACCATCACTCATCATCCCCCTCTCATCGAGCCTCATCTTTGAGAGCCAGCGTCGCTCACTCTTGAGGTCACTCTTGTCTTTCTCCAGCGATGGTTCCTTTTGAGCATGACTGCTGGGAGTTGATTTATCTCTCTTTTTCCCAGGATTTTCACTCGATAACATTTCTTTAGATTGGTGTGTTTTTCTAGGCTCCTTGAATTATCCCTAACCCGAACCCTTTTTTTTCTTTGATTGTAATAATTTTCAAATTAATTGCTTTTGATGATTTTACAAATATCAATAATCAATATAATAAGGATACAAAATGAATACCCAAGTGCACTTTTTTGATAGCCAAAAGTACCCAAAAATACACAAACTGTATCATTTTGAAAAGAAAAGATAAACTATGAAATGCTTAAGTGTATCTTGCAAATTTCCAATTCATTACAAATCACATGTCTACAGAGGCTGCTCAGAAGTTTCTACATTCTATGATTTTCACTTATCTGAACTTTTTAAAAAGCTGGTCACAGGCCACATAGTGCAAAACATTTGAATCCCTATGAACAAGAACTTAAAAACAGGCGCCAACCTACACTACTGAAAAATGAAGCCAATGCTGAAGTGTCTTAAACCTTCATTCTCTCTCCTGACCACCAGGGGGCGAATCCTCTGGTTGTATAGAAGTCTATGAGAAAATGACTAGTTCTCTCTTGATTTATTCCCTCAGTAAACATTGTAAACATGAGTTTATGGTTTCAATCTCTAGTTTCAAGTCTTCTTCAATACAGCATGATGTTCATTTAGTAAATTATGGTCCATTTAGAGTCAAATAGACCATAAAGCAGGGTATGCTTTATGGCGGGCTTATTCTGATTGCCAGGTCTCTACCACGGAGTCCATTCTTTGTTTTACAACTTTTACCCTTTCATAGTCTGTCTTCACTTCATGAAAGTTAATTGTAACATTTTGGTTGCCTAAAAATGTCTTATTCCGCGTTCTGTTGTACTTTACTCCACCCTTTGTGTCACTTCTGGTTGCAAAAGACACAAGATGGCCAACGCCAAAATTTTGATGTATTTTAGGAAGCCTTTTGTAACACCTTGGCCATATGAAGGACATTTTCCATACCATGTGTATTTATGAATTTGCGCTGTTCCTTCTCTCAAATAAATAAAAAAAACACAACAGAAATATTTTAAATTTACGCAACACAACAAATTTGACTGCTTCCGAATACATAAAATATGACACTTTCTTAGTTTTAGTTCATCCTTTCATTCCTTGCACATCTTTTCTATATTAATATACACTTGACACTTTAATAATATACTTGTTTTAACTTACTGTTATTTGTTTGTTTGTTTACAATATTTTACTGTACATCTTCATATTTTCTATGTTTATTGTTATGCACCATTCACCTAGCCAAATTCCTTGTATGCAATTCGTTGCATACAATGCAAAGCACTGAAAACGTGATCTAATATCAAAATTGCACATTGTGTCTTGGCTGAATTAAGACATTACAAAGACAAGAAGACGGTGTCACATTCACTTTCAGCTTTTTATATATGTAAAAAAAAAGAAAGAAAAATATGTCTTTGTGTTGAGTCTCTAGGGATTTTGGTGTTGGTGGTGATGTTGATGGGGTTTATTCAAGCTTCATACTAAGTTAATAAAGTCAGGATCACTCATCTCTCTCTCTCTCTCTCTCTCTTTCTCTCTCTCACTCTCTCTCTGTCTCACTCTCTCTCTCTCTCTCTCTCTCTTTCTCTTTCTCTCTCTCACTCTCTCTCTGTCTCACTCTCTCTCTCTCTCTCTCTCTCTCTCTCTCTCTCTCTCTCTCTCTCTCTCTCTCTCTCTCACTCTCTCTCTCTCTCTCTCTCTCTCTCTCTCTCTCTTCTCAAATCCTACTTATCTCTCCTTCTGTCTCTTTCACGCCATGAATCTTTGTTTTTGCTGTCCATACCTGTCCAAACAACTCGAGCAGTGTACGAGTCTCCTTTTCCTCTCTTTCTCAGGAAAAATAAGAAAAGGAAGAAAAAAAAGGGACAGATAACAAAAACCAGTAAATGCATCAAGGTCTGATCCACCATGTCGAAAACAACCCAGCTAAACACCAGCCTCGCTCAAACAAATGGGTCTACAGAACAGTTGCAGTCAATAATCTAATTTATCTGCTGAGCCATCGGGGGGGGGGGGGAAACAAATCCGCTCTATGCTGTGGGTCATGTTAGCTGTCAGACTTTTAATGTGGAAAATATGAAAAAGCTCTCACTAAACCAGTGTGAGTGTCGTTCACTCGCCCTCCTTTCTTCTCAGTAAAACTGAGTGCTTACATGGAGATATGGAACATGGCAGCAGCAAAAGTGAGGGGGGAGGGGACAGGGGGGAAGGGGGTGATGCTGGGACATGAAGTGAAAAGTAAATGCTTTGGAGCTTGAGAACACATCGAGCGAGTCCCTACCGTGCAAGTCTTCTCCCTACGACTCGCGGTGAACCCATGACTGGTGGCAGGGGTCCTTTTGTTTTTTTTGCACATGATAATGAATAATTTCCGTTACGATTAACCCACAGCTCGCATATGTCCTTTTTTTCAGTGCATTAGTATTCACGACACAAAATCAACCATCTTCGCCCCCCTGTGTATGGTGTCTCAGATCCTGCCCTGGACTAATTACCGGACAGTCTTCATTCAAAGCTTTGTTGTCACGCTAAGCTCAAGATCAATGAAGTTCCATTTGAGCATATGATGCCCAAAATGACTCTGGTTTGGCTATCCCTAAAGGAAGGCCCCTAATAGCAATTTACAGTTGTCCTTTCTCAAGGACATGTCTCTTTGTTTCGGAATAATACACCGTTCAGTAATAAGAGCTAAATAAACCATTAATCCTCTCAGGACATTCTGCTATGTACCAAATTCGGGCTTTGTGCACGTATAACTGCCTTCAACTAAGAGATGGTTAATTGAGTTTGACATGTGTGCGTAATAGTGAAAAATTATGATGTCCGTGTCCTATTTTGCTTCTTTCTTTTTCTCGCTTTGCCCACATTGTATTGTAGAATATAATGAGCTAAAATTAACTCACAATGCAGCTCGGGCGTTGTGAATGATGTGTCCGTGTTTCTTTGTGCGAGTGTGTGTGTGTGTGTGTGTGTGTGTGTGTGTGTGTTGTGTGTGTGTGTGTGTGTGTGTGTGTGTGTGTTTGCATGAAACCTGTCATCTCCACACATCTTCTCCTGCGCCTCTTGTCTCCTGCAGCTTTCTCTCAACCGTAAATGGGGCACAGTGTTAAAATTTGTGTGATTTGGTCTTTTTTAAAGTTGTGGTATATCTTTTCTGCGGACTGCCTCTGCTGCATGCTGCTCCACCTACGTCCTACAGCACATCTACATTCATCATCACACTGTGGACATCCTGCAGACAGGATAGACAGTCCAGTGGTCCTCGCCTCCGTATGTGTGCACTGAATAAACAGATTAAATGGAGTCGTGCATCCGTGCAAACTGGCACACACGCACATGCACACACACACACACACACACACACACACACACACACACCAATGCATAAACATGCAGAGGCACGCAGATTATTCTATACTTGCACGGAAGTAGACGCACTATCATATGCACAGAACCCCAGCTATAATTTGGCTTTCTTCGTAGCTCATCATTTAATTCCGCAATTACTTCTTTTCTCACACATCAGTTCGTCTCCACAAATTGAAGTATTATTCACAAAATTTGGGGATATTATTTTGTGAATCTCTCTCATCCAAAAAGCAATTCTATCCAAATGAAGTGATTAGTCTTTGTTAAGAAAAATAAATAAAATAGGCTTAGACATTAAATGACTATCTTTCAGCTTTGCTCACAGAGACAAACCACACTAATGGCTTACTCTTAGACAAGGAGATCATTTTTTTCCCCTTCTGCATAATAAAAATCTTCAAATACATTGCCAATCATAATCCCAATGTCAATTAAGATTACTTGCAAAAGAATATTAAAAAAGATGAAATTTCAGTGCAAAACAGCTCGTCGTCATTGACAGTGGCCCCTTTCAGTCCTCCGTGTCAGGATTCCAAGTGTCTGTGATGCAGGTAAACTAAAATATGATGTTTTTTTTTTTTTTTATATCTTCTGTTTTCCAGCTCACAGCTGCGTTTACAGGAAGCTTTTGCCCCAAAAATAGTATAGCAGCACATGAAAGGGAATGATTGTGGTTCGATCTTTTGGTCGGACCACATTTACTCAGTCAGCCTTCACGACCCAAACAGATAACATATCTTGAGCAGCTATCTTCTGCAGCCACTGCCTCCACAATTGCAGATTTTACCGTGTGTTCGTTTCTGTGTGTGTGTGTGTGTGGGAGACGGGGGGGGGGGGGGGTGTTGGTGGATCATTTTAGCCATTTGTGGACAGTGTGGCCTATGGTCACACAGCAGTGTTGAATGAACCCCATACTTGTGCACATTAGACAGAGCACTTCACGTGTGCTTGGACCAGAATCTGAAGGATTTTCTCCGTGTTAACGTTGGTCAGCATCACTAATGATTTATTTATCACTGACCTGGATCACTCATCCGAGGGTCAGCGCAGTGATCCGCACACAGACACGTATTCTGTGGCTTCGTTCACTATCTTCCCCACTATTGTAGAGAACGCATCGTGTGAGTTCCAGCTGCACGTTATGCCAGATGTGATTGTAAAGATAATTCAAACGAAATCAAAACAATCAAGGGAAAGCAAAAAAGGCTGCGCGTTGGAGACGAAATCAAGGCTTGGGGTTTGTGCATAATGTTTAAACTTCAGCTGTGGGAGCTGTACGTCTTCTAATGTATCTGACAGTCCGTTTCCATCATCGCGGTCTTCTCCCAGGAGAGAAATAAGTTCTGCCCTCCAGGCAATGTGAATGAAGAAAATATGTAAAGGCCTGGGCTGAGGATCTGACAGAGGATGGGTGAAGTTAAAACATGATTCTGACTAATTGATGCACGGCCTCACTTCATCTCAAGGGGTGAAACCCAGAAGTGTCATGGTAGAATGTAATTACCTTTATTGCATGTTTCGTGTTTGAATATATCGACTCTCCAACATGGATGTTTTTCACTCATAATGCAAGGTGAGTTCTCGTTGTAATGCATGAACATGTCTGTCAGAATCACTTTAAAATCACTTCATGTGTGGCTGAATCCACTCTACAACCTAAATATCCTCTTTCAGACAGTGGCCTATATTCTACTACTATTTTATTAACTACTCTTACTGAGCGCCAGAGCGCGTTTCAGTTAGGGCCCAATAAAACACGCTGTTACCGTAGAATGCTGATCCCTTTTGAATGCAGGAGTCCTGACATTAAGAAGAATGGGAAGGCTTATTTGAATTGAGCAACATGCAACCTTCAGGGCCTGATTGGTTATTCAAACAAATGCCAGCTGTGTCATATGTGCCGGGATTGGGGTCACAGGTCCATTCATGACACTCTGTCAAGGAAAGAAATTAAATAGTCTCATAAAATGTACAAAGAGGATATTATGCTGATTACTATTTACATTTCTTTAATAATTAACAGGTCTATTGTATACGCCTTTGAAGTTTGCAGGAATGACCTTAAGAGGATTGAATTGTGAGGATATTACAATAGAGTAGGCCAAATATAAAAGAAAGACATTCCAAAAATATGCCCACCCAAATAATTAAGTTGAACTTTCTGGGAGAACCTTGTACAAATACATCATGATGTTCACCCTTCAAATAACTCACCGTAAAAAGACTCATTAGGATTACTGATCTAGGAAGCTTTCAGGCCTTCTTGTGATTGACAGCAACAGTTTAATAGGCCTATTATCTTTCAGGATGTGGCGCCCTCAAGTGGCTTCCCTGGAAAACTGCTATAAGTTCAAACATGATAAATATCCTAATAAAAAAAATATATAATAATAATAAAACAGTTACATTGTGAGTTGTGGGAAATAAGCACTATTCACATCAACAATTTAGATCTAAATGAACATCGTGAGAAAAGTGAAAATAAACTTTATAATAAATCACCTCTGGCCAAATCAATCACACAACTATAACACCATTACAATGTTGTTTGTTTGTTTGGTTACATCTTTGCACTATTGTTTTGTTAGTTCATTTAATTTAATTTAATATTATTCTTTTCTATTTTTTTTATATATATTGTGCATTTTTATATTTAATATTGCTTTACTTGTATGTATACATGCTGCTGTCAAACAATGTCCCCTTGCGGGATTAATAAAGTATCTATCTATCTGTCTGTCTATCTGTCTATCTGTCTCTCTATCTATCTATCTGTCTCTCTGTCTGCCTATCTATCTATCTATCTATCTGTCTGTCTGTCCGTCTGTCTGTCTATCTATCTGTCTGTCTGTCTATCTGTCCGTCTGTCTGTCTGTCTATCTATCTCTCTATCTATCTATCTATCTATCTTTCTATCGATCGATCTATCTATCTATCTATCTATCTATCTATCTATCTATCTATCGATCTATCTATCTGTCTATCTATCTCTCTATCTATCTATCTATCTTTCTATCGATCTATCGATCGATCTATCTATCTATCTATCTATCTATCTATCTATCCATCTATCTATCTATCTATCTATCGATCTATCTATCTTTCTATCGATCTATCTATCTATCTATCTATCTATCTATCTATCTATCTATCTATCTATCTATCTATGTATCTATCTATCTATCTATCTATCTATCTATCTATCTATCGATCTATCTATCTATGTATCTATCTATCTATCTATCTATCTATCTATCTATCTATCTATCTATCTATCTATCTATCTATCTATCTATCTAAACAGAAACGTTCCGGTCCGGTAGGGGGCGCTGTCACAAACACCAAACGGACAGGTAGCGACGCGCCGGAAGTCGCTGTTCGCCGCCAAGCGGAAGTGCGACTGTTGTTTATCCGGCAGTTGTCCTCCTCCTCGCCGTTGCAGAAACGAAATGATGGCAAGCACGGGAGCGAAACAGGGACCTAAACTTGTCTCCAAGTCGTCGGGGGGAGGCCCCGGGGCTGCGGGGGCCGGTGGCGGGCCCCCGATCATACCCCTCGCCTCTCCGCTCATGGGGAAGAAGAAGAAGCCGTTCCTGGGGATGCCCGCGCCGCTGGGCTACGTCCCGGGTCTGGGTCGAGGGTGAGCTAACGTGCTCTCTGTGGCTCCTTAGCTAGCTGGTGTCTGCGAGGCGGTGGGAGGAGACACCAGCTACAACCTTTATTAATGTGTTGGTTGACTTCATATTTAGCGTTGAGCACACACGAGTAGCCAGATAACTGTTATTTAAGTGGTACTATCTGATCCTTTGTGTGTTTCAACGCTTTTGTGTGTGAACATTTTTATTATTTATTGTAATTTTAAATGTATGTAATTCCAGTTTTTAATTCATCTAATGACGTTTTATAATTACACGTCAATTATAAGTGCAAAATTATTTATTTCTGTCACTTGTATTTATTTTAGTTGTAAAGAGAAGGTTTTTAATTTATTTTTAAATGTACAGCACTTTGAGCTACGTAATCTGTATGAAATGTGCAGTATAAATACAAATTATTATTATATTATAAAGGGCGGAATTGATTTGTTATCCTACTTCTCCTAGTGTCAAAATAGCCTACGTTAAAAAAGTGGCAGGCACTTCATTTATTTATTTCTGACCACGCATTTGTTGTGGAAAGTGAAAACCTATGTTGGTCTCATAACTGACCTTTATGGCATCTTGCTGGCAAACTCGTTTAAGTGCCTGACGAGAGGCGGCAGCGTGATCTACCGTTAAATAGTCGATTATCAAAATGTCGCTCAAAGGTGTAGATCAACTTGTCAAGCAACCTTCATCAGCTGGTTATGTATTCAGATGAAAATCCCACGTGTTCCCAGGTTTATTTGTGTGAAATTCAAATGAATCGCTCCTCTTTAGTGCAACTGGTTTCACCACCCGATCTGATATCGGTCCTGCTCGTGATGCCAACGATCCAGTGGACGACCGCCATGCACCGCCAGGGAAGAGGACGGTTGGGGACCAAATGAAAAAGAACCAGGAGGACGAGGAAGAAGATCTGAACGACACAAATTACGATGAGGTGCTTACGATTGGACCGTCTCTGGCTTTATTTGATGTCGATATTTGTTGTCGGGCTGTTTGCAAGGACTTAATCCATCCACTCGAGATTTAAAGTCTGTCTTCATGGTCATTTCTTCATTCTAATTACATCATTTTTCTTATTTTTTTGCTTCTTACAGTTTAATGGATATGCAGGTAGCTTGTTCTCCAGTGGGCCCTATGAGAAAGATGACGAAGAAGCAGATGCTATATATGCAGCCCTGGACAAGAGGATGGATGAAAGACGCAAAGAAAGAAGGTCACTAAATAACTGATCTGTTTTCCAGCGTGCACGTCCTTCCCGAGTTTTTGCACGTGTTTGAAATCTTGTGAACTCGATTCTGCGTGCGAGTGTTGTTTTGAATGCTGTCCTGTTTGTTTTCAGGGAGCTGAGAGAAAAGGAAGAAATCGAGAAATACCGTATGGAGCGGCCCAAAATCCAGCAGCAGTTTTCGGATCTAAAGGTACAGTATTGCACACGAGTCGCTGAACTGTTGCTTTTTTTTTTTCCACATGTGATCCCTTCTGATTTTTCTCTGTTCCTCTTTCACCTGTCTCTTAACCTTTTACAGACATATAAAAGGTGGAAAACCATATCTCCCCAAATACACATTTCCGTAACTGGACTTTGGAGGTTGTCACAAGACAAACAGTAAAATGCCGCCATAACTTTGCTAAAAAACGAAACCACAAGTCTCTATGTTTAATTGAAAAAGTGAACAGAAACCTGCGCGCTGACGCACCGAAAGCTTTTTATTTTGAATTCTACAGATCAACCTAGGGCTGGGCGGTATGGCCAAAAATTCATATCACGGTATTTTGTAAGATTCTGGTGGTTTCACGGTATATCACGGTAATTTTTTTTTTAGAGTAAACACATTCATTCATTGACGCCGAAAAGGACCGCCGGCCAACTGAACAGCTGTTCACCGCTCGTTGTTCACCGCTCGCGTGGCTCTTCCGTTCTGTCTCTTCCTGTTTTGTTTTTTTATAATTTATTTATATATATATATATATATATATATATATTTTTTTTTTTTTTTTTTGAATTGCTAGTGTTGCTACCAGAGGCAATAACAGCGGCTCGACCAACTTTGCAATAAATCGTTTTCTGATCTACGTCGGATTTGTCAAAACCAAAAAACCTCCGACCAGCAGACACAGCTCCTCTCTTGCTGTATTGGTGCATCTCTGGTGTCTCGTTGTTCCTCCTGCATCGCTCTGTTCCGTTTCTTAATGTAGCGACGGAGTTTCTTCTTGTTGTGATAGTGGGCGAGCTGTACCCAGCATGCAGTTCGGCGGTGTAATTTTATAAATGTACAATTATTAGTGTTACAAATTGTTTATGTGTCACAAACTGTTGTGTCGTGGTGTTTTCCTGTTAAAGAGCGTTAGTTGTTGGTTATTAATTGTTGTTATAAAGTTATAACCATGACTCATCTCAATACCCGTAAGACAAGTAGCTCCGCCCGCTGCGCCCTCAGCGGTGAACGATATATTTTGCTGCTGCCTGCCGAAGAGCGACAACAGTTGTTACGGCTATACACCGGGATGACGGTATATGAAAAACTCATACCGTATGGAAATTTGAAACCGGTGTACCGGTTCAACCGTATACCGGCACAGCCCTAGATCAACCTTTCCACACATCTTGCCTTCATAGCACTTAAAATGAGTTTGCCGTCCTCTGATCAAAGAGAAGTTTCAACATTTCTGACATTCCAAGTGGATTCACATCTCTCACTACTTACAACAGTTCTGTCTTTACTTTACTTTTGTCTGTCCAGCTTGGTTTTCCATGTCCCTAGTTGTTATTTCTATTTTTGTGTAAATACATTGAGACAGAAAAAAAAAAGGCATACTTGGCCAATAAAGCTGATTCTGATTCTTGCATCCGTCTTTATCCCCTCTTTTCCGTCTCTTCACAGAGAAAGTTGGCGGAGGTGTCAGAGGAGGAGTGGCTGAGCATCCCTGAGGTGGGAGATGCCCGGAATAAGCGGCAGAGAAATCCCCGCTATGAGAAACTCACCCCGGTCCCCGACAGCTTCTTCTCCAAACACCTGCAGACCGGAGAGAACCACACCAGTGTTGACCCTCTGCAAGGGGTCAGTGGACACACAGACATACAAACGCACATCCGCAAACTGCGGACATCCACACAGAACACACGTCACTGAAAAACACACGGTGTAGTTCCTGCGCGCACCAGCAGGAGTCAGGATCTCTCACTGGAAACAAGGAAATCGCTTCAACTGTGGTATTAATGTGCCTATGATTTCATGCAGTCATGTAATCACAGGGAACCTCTCCGGGCTGCACAGTATGGAAAATATCATAGCAAACAAACTTTGTAATTGTAAACTGACATTAATTACACATATTTCGGCTGAAATTGAACACATGCTCTCTCGGGATGGGGAGCACAACAGAGTTTATAATAGTGATTTGTTCAAAAGTAAGGCTGCCAAAGAAGTTCTTAGTCGATTAACACTCACACAATTTTGTTGACTAATCGATGAGTTGATTTAATCGACAGATCTGTAAAACTGAGTTTTCCCACAAAGAATCACAGAAAGGCACCATTTTAATTCTTGAAATATACTCATAAGTTTCTTGGAAGTAAGTCATTCAGCATAAAAAAAAAAGACTAATTGACTAAACAAAATGTGAGTCGACTAAGACCAAAATGAAGGGAAAGAGAATTTCATCAAATTTGGCATTTAGATTTTCTTTCATTCGACTTATCACTGTTTCCGTCCCATTCTCGTGGACGCGATATCTCAGGAGCGCCTTTAGTGAATATCTTCACATTTGGCACCAACCACTTTGCACTAAAGCAGAGACTCATTAGAGTTCACCCACTAAATCTGTGTGACGTCACGAAACACGTTTTTGGCCATAAATCAAGAGTTCATATGCGAATTAGGACAATTCCAGACAAATGTCTAATAAGATGTAAACTGCAAGATAACTGGTTCGTGGAGACATAAAATCATGAGACAGTAATTCTAGTTTCTCTTTAAAAAATAACCAATAAGAGTACCCTTAAAGTACCGGGTCGACGAGCAGCCTCGTTGAGAGTAGAAGCACCATGCGTTCTTACATTTTACTTTATTACCATGAATTCAGTGCACGGTAGAGTTAGGCCCTGCAGCAAATGAGTCTTGTTCCCACTTAGAATTTTCACAGGTATCATTTACATTGCTGAGAAAAGTGTCATAGAATCCAGGCCCATGTTTCATACCCCCGACCCCCCACACCATGCCGTAACATTATTCTCACAGAGCGTATAATGCTCCTCTCCATCACCCCCGTGTCTTCTCTCCACTAGCTGGGAGGGCTGAGCACACCATACCCAGGAAGCATGACACCAGGGACGGGAGAGCTGGACATGAGGAAAATCGGCCAGGCCAGGAACACGCTCATGGATATGAGGCTCAGCCAGGTAACCAATGATCACCCTTCACCCTCGTTCTATCATTCATACTCTCGCTGTAGATACACAGGGTTTATTGTCTTCTGTGTCGGCCTTCAGGTGTCTGACTCAGTGAGCGGACAGACGGTGGTGGATCCTAAAGGTTACCTGACAGATCTCAACTCCATGATCCCCACACATGGTGGAGACATCAGGTAGAGACACACTGGCGACATCAGCCGTTCATAGGGTGTATTTGTGTTGATAAGATGTGTGTCTGATGGTTTATCTTTGGTTCCGCACGCCCAGTGACATCAAGAAGGCTCGTCTGCTGCTGAAATCGGTGAGGGAGACCAATCCTCATCACCCGCCAGCCTGGATCGCCTCCGCCAGGCTGGAGGAGGTGACCGGCAAACTGCAGGTGGCCAGGAACCTGATCATGAAAGGCACCGAGATGTGTCCTAAGGTAAAGGATGGTGGACAAGTATATTTAATCTTGTAGGTAGGTATGCAGATGGAAACATAGGTACATAGGTAGGTCGATGGGTAGGAAGGCGAATGGATACGTTCGTAAGCAAGCAGGCAGGTATGTGGGTGGATACGTAGATAGATAGATTGATAGGTGGGGAGATGGTTGGGTGGATGATAGAGAGACTGACAGACAGATAAATGTACTTTATTAAGCCCAAATTGGATGGAAATGATTGTGTTAGAGCAGCAGGGTATCCATGGCAACAAAATGGCATCAACACTCGAGACATATATCCATAGAACACAATATAACGCAATATAAAGAACATAGAATACACTATAAATATATCGGACTGCAACATCCAGAATAAATACACAAGATAACAAACTATATACGATATACGATATACATTAGATATAAAGGCCTAATAGCTTTGTGTCATGAGCACACACAGACCACATCTGTTGATGTTGTACACTCGTGTTTGGAGGAAGAAGAAAATGAAGCCAATCGGCTTTGCCGGCTGTTTAGTTAAACACAAAGTACTGTCCAGTAAGGAGGCAAAACCAAACCGTAAAGAACTGCTTAGAAACCAAATGGTGGGCTTGTTGAACCGTTCATTATTTGATGAGGTGCCAGAGACATAGAAGAGGGAATTATTGTTACTTGTGGATCCGCTGCACCACCGCAGTCCAGTTGCACAGCTGAAAATGGTCCTTTCCCTCCTGTTGATGTGATCATTTCTCTTTGCCCACCAGAGTGAGGATGTGTGGCTGGAGGCCGCCAGGCTCCAGCCCGGCGACACAGCCAAGGCTGTGGTAGCCCAGGCCGTCCGCCACCTGCCGCAGTCCGTCCGCATCTACATCAGAGCTGCGGAGCTGGAGACGGACATCAGGGCCAAGAAACGAGTCCTCAGGAAGGGTAAGGCTCCCAGATAATAAATATAAATATATATATATATATATATATTACATTACACATAATATAAGGTTACATGTTGATGTTTTTAGTAGATAATAGATGTTGATGTTATGTTGCTACGGGGAGGGTGTTGTTTGCCTTCGCAGCAAATTAATTCAGCGGTGAATGAAGACGTAACGAGTTCCCTGCAAAAAAGGAAAACACTGATTCCTGCTGGGCAAAAATTCAAAACCAGTCACCGTCGGTCCATTGTCTCATAAAAGCACATAAAAAGCCCCACTTATGATTGCGTAAAAGATTTAATAAGAGTTACATTTGGCAGCTGGAGTTCTGGCTTCCCGTCAAGGCCAGGCACCCTATCTGAACCATGGTGTCAATGCCCCGACACGCACGTACACACACACACACACACACACGCACACGCACGCGCGCACACACACACCAATATTTCCCAGCAGCATACCTCACTGACAGAGATAGATGTGGAGCTTCCTCTGTTGAAGAGCTGTCTCTGCCTCTACATGTTCAGTTGCCTCTGCTCTACTTTCCTCCATTGCACACACACAATGCTCTGTCTTCCCACCCAGATGCTTTTGAACTTCACTGCTGTTGCAGGAAATGCTTGTTTGGTGTTTGATTTCATTACTTGTCTCCACTGAAATCCAAAGTGCCTCAAGTTCCGTTTTTTTAACCACCGTATATGATGCGTTTGCCGGCGTAAGTACACTTTTGTCTAAATACGTCTGAAAACACACTGACCTGCTCACTTTAAATCTGTCAATTAGAAATCGTTTTAACCGTCCCGAAGTCGGTTTCAAGCTCAGTTCTAAATGTTTCTTACCAAGGAAAAAGTTGCACAAGACTACATTTGAACACATCATGATAGTGTTATAATTTAGCTTTGTCCAATTCTCATTTTCACGGAATAGAGCTTGAACGCACCATAGGGCAAGTCAATGGAACCAAGTTCACGTCAGCCGTCAGCTCCGTTACAAACGGGATGGTCACTGCGATTACTCTGAGCAGCATGATGGGAATGAATTACAACATAATTAGTGTCGGATCAAGTTAGTTGTTTCAAATCTTTTGAGGTTTTGAGTTTTTTTTTCCCTTCACGGCTTGTTTTGGAACTCAAGTGTGTGTGTGTGTGTGTGTGTGGGTGGGTGTGTGTGTGGGGGGGTGGGAGGTTACTGTCTGTGCGTCAATGTGAAACTATTCTGTGGCACATGTGTAAATATGAGACTGACCAGCCGGTCACTAGTAATGGCCAATCAGCTGAAAAAGGTTTCAAATAGTGCATCTTTAGTATAATGGTGTAAAAGAGAAAACATTGCAGGATGAAGTTGGTTGCTCAGTGGACCAGCTCGGATTACATTTACTCGGTTGGATTTTAAAGTATTTTGAACCTAGCTTGCTTTGACTGAGTTATTCACTTGAGGGTACTTGAACAGTTCGGTAGGGGAGCTGAAGACTTTTGGCCCAGCTGAAGATTTGTCTCCCACACCCGTTAACTCCGCCCTCAATTTATATTGTTTAACCGATGAGAGGACTTGAAAAGAATGTGCCTAAAAAATGCATTTAATTGGTCTCATTTATGTGTATGTTTTCAATACGCATTCATTAAAACGTGTATCTCTTAAAAATATATGCTCTACCTGTTCAAGATAATATTAGGTGATGTGGAAATGGTGTTTTGCGCACAAATTCTCTCTTCTCATGATTCATTTATTGTGAATCGGGCCATGATGATTTCTTTTTTTTTTTTCCCAGACAAACAAATTTGGGAGCCGCCCTGAAAGTGTTGTATTGGAATGACAGGTGTGTAATTGTGACCCATTTAGCCCTGGAGAACGTGTCCAAGTCCGTTCGACTGTGGAAGACCGCTGTTGAGCTGGAGGAGCCGGAGGACGCCAGGATCATGCTGAGCAGAGCTGTGGAGTGTTGCCCCACCAGTGTGGAGGTACGCTCAGCCAGCAATTCCTATTTGCCACGAATTGCAAAGCGTCATGGGCGCCGTTGCACCGACGTCTCCATCTAATTGCTTCCGTCCGTTCTCTCTAGCTGTGGCTGGCACTGGCCCGGTTGGAGACGTACGAGAACGCCCGCCGTGTCCTGAACAAAGCTCGGGAGAACATCCCCACCGACCGCCACATCTGGATCACTGCTGCCAAGTTGGAGGAGGCCAACCTCAACACTCAGATGGTGGACAAGATCATCGACAGAGCCATCACGTCTCTGCGCGCCAACGGCGTGGAGATCAACAGAGAGCAGTGGATACAGGTGTGTTTCAAAGAGAAAGTAGGGTTTCCTGCTGCCAGTGTTGTAGTCGGGGCCACCTGAACTGTAGGTGTATCGAGACGAGACCAAGACTCTGAGGGGTTAAGACGGGCAGGACCAAACTAGTCCGAGTCCCACACTGCATGGCACACGCAAATCTTAGGCACTCCTCAGATTGATCTGAAAGATCCACATTCCCATGAAAAGGAAAGATTCCTCTTCGTTCACCTCTTTTATTGCCATATATATATACTATATAATGTGTTTACCATAAGAACTCAAAAAGGCGTTGCAGAGGTGAAGTCTGAGATCGAGACGAGACCCAGTAAGAATGCAGTCGGGGCCGAGACCTTCAGAAAGTGGTCTTGAGATAGGGCTTTGGGGAACTTCTTCCTAATATACTGGTCCCCTCATGTACCATGTGTAAAATAGAGATGGAAGACCGCATTCGTTACGATTAACTACAGCTTTTTAAAAGTACTGTTGTATATTTCAAGCGACAGTGATGTTGGAGTGATGATGAAGGAATCTCCGCGGACACTGTTCTTGCTGGTATAATGAAGTTTATTACAAACAAGCAACATATGTCAAGACGGGCGTCATGACAACCCGGAGAGTCCCAAAGTCGAACAGAACTCTAACCGTCGGGGATCTCCCGATCACTTATATATGGTTGTTGTTTACGCCCCAGACTTGAGTATATAATGACGTCATAAAGAGGGCCCCCAATAAAAGACATGTTTCGGACATAGGCACAGCTACTCCTCCATCCTCCAGGTCAAGGAGCATTGCCCAGCGGGGGTACCTAATGATTATCCCATGTGCAACAAACATCAATGGATCCGACATTCCAAAGTCACAGGCCCCTTCACATATGTTATCTTCATGCATTACAGAGCAAAATATACTACAGTACTAAATTTGAAACCCAGAATATTTCTTTTGCCTTTTGACCGTTCTAAATGCTACATTTTTCCACGATATCTTTAAATTGCAAATAGTTGTTTGCTGCTATATTAATGCTCTGAATACCATATACAGAACCTTTTAAATTATCCAAATTGTCACTTTAAATATCAATGCTAATGCTAAACAAGAAGTAATTTGAGATTAATGTTTTATACTCTAACATCAGTAATGTTGAGGTAAATCCTGTAGTTTCAATCAAGATCAGCTGATAAAAAATTATCGACACTGATCTAAATAAACCTGTACGTTTTATACAGTTAAACAAAAACACAAGGGATGGTTTTGCCTTTAAACCTCTGGGCTGACAAAGGACAGCATGCGTCATGTGTTTGATAGCGAGCCAGCGTGTTTTGGCAAAAGCTGCCCTGAGCTATTTCATCTGGGTGCAACGGAATACGAGCCAGCGCCGTGCCTGACATTCAGTTATTGTGCAATCGCAGGCCAAACAGGCATCGCAGCAAACTGCAATCCCTGTTTGACCTCCTCTTCTCCTGGTGGTGCGTGGTTATTGTCGTAGGTTTATCAAGGCGAACACACCACCGCGACACCAACCACAGATGCCCTCGAACCCTTTTGACACGGGTTCTTCTCTGGGTTTCTGCTCTCAGCGGTAGCACACGTGTTGTTTTTATCTCCACCAAACGGTTGGGGTCAGTAGTTTGAGCCTTAACTCTCTTGCATTCCTTTCCCACAAGCTTTTCCCTCCTAAATGTTTCTTCTTGTCGTGCAGGATGCCGAGGAGTGTGACAAAGCAGGCAGCGTGGCTACCTGCCAGGCCGTGATAAGGGCCGTCATTGGGATCGGCATCGAGGAGGAGGATCGCAAACACACATGGATGGAGGATTCAGATAGCGTGAGTGCCGATATCTATTCTTCTTTACACGGACCCTGACACCTAGAAGTGTCATTCACATACTCACTTTAGGTGTTTTTGGACCAAACCGTTCTGGGGACTCCCTGGGAGGAACTGCCCACTGGGGAGTTTCCCCTGAGAACCACATGGGTTCAAGGGATCTTTTCTGTTTCCGTTTGCATTCACACCGCTAACAGGAACGCCGAAGTGGCGCAAGTTGACCAGCGCATCTCTCGCTGGGTAATCGGCACGCAGCGGGTTCCCTGCAAGCCCTCTTAGCTTCTTCTTTTTTCTGTGTTTTGTGTTCGACCAATCAACGTACACTTTTCGTCACTCGTTCCTCTTGTGCCGAGAGTACCTTCTCTGATAAAGGACCTAAAAAGGTCCCTCAAAACTGCACTCTTAAGAACTGCTATGGTTCCTTGTTCTCGCTGTGCGGCCACAATACAAACGGAGGATCTTAGAACTGAGCTCTTTTGAACTATTAAAAGGTTTCTCCAGTCAGGAACTGTTTGGCTGTCGGGGTTTAACTCAACTGAGCTGCTTGTCTGTTGTGTTTCAGTGCGTGTCCCACGGAGCGCTGGAGTGTGCCAGAGCCATCTATGCCCATGCCCTGCAGGTGTTCCCCAGTAAGAAAAGTGTCTGGCTCAGAGCTGCCTACTTTGAGAAAAATAACGGCACCAGGTGACCACATATGCTTTCTAAACGGTTGTAGTCAAAAGCTGAATTCATGTCTTCGGTTGTTAACGTTCTGTTTTTCCTCTCCTTTACCTCTCATGCGCCCTCATCAACTGCCACTGTGCTCCTCCCCTCCGTGACTCTCCCATCCCTCAGGGAGTCTTTGGAGGCCCTGCTCCAGAGGGCCGTGGCTCACTGTCCCAAAGCAGAGGTCCTGTGGCTGATGGGGGCCAAGTCCAAGTGGCTGGCTGAGGACGTACCTGCCGCCAGAAGTATCCTCGCTCTGGCCTTCCAGGTGACGATGTTGAGGCTATGCAAACTTTGATTGTTCACGTAGCGTCCACGCAGACCTGTGTCTAACTCTGTTTTCCTGTTTGGCCCCCCTCTTACCCTCTCGCTCCCCCTCTAGGCTAACCCAAACAGCGAAGAGATCTGGCTGGCTGCTGTCAAGCTGGAGTCTGAGAATAACGAGTATGAAAGAGCCCGTCGACTGCTGGCCAAGGCCCGCAGCAGTGCCCCAACAGCCAGGGTGAGTGTGTGCGAGAAAATTGGGATATTTTGAATGGTCCTCACTTCTTCAAAGGCCTGTTTGAGGTTTACGCCTCGGTGGGTTCAGGTTAGGATTCATTATCATTCGGGTAAAGGTTCGGGTTCGGCATTTAGTTTTAATGCTAAGGTTCAAGGCCCAAACACACCAAAGTGACATCAAAGAACTAGCATGGACAAAACCCCACCTGTGTCTTGGCCAAAGAAGTTGCACTTGAACACACCGCAGCGACTACAGCCACCGGCCAACTAGCACGTACGTTCTGCGCCTGTTTTTGAGAAATTAAAGCTTTATTTAGACGCGTAGCGCAAGCAGATGACGCGCTCCGAGCACGCACAAAGTGCGTTTATGCTCAATGTGCTGTTCTTAGCATTATTCTCCGAAACGTTAGAGGTGTGTACAAACAACATGAACTGTGGAGAAACAAAAAGACGAGTGTAACTCGGAGATATGCCCATAGACTGTAACCTCCACTATCCAGAGGAGGAATTGTAATCAACTGTAAACTCATATCTCTTATTCATACGATACTTTATCGTCTTTGTACAAGAACTGTAAAGAAAGAAGTCAAGTATTAAAAGCATTATAAAGAAACAAAGGCTGAATATCCTGTTGACAATTTGATTTGGCTGCAAAATATTTATTCAAATATAGATTTTTAAGACCTCCTGTTTCTAAAGCATCTAAAAACGAATGTCCGTCTTAGTATATTCCTCAGACATGTAAACGGAGCGTTTAGCAGTTAAATATTCAAACTGAGCTTTAGCCTCCACACCAGCAGGCGGCGCTGATCTGTGTTCGTCACTCAAGTTAGAGAAACTGGAAGAGCGTAAATTGTGGCTATACAAGCCATTGTTAAGTTCAATAAGGGTCCTCACAAAGATAGAGGTGTGTGTGTGTGTGTTTGAGAGAAAGAAAGTGGATGACGATCCAGTACTGAAAAAAAAATTGATATCGGCACAAATCCACTCATCTGCTGGATAAAAAGTCGGTCTCCCCATTTAGGTTTTTAACATATCAGTGTTTGATCAATCAAAATCCTGTCATCGTCTGGTATTTATTCGATTGTACAGATCTATAATGCGAAAAATCTGTAATCAAATCTTCTCGGCTGGTTAATCTGTACAGGGGAAGCTTGGTTGTGTATTTAAACTGCCCTGTCCTTTTACAGCCCTTCTGTGACCTTCTGTACCAGTGCAGGCGGTTTATTTTACATTATGCAATGCTGGTATGAAGACCTGTGACCCATGTTGTTCAGGGCGGCTTTATTATCAGGATTTTTAATCTTCCCCCGCTTTAAAGCCAGTGTTTAATCGTAAATTAATTGTGTATTGTACTTGAGATATCATCTACGAACATGCCGTCTTTCTCAGGTTCAGGCTTGAACCTCTCTGGGTTGACAGATGCTGTCAGCGGCGCTCTCAAACGAGCACTCTGTCAGGTGACCTGGCTACACTCCCGTTGGTTCTCGCCGTTGTATCTGCTGACAGATGTGACTAAGTGGAGCTCTTTAAAGTGCTGCTGTGCTGATCGTTCTGTCTGATAAGACGACTGCTCGGTGGTGATGAGGCAGCATTTAGTTATTTATGCGTGTGAATGCTGGTGCAGTATATGCGTTGCGTAATCGGGGCGACAATATAAGTATTTTGAATTGTTTTTACAGAAATGTGAGAACAAGGCAAGCACAGGGGGGGGATTTAAAAGGGAGTTCATGGCTCCTGTTAGTCTGTACTTATTTCCTGACTGAAAAGCTTGTGTGTTTGCATGTTTTTTTATTTTAATTTGTTTATTTCTACAGGTATTCATGAAGTCAGTGAAGTTGGAGTGGGTGTTGGGGAACATAGACGCTGCCCAGGAGTTGTGCACCGAGGCCCTGAAACACTACGAGGACTTCCCCAAACTTTGGATGATGAGAGGCCAGATAGAAGAGCAGTGTGAAAACATGGATAAGGCCAGAGAGGCCTACAACCAAGGGGTGAGGGTTTGTCTAGTCAAATGTATTGGACTGTAACGTGCACTATTCACATGACTGTTAAGATCAATAAGTGGAAAATGAATTGTTTGTTGCCGTAGTTGAAAAAGTGTCCCCACTCGGGGGGCCTGTGGTTGCTGCTGTCTCGTCTGGAGGAGCGAGTGGGTCAGCTGACCAGAGCCAGAGCGATCCTGGAGAAGGCTCGACTCAAGAACCCCCAGAGCCCCGAGCTGTGGTGAGAGAGCACAAGACAGAGCTGGATTAGTGGGCGGACAAAGGGCGGAGCTGGCCCGAAGCTAGGCTTTGATTGGCCAGTCTTTCTTTAAGGGGGCGGGACTTAGCGAAGGGTCAATTTAATACGCAAAATACACATGAATGTGTACCTTTTTCTCAAGAACATTTTATTTGCACGTTGAGCAATTAGAAATATTTCCTGTGGCCTTCAAGTGGCTTCCTTCTTTCACCTTATTGATATATTTGTATGTTTTAAACCGTATTTATTTAAAATAAAAAACAGAACTTAGAATCAATGTAAAAAAAAATTATAATTATGAGATATAAATGCCACACGTGTGTATGTATCTAAAATGATCCCATTAACCAGGTTGGAGTCGGTCAGGCTGGAGTTCCGGGCCGGACTGAAGAACATCTCCAACACCCTGATGGCCAAAGCCCTGCAGGAGTGCCCCAATTCAGGTGAGAACACATTCTCAACCCCTTTTTCAGAAACCCAGAAAAGCAGCTTGTTTTACTTTGTTTTTAGGTTGCCTTATAACGGCCGAAACGGTCGAAAAGTCGGGCTTTAAAAGTCATCCAATTTGAAATGATGAGGTCTGTATTTCAATATTTACGCAGTTTTTGTCTTTGCTGATCAGGTTTTTTCGAATCATGTATTTATTTATTTTTATATCCAAAGCCAAGCTAATGCTTTCCTCTTTATTACATCAATATACTTTATTTTATTATACCTGCGACAACCACCTGATGAGGAAAATGCTGGCTCTCCATAAACCAGCCATTTATTTACCCGTCACACTCGGCCGCAGAGAGAAATCCAAACAATCCCGTGTACAGATGTAAATGTTTGTTTCAGCATGTTTTGTGTGATAACAAGCTGCTCTTATTCACCAAAACATCATACAGACTTCTCTTCAAACAAATTCCCCCGTTATAGGCAACTAGCATTTAGCTCTCGTACAAAAACAACGCTCTCTGGAACATGTGGTGAAACTATACAGTGATAGAGTATGCGGCGGGGGGGTGATGGTCAGATTGTATCCATATTCGGCTGCTCGAGCTCAGCCGCCCCCACCACAACGAAAGCGTAAACAAGACGCACGTGTATTACGTCTGTTGCGTTCAGGGGCAGCGGTAAGGAACGGACAGCCCGGCGTCACAGAACCATAACGTTGAGAATTGAGTTTAAAATGTACGATTATTGAGTTTTCTGCATTGAGTTACAATCGTTAGAGAATCGTTTCCCCTCCCCCACACCTCTCTACCCCCCAATGTGTCCATAATCTCCAATTCTCTGTTTGTTTCTTCCTGCAAGGCATCCTGTGGGCTGAGGCCGTGTTTTTGGAGGCCCGGCCCCAGAGGAAGACCAAGAGTGTGGATGCTTTGAAGAAGTGTGAACACGATCCCCACGTCTTGCTCGCTGTAGCCAAGTACGACCACATCTTTCTTTCCACTCTTTCTCAGGAATAAACTCTGCTCTTAAAGCAAATAATATCATATCTTTCTCTGCAGTTCTGGTTTCCCTACAGTTTATTTAACAGATCTCGAGTCGTGGTCCTTGAATTCATTTCAAATTGTAACCCTGTGCTCTCACACGTTAGGTTGTTCTGGAGTGAGCGTAAGATCACCAAAGCCAGAGAGTGGTTCCTCAGGACGGTGAAGATCGAGCCGGACCTGGGCGACGCTTGGGCTCTCTTCTACAAGTTTGAGCTGCAGCACGGCACGGAGGTAAGGATCTCACGGCCGCCACCGGTCCCGTTCACGTAGAAGTCCAGACGGAGCTCACGTTGTTCACTTTTTTTTTTTTAGACGGGAGGATGACGAATGTGTTCTGCGGTCGGATGCGAGCTCAGTTCACGTAGTTCTGGTGTATCTCAGTATTCAGAGATGTGACTGCACTAAATAGATCTCGTTCTCGTAATCCTTTAGAAATCACATTCTCCGTCCAGTCTGTTCTTCAAAGCTTCAAAGGAATTGCCCGCCGCGAATTTACTAATGCATTGATGCCTCTGGACACAGGTGTTGTGAAATATATTGATACTAGCAGCAGAAGTTAACAGCCAGAGTGAAGCATAAACACGTTCGGCACGCGGCAGTGAAAATGTGCTCATAAATACAAGGAGTTTGATTCAACCGCACATAGTTGATTTGGCCTCATTTATAAAACAAACTGTTGTTGTGTGTGTGTGTGTGTGTGTGTGTGTGTGTGTGTGTGTGTGTGTGTGTGTGTGTGTGTGTGTGTGTGTGTGTGTGTGTGTGTGTGTGTGTGTAAAACTTGTGGCTGCATCGCGCCACGGGTGTCTAACCTCGCTCGTTTTGCGTCCCGTCAGGAGCAGCAGGAAGAGGTACGAAAGCGCTGCGAGAACGCGGAGCCTCGCCACGGAGAGCTGTGGTGCGCCGAGTCCAAACACGTCCTGAACTGGCAGAAGAAGACAGGGGAGATATTGGCAGGGGTGGCCAGCAAGATCAAGAACACATTCTGAGATCGGGGGAGGTTTTGGACTGGAAAAAACAAACCTGGAGGACTGCGGGAGGAAACGGCTTGTTGTTCTCTACCGGGATACAAAGTACCCCCTTTTCCTTTTTCCTTCAGGTTTAGTGTTTTACAGAATAGTGTCACGGTTTGTATTCCCATCAACGGAGAGTGATGAGTTAATGTCAAAGTGAAAACAAAGCACCAATTTAAAACTCAGAATCACTGATTTCAAGTGAGTAAGTGGACAGCAGGGTCGTCAGGTAAAACTGCAGTTTTCAATTCTCAGATGGCTTCAGGTCACGACTTTGACTCGGCTGCTCCGGAACAAAATAAGAGTCTCAACACCTGGAAATGTGTCGGCATTTTTTAACTTCCTGTTCTCTCTTCTTGAAGTCAATGTTTTTTTTGTAGTTTCTTTTTGTAGTTTCTTTTTATGTGTTTTTGGTTAGATGTCCTGTAATAAGGTCTGTGATTAAAACAAGCTGAAGAGATCTTGTTCTACGATATCTAAAATATGTCAGTAAATATTTACACTCTACGTCATCATGCATTCACAGCCTCGTGTGTACCGATTGCATTCACACGTCACAAATGATTAAAATGGGGATCATTTGTGTTTATCTTGATGAACAAAACATGTGACTATCATAAACTTGTCTTTGCCACAGAGCTTTTGTTCTGCAATTATCCAAAATCCAATAATAAAAAAAAAAAATAATAATCCCTTAGCGCTTTTTGTCGAGGTAACCAGTGCGACAACAAAGACATCGTCCCTGCAGCCCTCTGTATTGTTGTTTTGATGCAACTTCCTGTGTCTCGCAGGTCGTCCTCTGGGATTTAAATTGCATTTAGTCGGATCATTTTACTCCGAGCCGGCGACAGAGAGGAATCCACACACACATTGTGAAGTTGCCCCTCCGCCACTTGCTTTGTAAGGTGGTTCCAAAGGTTCATTCTGCCACTTGGTTTCCGTCTCCCACATGCCATCTGGCAAACACTGGCTCAGATGTTACATGAGCAGTGTGCTTCTCTGCCACAAAGCAGCACCTGGTGCATCACCCGGGCAACAGTGGCGGTTTGAATCGCTTCCTGAAAAACTAAAGAGAAACAGCTATACGGATCCGTCACTGTAAATCAACCGGGGCACTTTTTCTAAAGGCGAAATGTTAATTTACAGAGTTATTGATTGAAACGATTGCGTCAGAGTTGAGTGTGCAGCGATGTTCTTCAGGCTTCTTTAGGTTTCACCTAAACAGAGATTGTTATCGAGACCCGGGACAAGACTTGCACAGATCAAGACCAGAGCAGGATTCTGTATGTGGAAATTCTCTGTTTATCTTTTGAGCAATCACAGGAAATATGTTAACAAATAAGCTGACAATTCGCGCAGGGAAGTTTAGATGTACCCCCCCCCCCTCAGTTGTGGTCTTGATTTAAAACCTAGAGTCCTCTTTACCTGAGACGAGAGACAAGAACGATTTTAAAAAAAGTACTACAACACTGGTCGTCCATCTTCAGCCATGAAACCCAGCGGCTCATTGAGCGTCCTGGAGATCTAGTTTACTGGGACCCGTTGAGATCTAGTTTACTGGGACCCGTTGAGATCTAGTTTACTGGGACCCGTTGAGATCTAGTTTACTGGGACCCGTTGCTCCGCATGCGTTTAGTTTAACAAGCCGTCGATTCCAGTCGACAGAAGAAGCTGTGTGCCGAAAAAGAGTGAAAACGTGACAATAATGTGACTTATAATACTAAGTATTATAATACTATAAGTATACTATAATACTATAATCTAAAAGTTAGAGGCTATCCATTATTTTCTTTCATATTAAATACGATCGCTTGATTTGTTTCCACGTTGACATTAGTCTTTTTTTTATCGTCATTGTGAATTTTGTGTACAAATGTGAAGCGAACTTGAACTCGACACTGTCAGACGGTATTACAGTATGTTTGGAACAGAACTCTTCAGGTAACCGGTGATAAGCTGTTAACACTTTTATTTGTTAAAAAAAAAAAAATCCTATTTTATTTTTTAGGGATTGTATCTTACATTTCCACATCTGACTCCCTGTTTAGTAGTTGTACATACACTCCTCGTCGGGGACTCACATGATTCGTCATGTCGTAGTGATGATCTGCCTTTTTCTATGTAGCTCGCTTGAGATGTGGACGAATAATTTGCAAGCATCCAATAAACAAAGAAACACTGTCTGTTGCACAATTTCCTGTTTCTCCCAAACAAGTCCTGTTATGCAAAACGGATTTGTTTATCTGAATGTCAAATGTAATCGACTGATCCCATGCACGCTCAGCATTTTTGGTTATTTTTGTTTTGAGTTGTCATTGTAGCTTTGTACCTTTTTTTTCTTTTCTTTTTTTTGGGGGGGGGGGTTGGATCACTGCTTTATGGGCTATTTTTCAACACCCTAACGTTTGGTATCCCTCACACACTGTGTCTCAGGGGGCTCCACCATGCCCTACGTGTAAGCCCCCACAGGGCGAAATGTTTGGCCAAACGGTGTTTTGGATTAAGAAAAAAAAAACATGTACCAAATTACACAACTCCTCCTCGGCATCACGTTTGTCTGCCCGACGAAACCGAAAGGATGAAGGCGAGTGATTGATTGCTGAACGTTTTCCTTCGACTGGGCTGTTTGGTGAAATCCAAAGCGCGGCGTCAAGCAATCCATGACGGGGACGGAAATCGGAGCAGCGGGGACTTTTGGTGATGTTGGAAACCTCGGAGCGCCACATCGGAAATCCACCCGCCGCCGCGCTCACTTATCCACCCGAGGAAGTGTTAGAAAAACACTGATTTCATAAAAAAAAAAAAAAAAAAAAAGGGAGGAGGCTAATTCCTTTGGGTCTCCCCTGCTGCTGATGGAGATTGGCTTCGCTCGTCTGAGGGTCCTGCAGCATATCATGATCAATGGTAAAACGCGCGGGTTTGAACATCTGGTACGTGTTTGCGCCACTGACTCAGAAGTCTGTGTGCACCGCTGAACTGAATCACAGTGGACTCAACCGGCGCATCCGAGCCGGAGCCAATTGATCCGTGTTTTGGTTTTATCTCGTCAATCCAGTTTGTCTTCGCATGATGTGTTTTACCACCTCTCTCGCGCTCTCTCTACCTATATATTTGTTTCTTCTAGTGTCTGACCGGAACTCTACTCCGTCGGGTCCTGGCGGTTCTCTTGTTGGCCAACGCTTGTGGGAAACGTAGATGTAACTATAAAGAACTCCTGGGCTCCTACAGACAGGTCATCTTCGTTGAGCTGCAGAATCTGGTATGAGGACTCTGCTCGGGGGCATTTAATAGAGACAATGTTTATTTGGATTTATGTGCTCCATTAATGTTCAAATGTTTTTGGGGGGGGATATACTAAACTAATTTATTTATGATTTTTACGACTATTTTATGACTTTTTTTCAACATACTTTACTATGAGTTTATTCGAGTCAGTTGCAGCTGTGATCAAACAGGTGGGGCAATGCTTGAGTACCCTGTGATAGGCTGCACTGTTTAATTGTTTGTGACTGTCTTCACTGCAACAGTAAAGCTGATGTTTTGAATAAATACTTATTTGCTTCTTTTTTTTTTGTGTCTGTGTGTTTTAATATTTTTTGCAGAATTTGACTGGCTCATTCAACACCTCCAAAGTGAGAGACCCCTGTCCCTCAGGAAAGGTAAATGGCACTTTAGTGTCTGCACTTTCAGCACCATGGACAGGGTGGTAATGGACTCACAACAGGTTAATTTGTCCTGATAAACTGTTGTGCTGTCACATAATCTGCCTGTGTTGCGAGGAGATTATGAAGTGTAATGCTTATTTTCATTTCATTCACCCGCCTTGCTGCTGTTCCATGGCAGGCACATCGCATCCTGGTTTCCATCTATGGTATGACACAGCAGATGCGGTGTCAGAGGAGCGGCAGGTGGACGTCTGACCTGGAAAAGCCGCTGGCGAGCATGGAGCATCTCATCGTTCACAACTGCAGCCCGGATTATCTGGTGAGGAGAAGGGAGGGAATAGTGAACAATGAATAAGGACACACCAAAGAGCAAAACAAAAACTGCATCGCTCATACTTAAAATAAATAAACGCCATATTGGATAAAAGGCAATATTTTAATGCATAACAAATCTTTTTTTTTGGTTCTTTCAGGGGAAGAAGGTCTCTTGTTCAGCTGTCCAGAAAACACGCGGAAAAAAGAGAAAGAGGATCAGGTTAATCAAAGTTATCAAGGCCCTGATCACCTGTTGGCAGAAACTTCACAGTGTCTCTATGCTCTCAAAGTAGAACATGTTTTCCTGTGCTACTTTCAAGTGAATGTCCATGTCCAATGACCAGATGTTTTCCAAATGTCAAGTTCTCAGTGTTTTATGTGTTAAAACTCTCCCAGACTTTGCATGTCAGCGTTGCTCCTCGTTTTATGGAATAGTTAACCACAGATAAGCTAAAGAGATCCACAATACTCTCGGAGTATGCACATTTTCCAAAATCTGTCTTATTGTAACAATAGTTTTTTTGTCTTTGTGAAACATATTATGTAAGTCATCACACCCATCTTCTGTCTTTAATATTTCAGAGCATATGCAATATAATAAAACAGACTTTTTTAAATATCTGATTACTACTCATAAGTCCCGGTACTGTCCTAATCATCTGTTATATTTAGATTGATAAAGATTTTAAAGTATTATAAAATAATATTGTAGAGTTTTAGAAATAATATGAATGAATAGAATAAATATAACAAAATAATGATAATTAATATATTTAATATTGTTATAGTTAACATTATTATATTATATTTATTATAATATTATTAGTGATGGTGGTATAAGTGTTTTTAAAAAAAATCTACAATCTTTTTTAATAGTACTTTAAAAATATAATTTTACATAATCAGTGTACGACAATCAGACATCTCACAATATATATTACAAAAATGATAAAGTCAAAAATAAAAGTTAAAGACAAAGACAAATTATTACAGTGATAAACAATAAATAATGGACTGTTTGAAAATAAATAGAACAAGACTTTGTCTCACTTCAAGCAAATCATTGTGATGAAATAATTAAAACACGTAACGTTACATGATTTATCTAATATTCTCATCTCCTTTGGAGTGAGACCACCTCGGCCCCTTATCACCACGGAAACGGAACCTTCTAATGCGAAACTGTTTCCGCCCGGAGTGGAAGACGCGGTGCACAGCGCCAAACCGAACGGTTTCTCGACGACACATCAACACAAGGTATCGTTGCGCTAACAAACACACATTTTCTCAAATGTACGTTTAAAATTTAGTTTTATTTTTTTATTTCCGTTAAACTGCTTCCGTTCAAAACATTTTTTTAAAGCAGCATCACGCGGTGTTAGTTAGCTGTCGGACGTATCTTTAGTTCCACCTGTCGAGGAAATCCTACTGAACTTCCTGGGAACTATAAAGTCTCACTCTTGTGTTTCCCGGGCTTGTTTTAAGTCGACGGACATGGCCAACAGCAACAACGTTATCGACATGGACCCGGATGTGGCTCGGAGGCTGTTTGAGGAGGGGGCCACCCTGGTGCTGCTGGGTGTCCCCCTGGGCACCGAGGTGGGGATTGACTGCAAGAGTTGGCAGGTTGGTCCCCGCTTCAAGGGTGTGAAGATGATCCCCCCGGGCCTGCACTTCCTCCACTACTGCTCCGTCAACTCCACCAGCTGTGGAGGAGAAGTTGGGCCGAAGACGGGCCACTTCCTCACACTCAGACCCCGGGACGTCCTGCTGGCCAACTGGGATCCCAAAGAAGAGGACCTGGACTTCTCCGCCTCTCAGAACGAGGAGGAGGTGAGCCGGGTCAGGGCGACCCTGCGCGACCTGGACCCCTTCTTGGGGCCCTATCCGTACGAGGTGATGAGGAAGTGGGTGTCCCTCACCGACCGACTGAGCGAGGAGGTGGCGAACAACCTGCAGCCCCTTTCCGGGCGGATCTGTGCCTTCAGCGACGTCATCCCCGAGCTGCAGCTCACACACACCAAGGACCGGGCGGAGCAGCCGAGGAACGACTCGGCGTGTCAGAGCATGAAAGAGGGACTGGACAGGCTCCCCAGGATGAAGCCGAGGGAGGGGACGGAGATGCGCTTCTCCGTCATCCCCGAGAAGAAATACCCTCCGGGGGCGACGCCGGCCGAGATCACCCAGTGCAGCCTGGACCAGAGCTACGCCCTGGAGGCGGTGCTGCAGAAGCACCACGAGCTGCAGCCCCTCAACCTGCTGGGTATGTGTCGGACACACTATCATATTATGGTCATCAGAATACTAGAACAACCTTCATCTTGTCTCCTCCTCCTCCTCCTCCTCCTCCTCTCAGGTGAGCTGCAGTTTGCCTTTGTGTGTTTCCTGATTGGAAACGTTTACGAGTGCTTCGAGCACTGGAAGAGCCTCCTCGCTCTGCTCTGCCGATCGGAGGAGGCGATGTGGAAGCGCAAGGAGCTCTACCTGGGGCTCGTGGCCGTGCTCTACCACCAGCTCGGGGAAATCCCGCCCGACTTCTTTGTCGACATCGTGTCTCAGAGCAACTTCCTCACGTCCACGCTGCAGGTAGGGAGACGCGCAACTTCACGCCGCGTGATCTGTAAGTACAAACAAGGGAAGGAAAGGAAACGCACCGTGTGGTGTCTGTAGGTGGAAGCTTCATCAGGATGATTAGACACAACAGGGTGAGAGAGAGGTAGACGAAGAGGGAGGGAGAGGGAGAGAGAGAGAGCTCTCTAGAGGATTTTAGAGAACCGGAGAGCTGGATAATATTGCCCCACAGTGCAGTTGGTGTGGAGGAAAAAATAATGTAGAATGTCAAAGTATTGCCTAAATTATTGTTATAATTATTAAGGATGTTCACATTTCCACCATCACAAATCATTACATGGTTCTGACTGTTTGTTTTTGTCTCTCAGGACTTCTTCCAGTTTGCCAGCGGTCCCGGTGTGGACGGGGCTCTGCGCAAGAGAGCGGAGAAGTTCAAAGCTCACCTGACCAAGAAGTTCCGCTGGGACTTTGACGCAGACTTGGACGACTGCGACCCCGTGGTGGTGGAGCTGCCCGAGGACGTCATGGCGGACTGAGGCCGCGCCGTGGGTTCGATAGTGGAACCGTTGATGGACTGAAACAATCGGGACACTAGGGGTGAGCGGTGAAGCCTGGTGCGAGGACAGAAGAGCGGAGCATGCTGAAGGCGTCACACGTGGCCTGTAGAACACCTCATACATGTACACACTATGTTCTGTGTCAGTGGCGCCCTCTGGTGGTGGGTTCCTTTAAGGTGCCATGCGGCCGTTTTAGAACCAGAGTTTCAACACATTTATTGCCAAAATCAGACCTCCATTTTTTTTAAACAATCTCACTTTACTGAAGAATCTATGAATGGCTCTGCTAAGAACTACAAACAGTGTCATACACATAGCTGTTATCTTCATCATCGATGATGATGATGGAGAACTTCTGTTGCCCAGAACTGCTACGTAATAACTGCATAGATGGAGACACTTTACCTTTTTTATAAAAGAGTGATTCTAGATATGCAGGATTGAGCTAGAAGGAAATAAAAGTATAGCATTGTGTGATTATTAAAAAATAAATAATTCCTTTTGTTGATAAACGTTTTTTTTGTCATGTTTTGCGATGGTGAATTGTTCAAATTTCTAGACCAACATCAGAGCTGTTTTATCTGTAGGACGTTTCTAAAGTTTGACATTTTCGATTATTTATAGGATCCAAATTCTTTTGAATAAAAACAACACTTTTGATACAAAAATAAACAGCCTTCCCACGCAATCCTGAAAAAACATCATGGAAAACACAAAAAAGTAAAACGTCATAAAAGGGCTGAGTTATGTTCAAAGTCATGTTTAACGTCGAAATGTTAGTTTTTGCAGTATTTTGGTTTTGTTGTGGAAACGCCATTTTACCTGTGAAGGTTCAAGCTTTGTAATTCCTTGGTAATTCCTTCCTTTGGTTGTTTCAAACGTGTGTTCGAGCCTCGATGAGCGAGCTGGATATCAACGAACAGGAAGTCGGGGTCAAAACAGCGAATAGGCGCCCAAAACACCTCGACTGTTTCACTTCGCCAGCAGCGACACTTCAAAGGTAAAATGGTTTGGTAAAAAAAAAAAATAATCATCACATAACAGGAAACGTTTAACTTTTGTAGCGGGCGGGATTAGCCTTGTTAATGACTCGTCATTAATATAACTAGTTATGGAGTTAAAGTATGGCGTGTTATTGACGTTCAGGCAGCAAGAGGTTATAATAAGGTCGAGATGATCCCGCACAATGCATGCCGGTTAGATTTGTGTCCGACTAGAGGCGACAGCAGTCGCTCGCCACCGACCGCATGACCCCAGTGCATGCTGGGGAACTGGCCTGGCCGTTGGCAGATCAAAGAGCTGATTGGCTCTTTAGATTTTGACAACAAACACCACGATTTATAGAAAATCCTATTTTACTGTGTAGTTGTAATATTTAACGCTGGATTGTTGCCTCTAAAATCATATCTTGTGTGATTAAGAACAATAAAGCTTATTTATGTAACACTTATCAAAATGAGTATTAAAGTGTTTCACATAAAAAGAACAAAGGATAGCACACATTGCCAGAAACACTATATTTATAAATGTAACGTTATATGAATAAATCCGAACGAGGTCTGCGAACTACAAGTGGCTCTAACAGGAAATAACGGTTTCTTTGACTTCCTGTTTCTTCTCTGAAGGCAGCTGAAAACTGTCCACTTTCCAGGCGAATGAGCCTCGTAATCCACGAGGGAAAGAAAGAAAAGAAAAAGGATCTGTTAGTGTAGAGTGTGATCTTTAACTGTCGTAGATCATCACTGAAAATGTCCTGGAATACCATCTCTGGAAAAGAGGGGAACATAATGTTGTTTATGCGCGTTTCAATACCTGTCAGCAGTCATCTCTCTCTCTCCTCCACTAGATGGCGTTCACAGGCTTTTTGTCAATAATTACAACTTCTCGTAGATCCTCATGGTAAAAAGCACAAACTGGTTGAAAAGTGGCGTCCTGTTCTGAGCAACCGCGCTGAAACCGTCTTAAATCCTTCTCTGATCCCGACAAAGAAGAATCTGTGAGGAATAACAGGTGTGAGGAATAAGTGTGGGGAGCAAAGACGACAACTGTGTGTGTGTGTGTATGTGTGTGTGTGTGTGTGTGTCTATTCTTTGGTGGTGATGGATTGGACAGGCCTTTAATCAGCCTGTTGGTCCATCAATCCATTCGCTCGTTAATTCCCCTCTGCCCTTCCTGAACCCTTTTTTTTTTTTTTTTTTTTTTATATTTCCAGCTGGACTCTGCTTTGACGGGTCCCGGCTCCCATCTTTAACCATAAAGCTTATGTGGGGGATAGGAGGACTAAAAGCCTTCTAATGTAATTATGTGAATCAATGGAGTCTGGGCCCGTTGATGGAGCTCCAAATGCCAATACAATAAAATCCATTCTCTTCCCAGAAGACAGATGTTATTGGGAAATAGGTCGGTGGGTCTAATGCTTTAGGCTCCACGATGATGAAAAAAAGTACGCACATCTTAAAAGAAGATCAGCGTGGTAATTTGTGGTCCACTCTGGGGCCCCGGAGCTGGTTGTTATTTCCCTCTTTTGAAGGCAATTAGATGGAGAAAATGGCTCGGAGCGCACGGTGGAGACAGATCGCGGCACACAACATGGAAGAAGAAAAAATGACCGCCAATTATTCCTAGATTCTCGTTCCTCTCTGGGGATTAAGTGCTGTACGTCGTCAACGAAGACGGTCTTTAGAAATTGCACTGTTGGGACGTCCTTGGCGTTCGAGCCCCTCCATTAGTGCTGGAATTAGTGAGTCAGCGGAGTCAAAGAGGAGCTGCACATTTAAACCAGCGGTTTTCATGAAACTCACGGATCAGATCGTCATGAAAGAAAAAAGGGAGAAATACAACTTTTAGATCCCTGATCACTTTTTGCCGCCGATACTAACTGCCGATCATTGATGATCCATATTGTTGTTTGATTATAGCAGCTGGTCTACAAGGATCCACACATTATTTTTGTCACTGTCCCAAAAAATTATTTCAACTTCTCTGAAGTCAGTAAACATCTAAATGTTCTACTTTTACTTTTTATATAGTAATTTATACAGTTTTTTCTTCATAAAAACACACAATTCCAATGGTAATAAAATAAAATATTGTATTTTTAAGGAATTAAAACAAATCTTGTCATTAGTAGTTTTAATGATGTATTATTAGAGGTTAGTGTAAACAGCTCATAATTTATCTCTAATATCTATTTATGTTGTTGTGAAAACATCTCCTTTAAACATCTGGATTTATTCAAGTTTCTCACCAAAAGTACATTTTATGAAATCCCATGTGAACACATCATGATAACGTTATAATTTACCCTCAGCCATTACTCATTTTCACTGAACTGAGCCCGCATCATAACGCATCATAACGCATCATAACACATAATGTAACCGAACGATAAATGTGACATTGCGCCGCGCTACGATGCCAGCTAGCTAGCTGGCTGATTCTTGTCTCATTCATGGTCTGATAAACGGTAAATCTATTAATCTATTTCAATGTCCCATGCCGCATCACTATTTACCAAGCCACTGTTGCCGTCATATTTGTGGACGGTGTGTTGAGGCCTAAGGCTGTGTATAAGAAGAGGGCGTAGTCATGGTGATGTCACACTCGTTGTTTTGAGGATTGCTGTTTTGAAGCTTAGAGTTCAGCATTTCGGCCTTTGCCATCTTGGATTTTGTTCGTCGCCATCTTGTTTTTTGGGGGTTTTTTTGCAACCAGAAGTGACACAAGAGGATGGAGCTCAGGGCGACAAACGCTGATTAAGACATTTATAGTCAGCCAAAATGATACAATTGACTTTCATGAAGTGAAAACACACTGTGAAAGGGTTAACATGAAAATAAGAACAACTCCCAGACCAGTCACCTTGTAGCCCCGCCCTAAAGCATACCCTGCTTTATGGTCTATTTGACTCTAAATGTACCATAATTTACTGAATGTTTACAATGTTTGCTGAGGTAATAAATCAAGAGAGAAGTAGAGTCATTTTCTCATAGACTTCTATACAACCAGAGGAGTTTAGAGAGGAGAGGACATTAGAGAGAATGCAGGTTTAAGACATTGGCTTCATGTTTCAGAAACGGAGGTTGCCGCCTGGTCGAGGCTTTCGTGATGCAGAAGTGGGCGTGGTTTCATCTCTCAGCCCCTTGCCCACTTTTTTAAAGATTTTTCAAAATGATGCAGTGGATGAATTTAGGCTCCGACCTGTCCCATCTTTTCTGTGCTAGCGTGAACTCTTTCACCCTCGCCCGATCTCTCCCCCCCCCCCCGCGGCCGTGTTCCCGGTATGGCAGCCATTTTTCCTTCTTTTATTCCCAGGGGGAGTGAAGCATGCTGGGAAACGGAACGGGTCTATTGTAAAAGAACCTCAAAGGCAAGCGTCTCTCCATCAGATCAGTGAGCTGCTCATTTCCACGGAGCTCCGCAAGCTGCTCACCCTGCCAGTGTAAACACAGGCCACTCTGTTTCTTTCCCAGTCCCCCCCATTCAAGGAGGGTGTGTGTGTGCGTGTGTGTGTGTGTCTGTCTGTCTGTGTGTGTGTGTCTGTGTGTGTAACATCTTGACCGAGACTTGTTTTTTTATATAAATTATTGAACAAGTCAGGTGTTTCGATCATTTGTGCATGGAATGAATGAATTATTAATTGACACAGTAGTTTCTGATCACCCGAACAATGACATAAATGGGTACATTTCGATTGATTTTTCCCTGCTACAGTGGACGTTTGGGGATTATAGTGAGTGATGTGCAGAACTATGAGCACCCAGAGGTTCAGCACCGTTTCTCTTCTTCTTGCTGGGTCTTTCCGTGACCACTTTGACGTTTGGAGAGATGCATAATTATAACGAATGGCTTGTTTTTTCACTGACTGTCCATAGATTACATGTTGGTATAGAAGTGGTTTCTCTTATTTACCGTTTTGTAGAGATTGCATGGGAGAAAGTATGATTTCAGAACATTTGAACCCTCACTTTCCAGGTGTGATAATGAAAACAAAAAAAATGACCAGCACGCACGTACATTTCGAGCTCCGGTGGTTAGACATGTGGACGGAGGCGGGGAGGAGGGTACTGATGGACGAGGGGGGCAGGGGGGAGGAGGAGGAGGAGGAGGAGGAGGGGGAATTTGTAGATTTTGCTCTATTTAACTTCCATAACACGTCTTTTTTCCAGACTAGTGGGAAGAAAACATCCAAAATCAACATTTATATTTTACTACGGTCTATTTGCGTCTGTAGATATAGATCTTCCTAAATTCGTTAAACGTTACCGTTAGATAATAATTTCAGAAAACTTGTAATACAAAAAATATTTGTCTTAATGTCAGTAATTTTCTGATTTATGGAGTGATACAAAGATACAGAGAGAAATCCAAAATCCCTTTGGTGAAAACATTCAACTCTAATATGTCAACAACATGAAACAATAATTTTGAGCCTGGCTTTATCTAATGTTCAAATTGCTGTTCTGGAAAATTATGTAATTTTGCACATATTTGATAAGATATTGCCTCATTTGCATATCTAAACATAACATTTCAGAAAACGTGTAATACAAAGAACACTTGCCTCAATGCAAGTCGTCAACTGTGGAAGTTTCATGGTGATATATATTAGTTACATTTTTTATTTTTCACTTTTTAAAGTCAGAGCTAATCAAAACAAAGCGGTCGACCTTTTTGAGGTCTGGGAAGCAGCTAAGTGTGTCAGCCTTTTAATGACAGTACGACAGCTGGCCGATACGCATCCCAGGCCAAACTAACTAAAGCTGTGGAGGTGAAACAAGCGCACAACAGGGCCAGAGCAAACCTTGCTGTTGTCACAGAGCTCATAAAAGTGTCTGTAAATCATCCTCGAGAGCTCAAAAACAAACATCGGCCGAGTCATTTTATTCTGAATCGAACACGGTTCAAACAAACTGCAGTGAAGATCCTCCGCCCTCAGTCCATCCAGATAGCTGTCACTCCCCTTCCCTCCCCCCACCTGCCCATCAGTTGACTGACTTCCATTTTTACTGTGTGTGTGTGTGTGTGTGTGTTGTCTTTGGCCCTCGGAGCATGAACTCTGGCAGACCTTGTCACAACAGAAAGGATTTTGAAAACCCGCTGCAACCCACAACCCCTCTCACTTCTCTTTTACTATATGCTTATTTTTCTCTGTGTGTGAGAGAGAGAGAGAGAGAGAGAGAGAGAGAGAGAGAGAGAGAGAGAGAGAGAGAGAGAGAGAGAGAGGTGAAAGCGGACCCCTTTCTGGTCGCCCCACACCCAGGGGAGAACCCGCCAAACGGTGGAGAGGAGGGGCAGGAGGGAAACCTATGAGCAGGCCCTTTTTCAGATGGCGCTCTTTTTCTTCCGTCCTTTTTTTCCTGTTTTCTCTTCACCCTCCGACATGTGAATAATTCTTGATTTTATTATTCAGACTTTTCTCTCCCAACCAATCAGGTATGATCTATGATGTCAGCTGCAGGTATTTCCTACATGGGACAAAAATGTTTTCATAAAAGTGAATACAAGTAATGTTATTTAAATTATTTAGACAGGAAAAAAAAACATGTCTTCTTCCTGCATTAATATGTTTTTTCCTCTTTCCTCCAGTTTGTCTTGGGCCACTGCTGTAAAGTTTAATAGATGGCTTCTTTGGCTCGGGACGGTTATTTTTGGGGTTTTAGAAAAAGAAAACTTTCTTTTTTTGGACGGGCCAAGCTTCTCGTTTATTTTAGAGGGAAACAGCAAATAAAAAGTGGTTGAGAAAATAATTATTTTAAAGAGCTTAGTGAGTGAAAGACATTGATACATTTCTCTTTAAAAATATTTTTTTTTCGGTTGAAAAAGCAGTCGTTTGACTTAAAGGAACAGTGTGCAGCATTTAGGGTCATCTATTGGCAGAAATGGAATATAATATTACTATGTATGTTTTTCTTTATATGTGTAATGACACTACATTAAATAAAAATTGTTGTGTTTCCGTTACCTTAGAATGAAAGTGGACCTTGAGTAGAGATTTTTTGATGAAGTGTCACAGTTCAGCTTCCCTTCTCTCCTGCCACTCTCTCACTCACCTAATCAGCTCATTCAGTGCACCTGTTAGTCACACCCACCTCGTCAGCTCAATCACTCTCACCTGCCCACTCTGCTGCACCTACTCCCTTTAGTATTTAAACCCCAACTTCACACACACTCACTGTCAAATTGTTCTCCGCATTATGCCAGACTTTCCAGTGCTTACTCGCCGACTGGTTCCCCGTTGCCGACCCTGCCTGTTTGAACTTCTCCGCCTTACCTCTGCCCCGGTAAATCGCCATAGCCTTCTGTCCCCGACCACGAGAACAGCCTCAGCTTCCTCTGATTTCTGTCTGCCTTCTCCCTTGACGGCTTGGCGTTCGACCCAGTGGACTTCTCCACAGGAGCTGATCCGGGACTGTTTGCCTGTTGTGTCTTCTGCCTGGAATAAAGCTTGGTTCAACATTACGTGTGTCCGTCGTACTGCTTCTGGGTCCTTACCACACCCGTTACAGAAGTGATGCTGTGTTCACACCAAAAGCGTTACGAATATTCGCGCCGCTTTACTCGCGTGAGTTTACTCGCCGGACTATTTGTGGTTATTTCACGTTATTCGCTTCACTCAGGCTAGACGTGCTGGAGAGGGGGCGTGGCTTATCTCCGTAGAAATTGTTAATTTCCACCATGGAAGAAATAACCACTATTTCTTCTTTGTACATGTTTTGGAAGTCCCACAAATGTCGGAACATCACCCTCATGTCTGGGTTCATAATATTATCTGTCGCCGCACACAGCTTCTCCAGGAGCTGCGTCTGGAGGACTGCCGCTTCCAGACTATCAACTTCTCCTCCATAGTTTCTGATTCAACAACGGCAGGACGTCAGTGATGACGGGCGGAGCTTCTCAACGCTGATTGGTTTTCGCAACACAACGTCACGCGACTTTTTCGCTTGAGTTGAACAATTTTAACTGCTGCGAATGAGGCGCATTGTTCGCTTCGCGTCACTCGAGCTGCCCGGCGAAAATTTGCGTTATTCGCATCCATTCGCGTCTGTGCATTGACTTTTTATGTAATCTACTCGCGCGAAAAATTTGCAACGCTTTTGGTGTCAACACAGCATGAGGCATATAGCCTCTCTAAAGCATTGTAAAAGTGAACTGATTATCAGAAAACCTCAAACATCTGTCTGATGCAGGGGTCAATCTCTTGCATTCTCTCTACTGACCATCAGGGGGTGACTCCTCTGTTTATATGTTGTCTATAAGAAATTGACCCAACTTTTCACTTGATTTATAAGTTTATGGTCTCAATCTCTAGTTTCAAGTCTTCTTCAATACAGCATGATGTTCATTTAGTAAATTATGGTCCATTTAGAGTCAAATAGACCATAAAGCATGGTATGATTTTGGGTGGGCTTACTGTGATTGACAGGTCGCTACCAGAGCGTCATCCGGTCTGGGAGTTGTTCTTATTTGAATCTTTAACTTTAACCCATTCACAGTGTGTTTTCACTTCATAAAAGTCAATTGTATAATTTTTGTTGCCTAAAAATGTCTTATTCAGCATTCTGTTGTACTCAGCTCCACCCCCTTGTGTCACTTCTGGTTGCAGAAAAACAAGATGGCCACGACAAAATGCCAAACTCGAGGCTTCAAAACAGCTGACAAACCAATGAATGACGTCAAGTTGACTACGTTCACTTCTTACACTCCGTCTATGGTTTGGTGATATTCCAGTTTGGATTCAGCTCTTCATTGTCTCACAACTCCCCTTCTTCTCTCAGAGGACCAACCAGGTGCGTTCCCCCTCACGCTTCATTCTGTAGATCACTCTGAAAGGTGTGGGTTTTGTTTTTTAACACAGGGAGCTTTTAAAAAAAGCTGCGGAAGAAGTCCCCATGTTTTATTCACAAGTCTCTTTAATACAACAGTATATCTTCCTCTTCCTGTCACCTCTGAGTACTTTTTTTCCCCCATTCCTCTCTTTCCTACCACATCCCTCTGCTTTTCTCTGTCCGGGTTTAAAGTTGAGTTATGGGACAATCATCCAGTGTAGCAGAGCGGGGAGAGTTGGATCTGATCTGTTATCAGTATTTTCTAGCTTGCTGTTCCTTCTCTGTTCTCTACTCTCTAAAATCCCGTCTCGTAATCATCAGCAGACCAAAAGTAAATAACTCTTAATTACCATTTTCTTTAAAGTCTTTCCCTTACTGCTCTCCAGCTCTGACTCTCCCTCCAGTGTCGCTGGCCAGAATCCCAGACACGTCTCAGCTGATCGTCTCTAATCGGAGCCCCTAGCAGTCTCCTGTCCCATCCTGCTGCTGTCACCACTGCAATTATGTCCGTCTAATTTGGACAGGCTTCTGTCGGTGTGTGTGTGTGTGTGTGTGTGTGTGTGTGTGTGCGTGTGTTTTGTGTGTGTGTGTGTGTGCGAGTCTGCCTCCATGTTGTGGCCAGGCTTGCTGGAGCCAGGTGGCCACGTGTTTGGCTCACAGGAGGCCGTTTTCCTATCGATGTTAAACCACAGGCAATAAACAGCCATGTGATGCACACAGCGCACGGTTTGAAACCACGCCAAAGACTTGGCAACGCGTGCACAGGGAGACATATATTACCAGGAACGGGACATTTAGCCAGTAAGCTTAGAAATCTGGCCTAAGTTGGTATGCAGATCTGACCAAAGTGGTTTGAGGTTGGGCTAATATGTAAATAGCAACTGCGAAGAAGCGATAACGACGCTGGATCTGAGATATGTGGCCTACATAAAGCTGTGGCTGTGCATTTGCTGGGTCTCTGATGAGTAGGTTGGGCCTTTTAAGTTGACATGGGAAAGGTTCGATAATTCTGGGGTCATGAAGCACATTTTTACAAACAAAACTGAGTGACAAGTTTAAGTAAAAAAAGGAAAAAGAAAAGTTTTTGGCTTCAGCAACATGTTAGGTGTGGTATGTCAGTTTAAGGATTAATTGAGCCTTCACCAAGTCCCACCCCTTGAACGCAGACCAGCTAATCACAGCGTTGCATCATGAAGCTCCGACCAGGGACGACTATCCGGCTCTGCTCCATAAACTCTCATGCAATTGGTTTCAGATGTTCTTCATGTTCAGGCTGGTTTAGCGGATTTGGAGCTCGTCGTGGTTAAACGTTGTGTCATAGTGATACTCGTTACCCGGAGAGGTTGGACGGAGATGTACGTTTCTAAAAACACTTTCTACCTGAAAACCTATTAGAGCTAAACAACACAGAACATCATTAACTGGCCTTAGCACTGCTATGTACACTGAATGTATTTTAATGATTGTAACAGTGAATAAAGAGGAACAGTATTGTTCCTTAGTTTCTTTGTCTTCTGTCTGGACCTCTAGGTGATGTGATGGTTCACTTTCACTCTGTGATCTGTAGCTTTAGCTTTTATCTTTTATCATTTTAACCCATTTTCATTGTTGGATCAATTTCTGAAATCCCTTTTTTGTTTATCCCAAAAAAATGTAGATCATGTGTATTTCAGGGAGTGCAGTTAGTGACAGTGTGGGCTCCATGGTAACGTAGCCCTGACAGCTTGATAGAGTAGCATCGGTGGGGGGGCTTAGCCAAGAGTTAATTAAGGGGCTTAAGTCACTCAAATGAAATCACTAACAACTCTCAGAAGCTGCTCGTCTGCCATGACGTCACTAAAAGCTTCAACAGAGCAGTTTGCTGCCAAAAACATTTTTTGTGAACAGCTCCGTCTCTCTGCAGCAAAACCCAGCAGGAGCACCGCTCAGATGTTCCACAAATCCCCCCAACCCCCACTCTCTCTCTTCATGGCTTTTGTCTGGCGCTGTCTGGTGACGTTTACCTCTCTGACCCATGTCGTCCTGCCAGTAAACAGACATTGGCTCCGTGTTTCTGTTCTCAGCTCCTGCTCCATATCCGCGTTAGCGCTGAACCACAGCTGGCTGATGAATGTCAGGCCCACAGAACCTCACACTCAACTACTGGAGAGTCCTGAGAGCATGGCTACTGTGGACGTGTTGGAGATCACAGTGTAAAAGGTTAAGGTTAGGTGGAACATCAGGACATGATTTTGAACACAATATTGCAATATTTGTCTGTAGTATATTAGTCAATCCCTTTGCTAACATGCTGTATTTGTACAGAAAAAAAGTATTACATTAGTAATTCAATTATGTGCCATTGCCAACAAATGTGTGTTTTAGTGTGTGCTCAGAACACACACTAAAGCTATTTCCTCTGTTTTGCCAGGTGGGGTGTCAGAACCGTACAGGGGTATCCACCTCTCTGTTCAGAATCGGGGGAGTCTTGTTCTTGTAGTTTCTTCAGGGGGAAGACGTCCTGTCCAAAGTAAACATTCGATCTGAGAGCTCACTCAGTCACGACGCAGCTGGCTCTGCAGCAAAGACAGGCCCCGGTCGTGTGTTGAGTTTTTACAGGGATGCAGGGTGAAGATCTGCTTCATGGCTAATGATATTCTACTCTCACAGCTTCCAGTCTGCATCCCTTCCTGCACCCCCCCCTCCCACCCTCCCTCCCTCCCTCCTCCCTCCCCCCCGACACAAGAAGCTGCCGGGATTCGAGGGTAGACAAACAAATACCTGAGCAGAGACGGAAACACATGCGGTGATCTGGTTGCATTTAATGGTCAGAGAGGGTGGGAAGAGGTGTCTTTTATGCAGAAGATTGGTGGTGGCTGTCACTCCCAAATCTGTGGGGTGCACACAGACATCCAGTTTTTTTGACATGTCGAAATGGCAATTTTGGCCAGTCAAATTAAGACTCATGTATATTTTTAAAAGAAAACAAATCACATTTCTCTCCCTGAAATGAAAGTAGCTTATGGTAGATATAATGTTAGCAAACTCTGCGTTGATTGCTGCGTAATAGATTGTAAATGGACATAGTCACTGTGACGTTACCCGTTGGTTTGTGCACTACGGCCGTCGCCATCTGGGGTTCTTTTTGCGACCAGAATGGACACAAGAGGGCGGCGCTAAGTACAACCGAACGCTGATTAAGACATTTTTAGGGGACCAAAATGTTACAATTTACATTTTTATAAACTGAAAATACACTGTGTAATGGTTAAAGTTGTTAGTCATAAACACGGACAACTCCCAGACCGTAACAACGCAGAGCTAGTAACCTGTCAATCACCTTGTAGCCCTGCATTAAAGCATACTCTGCTTTATGGTCTATTTGACTCTAAATGGACCATAATTTACTAAATGAACATCATGCTGTATTGAAGAAGACTTAAACTAGAGATTGAGACCATAAACTCATGTTTACAATGTTTACTGAGGGAATAAATCAAGAGAGAAGTAGAGTCAAGTAGAGTCATGCAGTTTTCTCATACAATGAAAAATTGTCACGTATCACTTCCATGAGGTGGTTCTAATTAAATTACAGCTAGTGACTTATTCCTCGCAGCTATAGCGAAGTTCAATCTGCATGCAAACTTTGTGTTATCAATCAATCAATTTATTTGTCCAACTCCAGTGAAACGCAACCCCCGTCCCGTCAGCTCCTAATTTTCTCATAGACTTCTATACAATCAGACTTTTTGCAACCAGACTCTTTTGCTATTAGACCTTTTTGCACTTCTGGTTCCCTGTTTTGTTTTTTATGGGGTTTTGGTTAGACACAATTTAAAATAAGTCCTTAAACACCCATCTGGTGAAATCAGAAGCTTTTAAGTGTCTTAAAAAAGGCGGTTGCTAACGAGTGGCTAAATAAGACTGTGAAACCTCATCACTCTGACTAGTCCGCCCTCACAGCCTCGTTGTGTTTACTCACACTGTAGTTCGTTTATAGCCTCCGACTTTTTACTTCTGACAATTGCAGTCCTTCTTCAAAAATTGACATTGCGAAGATTATCTTGCTGAACAAAACATATCATAAACTTGTGTTTGCCAGAGTTCATTTTCTGCAATAATCCAAAAACCAACAGAAAAATCACATCTGATTTTTGTTAAGGTAACCAGTGCGACGCTAACTTCCTGGGTCGGCCGACAAAATCGGTATAAATTTAGTTTTTTCTTTCTGCATTTGTTTCACTTCTCAGAACCGGAGTTTGCAGCCTGTGTGTAACTGACAACACTGAATCGGTTCACTGACTTTACAACTCGTCTCTACCAATGTCTCTGTATGTTTTTCAGCTTACTGTTTTAGGGAGAGACAGGTTATCATCTTATGTTCAAAGGCAGACGGGGGAATCATCCATATGTTTAAATGTTTGCCTCTCTCATCCATGACAGAAACAGCTCTGATGTTCAGGGTCTTAGGAACGATGAGGGATCCGCTTCGGAGACTCATCAGCTGATGTCTCCGCTTCTGTGAAACATTCTTTTGATTGTGAACGGATGAAACACGAGCACATTTTCACACAGCTCTCAGCATCTGTTACATTTGGAGAAGTGTGGAGAATGTGCACGGTAATAAATAATTATTTTGGAAGAACTGAAGTTACTGAACAGTCCTTTTATTTTTCCTTGTCTCCTTTTCTTTTCCAGATTGTTTCCGCTTGGTTTTTTATCTTTGTGTGCTTGTATTTGTTTCTTTTTCTGTCTCCTTTAATTCGAAAGGCTTTGTTTCACTCTCCTTTATTCTTTTGGCAGCCCTGTCAGTCGCATAAAAGCAATGGAGTGATTGGCAAATCGGCGCCTATCACGTCCGACCCAAAAAAGAGTCCAGCTTTTCACACAATTATTTCACACGCCCCCGCGGAGACCTCGATTCCCAGCAAAGGACATGGGAGCGTATTGTAGATGTGTTCGTTTGGTTTTTAACTATAAGTAGAAAAGATCTCCACGTTTTATGAGTCAAGTTTTTTTTTTTGCGACGACTGCAAGGCCATATATCAAATGTATACATACCATACAAAGCAATGAATCCCCCCCTCATGCCCCCCTTTCCTTTTGGGACGCACCGCCGACGCCTGCATGCTTTATGGGGGATTGAGGGAATAATCTAACAGGAATCCTGACTGGTCCAATTGGGAATAGCTTCAATTGTTCAATTGTAGCCATGCCTCCCTTTCAGCGGTGGTGCTGAGTGGATACAGTTTGCCTCAAAGTCAGATATCTGTGGTCACCAACGCACAAATTCTTACCTTAATAACCAATAGCCTGAGAAAACACACGGCAGTCTGTAGATCGTCACATCGGGGTCTCTGAATCCAAACCACACAAATTTACTTACATGTGCATGCATGCACTCTGTCCCCCCCCACTGACACACACACACACACACATACACACACACATGTTTGACTGGCACATGTTCTGTGATTGCTGTGGCAGATATCCTTCATATCCTGTCCAGTAAAGAGTGGAGATTTGTTAGTCTTTCAGATTCCTGGATGAGGGGCTAAATCTATACTGCTCTGGGAGGCTGGTGTGTTGTTTTTTCTTCTTCTTTTTTCTTTTTTTTTCATTAAACCAAATCATCTCCAGAGCAGGAAAGGGAACTTTTCTCAAAAGCCACCAGGGACATGATCAAACCCCGACAAGTAAAACACACCGTCTCTGTCAGATTGTCGTCGCACATGTCGAACAGAACTGGGAGCGGAGGAAGATATTCTTAAATTTGAGCGTGTGAATTATTTGTTCATTCTGCACAAATTATCAAAAACCTGAGCCTTGATACCTGTGTTGGCTTTATATATATATATAAAAAAAAAAAAAAAAAGAACCTGCTGAAGAGGAGAAACAGTGAATTGGAATTAATTGAAAAGGAAGTTCATTAGCACTGCATGACTCTAGTGAAAAGCTCGAGAGCCAACATAATAGGCATGAAGGTATTTTATATGATTAATAGACTCTGTAGATGGCGGGGGGGGGGGCTTTGGGTCATGGGATTTGGGTTGGGGGTCAAGGACAAGGTCATGGGGATCATAGAGTTAGCGCATTCACACTGCAAGAAAGTGTGTTGATGGGTTACACTGTTTTGATGAATTGTTGGCGATGCAAAAGGCCGTGTTGAGGTGTTACAGAAAACTTCTTTGGTGTCTTTCATAACTTGAATTCTACTGATTTTTGAATAAATCAAGGCCCTCTATCGGTATTTTACTAGTACGATTAAAAACACAGTTATGACTTTCTCTCTCTTTGAATTTAAACCGACGTTATCTGAGAGGAACGGATGACAAAAAGTCCATTAATGTTCTCCAAAACTCTCTAAACGAACAAGTAAAATAACAGGGGTACATCGTCGGTTTACACAGAACAGGAATGCCCAGTAGCCGTGTAAAGCCGCGTTTCTTTGTAGAAAGTCCCGGCCCATCTGGTGTCCCACATGGGACCTTGTTTTGGAAAAAGATTTAGACTATTGACGGCGAAAGACAAATACAGTTTTGTTCCCGTTTGAATTGTGTCATGAATTACGCACATGATGTTTGTCAATTTAAAAGATAATTTTGCACGTCAAGAAAGTCTCAGTTTGTCATATTTTCATTTTGTTTCATGTGAAACCGCTCAGTGAGCTACATCTCTCATCTCGCACAATGTACACCAACAGCAACGCGGCCGTTTCCTTGGCTAGCTAGCTAGGGAGCTAACTTAGCGACGTTCCACGCTCAAATGTAACGTTATCTTACCTGATGTGTTTTTATCCAGCGAAAGAACGAATGAGACCAGCTGTTGATGTGAGAACATGCTTGTATGAAACACACAGGCATCGTCGCGTCAGAGATTCCCAGCACAATTCTGATGATGCTTACACGTTTTATTCAGCACTTTTATGATTTTTGAAGCGTGAATACGATCAGCAGAAGTAAGAAGCTAACGTTCGGCTATAAAGGAACTCCACCAAGGTCACATGACTTCACGTCTCCACCCCTAAGCTAAAGGAGGACTAGTGTTCTTGTGAGGATGTTTAGTCATCTCATTTAGACTCTTTTTTAAGCTTCCAAATACACCAGAGGGGTTTTTACTGAAGTATTATTTTCACATTGACATTGATTTTTTTTTTTTAAGGAAAGTTAAGTGTTGAACCATGCACACGTTGGCTTGGCTTCCCTCGTCCTCTGCAGGAAGCAGGAGTGCGCCTATTGATTAGGTTGCTCGTAGTGCGACCACATGGACGAACTGTCGGGGCCACGACAGGAGCTGGGAGACAATCACGGCGATGCATTTGCAACATGCATTCCCTCCAGCATCACACCCAATCTGGGCTCGGCCCTGTCGCAGTCTGGAGGAAGAATTCCTGTCTTTATTAAAATGTGAGATTTGTTTGGATTATACTGTGTCATATGAAGGATTACACTACCAGACAAAAGAGTCTGTTTAAACCTCCCGGGGCCTTCACTGCAGCTCTCCTTTAAACCAACATACTCTGGCTCCCATGCTTAAATTCTATGCTTCATTATTGATTTATTGACACTGATCCACCTATCAAGCATGATTACATTCCTAACTGTATTATGGCACCAACGCGTTTTCACCCACCAAGTGTGAGACTTGAGGGCTCCCCCTGACTATATGTGCCCGCATGCATGCCTAGGATTGTTCAAGTGTACATTGGTATGTAGAGTAGAGGCACTGACAGCAGCTGTTGTGTGTTTTGTATGTGTTCTATGCATTCACAATGGTGTGTACAACCTTTGTTGGGTCTTTAAAAACAACAGGAACAGAGAGGCCAAGTCCTCGTGCAGATGTGTAGATACAGTGTCTTTCTGTGCGTGCATGCGTGTGTGCATGCGTGCGTGCATGCGTGCGTGCATGCGTGCGTGCATGCGTGCGTGCATACGTACGTGCGTGCGTGTGTGCGTGCGTGCGAAAGACTGCGTGTGTTTCAGGAACGTATAAGTGCACAGTTGCTACTGAGATCTCCTCTCTGATCTTCAAGTGCAGCAGTTGACCTTAGGAGCCTCCCACTTGTCTTAACTGGCCAACTCAATGACATCTTCAAGTTCTATTGCCCTACAGTGAACCATACACACACACACACACACACACACACACATACCGACCCTATGGCCAGATAAGAACGTTGATACCTGACAGAACTGCTCAACCCTGGATCACGTTCAATGACAATGTTCAATTGTTTTTGTAAGCCCAATGACAATCTATTAAAAAGGTTTCCAGCACTGCACTCTTTATTCCTCTGTTAACTGGCAATCTTCACACACCTGTCATTTTATTTATTGGTTCATGCTCATCTGCTAAACCCCCCATGGTCTGTACCCCCTATGGACTGTTAATAACAAGTGGACGTAGTCACAGTGACGCCACCTTCTGGTTTGAGGACTTTCGTTTTGAACCCTTGATATTGACATTTTGGCCATTGCCATCTTGTTTTTTTGCTGGTGGAGCAACAGAAAAACAGAAACACGGACAATTCCCAGACAATGCCGTGGTAGCGTCCTGTCAATCACAAGGTAGCCACGCCCCTAAAGTATACCCTGCTTTATGGTCCATTTGACTCTAAATTAACCATAATTTACTAAATAAACATCATGCTGTTTTGAAGAAGACTTGAAACTAGAGATTGAGACCATAAACTCATGTTTACAATGTTTACTGAGGGAATAAATCAAGAGAGAAGTAGAGTCATTTTCTCATAGACTTCTATACAACCAGAGGAGTCGCCCCCTGATGGAGATTAGAGAGAATGCAGGTTTAAGACACTTCAGCCAGAGGTTCAGAGGTTGCCGCTGCCTGACTTTATTGAGTTTTAAAATGGGTGCTAAAAACACAAGCAGGTTTGATCAGTCCAGTGGTAGTCAACACATTTAATAGCTCTCGGCCATAGACCAGCTGGTGTCTCGGTTTAACGAGTGACCGTGTTAATTGGTAACTCTCAGCCGAACACGTCCTTGGTTGCTCATATTGACGGCAGCTCTTGAAAACACCAACACAACATGTAGATGTCCTCGTAAAAGCATTCAATCAATGTTAAATAAATACTCATCTGTGTTTATAATCTACGCCAACCATTTATGTTAGTTACTGTGAACAATTTTAGAAGCATTCAGCTGAAAGTCACCAGTTAACACGGCCACTCGTTAAACTGAAACACCTGTTACTCTGGAATTCTGTAGAAATTGGAGCCCACTGTTGGAATATCGATTCTGACAACCGAACATGCAACAACCAGACATTTTGCGCACGCATAGTTTTTAAATGACGTCAGCGGTAAAAGGGGTCTATTGCAATAGAAGAGAGACCCCTAACACACACACACACACACACACACACACACACACACACACGCACACACACATGCACACACACACACACCACCATGTGACTGGACCTCCAGCTTTCAGAACTCTCCATGCTTCTCCTCTGTTCTGACCCTGTGCCAGAGGCTGTGAAATGAGATTATTATGTGTGAAATGAGGAGTCCCTCTCACTTCTTCTTATGATCTGGGCAGGAACAAATCAGGGCAAATCAGGGTTAAGGACAGACGATAGTAAGAGATAGCTGCAGGCTAACGATGCACCACATGCTAGGGATGCAGCGGACAATACTGGGCTAAATTCTTCCACGTCCTAACTTTCTTTGAATCCTGCAGCCTGAGGGGAGAAAAGTTTATCCAGTCAGAGATAGAGATGATGGAGGCATAACCGTCTCCACCAGCTGGGGCTTCCTTTCATAAACGATCCCAGGTTGAACAAACATTCATCTGGGCGTGAAGTGCGGTCCTCACCCCCTAACCTGCGATTCCTCCTGCTTGCAGCGCTCTGCAACGTCTGCCGGACTCTGCCGCAGTGGCATTCCCCGCATACCTGTGCTCTCAAGTGACGGAGGGCACATGCTCAGGTCATAGGGCCGCAGCGGGCAGCGGATGCACGCGTATTAACTCAAATCTCCAATGACAACCCCGTTTTCCCCGTTATTGTGAATTAATCTTCTCCAGGCTGTGAGGGTATGAGGAATATGGGTCAAGCTGCTGAGTGAACGGAGGGTGATGGGAGTGAGGCATTTGAGCGAGGAGTCTCAACCTTTGTCGAGTGTGACCTCTGACATCGCGATGTGGAGCCCAGCGGAGGCCGACCTCCTCTGACGGAGTAATTAGCGTGAACAATAACGCACAATTGGTTACAGTTGGATTAGCTTGAACTTATCTAATAAGGCATGCAATGCACCAAGTGGCTCAGTGAAGCGCTCAGGTCGGGGAATGATACACACTCTTTGATGTTTTGATGAAAGGCATCTCTCTCTTCTTCTCCTCTCACTGGTTTGATCGCCATATGCACTTTAGATAATGATAGAGGTCAGAAGTTTCTGGAACAACCAACTGAATACAAAAATACTTTATATCACCCACGTTCATATTTCAGTCTTAATTTCAATAAAGCTACAATATACAGAATTAAGCTTATTAATATAGCAGCAAACGTCTCTAGTAGCGACCTGTCAATCACAAGGTAGCCCCGCCCTAAAGAATACCCTGCTTCATGGTCTGTTTGACCATAATTTACTAAATGAACATCATGCTGTATTGAAGAAGACTTGAAACTAGAGATTGAGACCATAAACTCATGTTTACAATGTTTACTGAGGGAATAAATCAAGAGAGAAGTAGAGTCATTTTCTCATAGACTTCTATACAACCAGAGGAGTCGCCCCCTGATGGTCAGTAGAGAGAATGCAGGTTTAAGACACTTCCAAATTGGTTTCACTTTTCAGAAACGGAGGTTTCCGCCTGGTCGAGGCTTTCGTGACACAGAAGTGGGCATGGTTTCATCTCTCAGATCCTTGCCCACTTTTTAAAGATTTTTCAAAATAATGCACTCTTCTGAACCCGAGGTTGCTGCCTGCTACCAACTCACTCAACTTACATCAAATTGTAAGAAAAGACCAGGAGGACAGTTTGATCCGGTTAATTATTGCTCTGATCAGTCAAATGCACAAAGATCGAAACCCTAAATGGACATGTTTCTATTCAAATGTGACCCATGTCTAGTATAATACAGAAAAGTTAGCAATAACCAACTTTTCAGGGTTACTATCAACTTCGTCTGGCCTTTTTGTGACTATCTCTGACTTTTCAAGGTTAAATAAACAAGTTGAAAATCCATATGCAAAGTTAAGACCAAGAGACTGTCTTTAAACTAACATTTAAACGTAAAATGATCTGGTGTGCCATGCTCTGTTATTCTGTGATGCAATTATAATCAATTGTAATCTCTGAGCTGAGTGTTTTGCATTTTTTTACGATAGATTCAAAGTATGTCTGTTCTCAGGAAAATAAAGAGTTGATTCTCTGCACAACATACATTTTAATCTTTGGGCTGCGGGAGGAGAGCAGGTCATTCCAGGTCAGAAAGCGAAAGTCCAAGTGAAGTCATGAGTCATTAGCGTTAAAATCTCATGTGAGTCAAGTGTTTTTTTGTTTTTTGGGGGTTTTCTCAACTCATGTCAAAAGGCATCAGATTCAGGAGTCTCACTTGAATCTAAGTCATGTGACCTGAGTCCACATGTCTGTCATATTAACCACGCTGTGTCGTCACATGTCCGTTTGTCAGTTAAAGAGAATCTGGCCCAAACGCAGAAGACCAGTTGACCAATTCCAGCTTTTAGTTTCTTTCACATAAACTCTCTCCTTTGATGCTGGTCTGAGCCATAGACTTTATAAAAGAAGTGGACGTAGTCATCGGGACATCACCCATTGGTTTGTTGACTGCTGTTTTGAAGTCTCGAGTTCGACGATTTTGCCGTCGCCATCTTGGAATACCATGTTGTTTCTTTCTCAACCGATGAATGGAAGTCACCATATTTGGAATGCTGAGGAGTGACGTAGAGACGCCGTATGCGTCTCTGGTAGCGGTAATGACCTGTCAATCACAGTAAGCCCGCCCTAAAGAAGGCAGAGACTGCCATATAATCTGACTTATTTTTGCAACCAGAGGAGTTGCCAAATGTAGATTGGCCAACATGGCGTTTGCCATTATAAGCACAAGCCTGATTATTAAAATGTTGACCTTAACTTTTAGGGTTAAAAATTGGTGTCACGGTTAGAATTGCATACCATGTATACATTCCTTTTGTCACTTAATCGTAGAATATCCGCATTTGGCAGATGTTTTGATTCAGTCTATGCTTTGATAAATAACTGTATATTTCAAATGCCTTTTTCCCATTTTCCTCCTCATTATTGTTAACTCCCACTGCTTTGGGGAGGGTGTTGTCTCCCTCAATACACACAATGACGCAGACCAATTATTTTCACCTGCTAGCAAGCAGCTTCAGCAGGAGGACGTAGCACGCAAGGATGTTGATGCTATCCTCCCCCAGACCCTAATCCCCATCCCCACAGGCGCCCTGCTAGTGCGGTAAACAGTCGTGTTCGATTAGACCCGAAAACAAAAGCTGGACTGCCCTCAACTGAACCCAGGTCTCTGCAGTGGTGGGCAAGCGCTTGTTCCCCAAGATTTCCGCTATTTAACAGAGAAAAGGTTGCTGCCAGACTGCAAGTGGATGGAACATTTAACCATTCTTCTTTTTCCAAGAGACCAACTCAAATCCCTAAAAAGACCTCTGGATCCTCTTTTGGAAATACTTTTTACAATAAACTGAACCACATTTTATCTTGCCACTGTTCACCGCCAGGCCCCTTCGTAGGCACAGTGACACGAACGATGAGGTGATCTCATTGACGGTGCACTCACAATCACTCCCATAAGGCTTCCAGTGGCAATTTGATCTGTTTACTGCCCGAGGTGCTGATTGATTGCTGCTCTCTCAGTGTTTACTGTTACAGAGTTGACTCCGGCATAATAAAGAGAACCAAGTGGACTCCAGACCTTCTGCAAACCAGCCTCTGGTGAGTTTGTTGGATGCTGGTCAGCAGCTGGAGACGGCTTCCTTCCCTCGTCTCTCCAGTCCCCCACCCTGGGCAAAAAGAGTGCCTGAACGGAATGCATTTGATTCATTTCAAATGTTTTGTGTTTCCATCTTTGAACCTCCAACTTTTCTTCACTGTATTGTGTTAGCATGTAAAGAAGTAAATACTGTATGCCTCTTCCACTGGATTTCGATCAGATATAATTGAATAGGTTTCATCCAATTAACAATTGCATCCAAAAACAAAAGTTCAGCAAAGGAAATAAGAGATTCAAAAGAAAAGAAAGTATCCCTGTTCAATGTGCAGATATTTAAACTTTTGCAGTAGGGGAATGTGAATGGACGAAGCATGCCAACTTAGTCCACGCAGGCTTGTTTCCTGGGGAAATGACTCCGACTAACCCTTCTGGCTTCCCATCTGTGTGGATCAGGAGCATATCACCAGTAACACATGCTGCCCTCATTGTCTTACCCCAGGTTCACACTTTTCTTACTGTACATTAACTTTAAAAAGTAAGGGTGGAGGTAACAAATTACATACTCTTGTTATTGAATGGACCAGGATAGTTTTGAGTTATGTTGATAGTTTGAGCTCTTCACTGTGGAGTTTATATTGTTTCTACAGATCTGTGTTGCCTGCTCTTGGTGTTTTATTTATTCAGTCATTTTTTTTTCAAATCTCTGACTTTTAGGTGAATCCAGTACGGCTGTAAATGGAGGTGTTATTAGTAATCGATAATCAGTCATAGGCTTATGCAAATACTGCAAAGTGTGTTTTGTATTTATTGTTGCTCACGTGGTGTTCCTCTACTGTATATGTTGATATTGAATGCAACCTTTGACTTGAGTAAAACATATTTAAAGTAACAGTGCATATACTTGAGAATGTTATTACTCTTTCCATCCCTTGAGATATTGTTTTTTTTCTTTTGACAAAATGTACCAAAACACTGTCAACGAGAAAGATCTTGACTCAATAATAATGAGAATGAATATGAAACTAAATTTAAATCAAACTACAAAATTAATCTGGTTTGAATAGAAATGAAACACTATTACTATGCTTGTTTACATGGTATCTATTCATGTCTGATCTGTGGAGGGAACCATGGATGTGCAAAACAACACTGAATGGAAATGCTGACGACTCTTTCAGCCCATTAAAAAAAAGTGGCATTGAGGAACCTTCATTTGTAAATTTTTGCAGACATCAAACTCAAAATTATAAAGTGAGACAGAGATCTTGCTGATATACATAGTTGCCTTGGGGGAGCACACAATAATTTAATATACAATCACAGCCTGTTCTGTGCAATTACAGCGGTCAGGTCATACGGTACAATGGCAAGTCAAAGTCGAGAAGTGGCAGCAGAATCAACCGACGAAGGATTTATAATGTACTCCGCCAGTGCTATATAATAAGAACAGGGGTGTCAGGGGAGGACCGGCCTCTATTACCTCTGATTGGTGGGGCTGAAATGATTTCCATTCCCCCATCAATTAAGTTCAATGGTAGAGGACCCCATCTGTTTGTCGTTACAGTGCCTGGCTCCGAAATATATTCTACCCTCTGCTATTCTTTTATTTTTAATGCTGAATGGGCTTCGTTACGATCAGAGAACTTTGCAATCCATGCTTTGGGTTATAAAATACCATTCAGTGCAGTGAGCATATCTGTGTTTATGTGTGTGTGTGTGTGCGCGTGCGTACGTGCACGCTCGCTCGCTCATAACTCGGAAATAGACTCCCGTCCATTTGGCAGTTTGAGGGGGAAACTTATCCAACAGCACTACGTGGGATTTCATCAGTGATTATGTTGTTTACCGTGCTTGACTTTCACACAATGCATTCAATAGTTCTGGTCGGAGAAATGTTTTATGTACATTCAAACTATCTTATAGAAAAAGTCTATGAAAGCAGGAATAGATTATATATGAGACCACCCTGGCTGTGAAGAGAGGTCATGGCTTTACTATGGGGAAATAAAAAGTTGCAGTATTGCTGTTTTAGTTTGAGCATGTTTGGGTGATGAAACAGACACATTTCAAACCCGACAACGTCACTTCTTGCACATTTCCGTGGGCGTGTCAACGCTTTCAAGCTAGCGAGTAGTTTGCCCGTTAGCAAACATTGTGTAAATATGCTACATACGACTTTCTCCAACAGTTAATGTGACATTGTGCCAAACAAACAGTAGCTACTTTATTTTTCATCGGTAATCTTGGAGTCAAGAATACAGAATTACACAGTTTAAAATAGTGTGAAATAAAGTTTTACTGATGTTCATTAACGGACGATATTCAGTTGAAATGTGTGTTTGGGAGATCAGCACTCAACGTTAAACTGTCAACAACAAATCGTGTTGAAATCATCAAAAGGAGAACTAGTAACGTTAGCGGCACCCGAGCTAACAGCTAACGTACAGAGGTCACATCGTGATGCGTTCAGGGTCTGTTCAGTAAAAATGGGCAAAGGTAAATTATAATGTTACCATGATGTGTTCAAATGAAATGTTGTAAAATGTAGTTTTTTTATGAGAAACTTGAATAAATCCAGTTTTCACAACAATATAAAATAGATATTAGAGATGAATTGTGACTTGTTTAACTTCCTAACAATCGTTCTGAGCAGCTTAAAATACATCATTGAAACCACTATACTGATATGTTTTTTTTTATTATTAATACAAATACAATCTTTTATTTCCTAATCATATGAATTGTGTGTTGTTATGCAAAAATCACTATGGATGACTATAACAAAGTAAATGGATAACATTTCGAACTTTTGACTGTTTAAACTGACTTCAGTTGAAATAATATTTTGTTACTTTGGTAAAACCAAATAGTCTGGAGCGTTGTATATATTTTGTATTTATTTTCTTTAATTTCACTTGAAACTGCCCATTTCGAACTAAAGTTGTTGATTAAATTAGAAAACACATTTAATTCGTCAAGTATTTAATCCACACGGGAGTAAACCAAAACAGGCTTTACCATGTGGTTATTTCATATAGATTGTTTATTTATTGATCGACCAGAAAATCTTTTTTGAGATAAAAAAATGATTTATATCGGGACAAAAGATTGTGGCCATATCGTCCGGCACAAGTGTCGGCCCACACAGATATAAGTGCTGCTAATGCATAATTAACGATGGCTCTTTGATTCGAGTATCCCACTTATCCAGACTTATAAAGTAAATTCTGAAGTTCTTGTGGATCTTACAGGAGGAGGAAGAGGAAGAGGAAGAGGAGGAGGAAGAGGAGGAGGAGGGTTGACTGAGTGCATAACGCTGGGCGGCCCTGACTCACTGGATCAAACATGTCAGGAATTCTTGGCCGTTCACCAGCGAGAGATGGCTTTCATTTTTTACGATCACAATCATAAAACGTCTTGTTATGTGTCACCAGCTCGGCCCACAGGGGCGCAGACTGCGCGAGTTTTGGATTGATTTGTTGTTTTTCGTTGCCGCAGAGCGCTCAACTGCTGCGAGAGAATCTCAACAATGCTGCTTTTATGCTCTCGTTATAGTTTGTGACGCGGTATGTTAATGATTTCTGTATGTATTTTATTAGCAAAAGAGCAGGCCGCTACGCAACTCTTTGCATGTGGCAGTTGGTTGCTCACACACACATCTATTCAGCAGATATCACACGTATTAATATGTTAACAATTTGCACAAGCACATATCCCCTCAGCGGTTGATTTGCTGTTCGTCCATATGGCAGTCGTATTGAGAGAGAGAGAGAGAGCTGTTATGATGTGCCTGGCCGTTAGCCTTTGTTAGGAGGAGCTGCGCGGTTCTGTTAATGTGACCGGAGAGATTTTCGGTGATTTTCATTTCTAATTTGGCCTTTTCATGTGGCTCCAGAGGTTATGTAACGGCCCTGGCCAGCGGCTGTTGTTACATCAGCAGCAACAGGACATCGATGTCCCTGGAGTCACGAGCGCAGCTGAAGTCAATCCGAGTGACACATGCCGTGGCATTACAGCAGCTAAATGGCACATGACCTTTTCTTTTCTTTTTCTGGCACCGTTTTGGATCGCATCATTGATAGGTGGGATTTGTTTCAATGGGTCGCCATCTCCATCAGATACGCCCGCAGGTTTAAACCCCATTAAAACCATGAGTTGGCTCGGATTTCATCTGGTTTACGATGGAATGGATGCAACACACCAATGGAGAGTGAAATGTCCGTAAATCTGTGGCGTGGACCATGAGAGAGGTTAATAAATAATAGGGAACTAATACTGGAAGTCAGGATAGCATCTGGCTTTTGTTTGACCAGCAGGCCAAAGAGTCGACCAGTATCTCAGACCTGGAGTATCTCTGTTTACCTGCTCCGTTTATCTCTCTGTTGCCCCAATAAACAGCCAGCTGCGTCAACATGTGTTTATTTTTATGTTTGGCTATGAATGACAATGTGTCACTCAGACTTGTGTGCGTGCCAAACTAAAGTAAAACTAACTAAACTGCAATGGTACAATTTCTTTTTAACAGTGGTCATTTTGGGTTTACAGGTTTAAATTTTGATAAACGATGGATAGATGTGCAAATTAATTTACTGGAAATCTCTTGATACATTCACTATAAGTCATCCTTTGGCATCTTGACCTGAACAGTCTGTTGAGAAAGTAGTAGTAGTAGTAGTAGTTTTTTATTCAGTCATCACACACAATACAATGAGTAAAGCCTATATACAATCTAGTATATATGACTGAAAAGGCATAGGCAGAAGCATAATGCTTATATATTCCTATCCTAAATTCTTATCAATTAAGTAACCCTCAAGAAAATTAGATAAAGAAAAGATAAGATAATATATATTTTGTTGTCCCGCAGGGAAATTTGTGTTTTTTTTATTTAGGCACATTTTGTCATTCCGAAAAGAGTGTCTAATCATGTGGTAGATGAATAAATTATCAACAATTCATAAGGAAATATTCAAACTATAATTTGATTTGATGTAACAAAACACTGCAATATTATTTTTGTCAAAGAAAAGTGATTCAATACGGTTATTAAACAAAATGTTCCATCCTTTTGTAAAATACAGTGCTCCAAATTTAGCTGTTTTTGTCGAATTCTTGACTAACGGGCGTCCCCTCAACACGTGTCTTGCGCTCTCATTGGATGCAACTCCCCGACTCCCGGCTCGAGTCGTGTGGTGTGAACGACACTCGTCATCTCAGAAGACCTCTTTTGACTTTACTGTGTGTGTGTGAGGAGCTGAGCCTCGCAATCGGTGAAACACCGACACAGAGAACAGAGGAGAGAAAACATAGCGGCATAGTTTTGTTTCTGTTCAGACAGCTTTGGTGCTGTGAAAAAAAATGCTCATAATTGTAGGGAAAACCCAGATTTTTATAAATTGCATTGACATTTTTTTCAAATTCCACAATCATCCAGGTTTTGCAGCTGATTCCATTTTTTTATTATTCCACAATTCTGTCCGTGTTCTCTGCATCACAGAAATCATAGAGCTCTGAAGGCAGTGGATTTCTTGATGCAGTTTGTTTTTTAGATCTGATCCACACTCAAGCTTTGTTTATACTCGCGCTGGGTGCCGTAGGACGAGCTCCGAGCACGAACAAAGGCTTTTAAACTCTATGTATTATTCTCGGAAACACCAGAGGACGTACAAACAAAATGAACTGCGAGGAATCAAAAAGACAACACGTGTAACTCAGAGATATGATCGTAGATTGTAGGTGTAACCGGGCAGAATACCATAAATCAACCTCCACTATGGAGAGGAGGAATTGTAATTATCTGTAAACTCATATCTCATATTCATGAACTACTTTATTGTCTTTGTACAAGCCCTGTAAAGGAAGAAGTCAAGTATTAAAAAAAATTGAAAAGAAACAAAGGTTAAATACCCCGGAAACAATTTGATTTGGCTTCAAAATATTTCCACAGATTTTTAAGACCTCCTGTTTCTAAAGCCACCAAAAAACGAATTGGCCTTCTTTGTATAACCCCTAGACATGTAAATAGTGTTTTCATCAGTTACATATTTGGGACAGTCACGTGATCGCAAGCGCCTAGTTACAAAAAGTCAGAGGTGCACGACCGAGCCCCCCCCCCTCCCCCACCACCCCACCCCCCTCGGTCACCGCACGCCGGCCATGATTAAGTCATTTTCTGGCTTCACTACGGTGAGTATGAACTAAGCTTCACAGTCTACCTTTGTGCAACCAGCCTTCGATGTCATGCTTCACAAAGCCCCATTGTCGAGTAACGGCTGCCAGAGAAGAGAGGTTCTCACAAGGAGTTCTTGTATGTCAGCATGGCCATCACACCCTCTCAAAGAGCACAGGGGTCAGCCTTCTCTGTCATATTAACCAATGATGAACTGGGGCTCGAGCCAAGAATAACGACCTCAGTAACTATTACTCGTTGCCCATTTATCTGAATCCACGTCATGTTCTTATGAGCTGTGCTCTCACCCTCCTTTGTGACAAATGATTTACTGTGTGTGTGTGTGTGCACTTTGTGAGACCTCCATTATGCCACTCTAGTAACCATGACTCTGCAGCCTCTCCATCTTCTCACATACATGCCCCTCATACACACAAGATGAAGCCGTTTCTAATCGCATTGAGATTTCTGGAATACCCGCTTGGATAATTAGGAATTATTTTGCGAGAGGCCATGTATAGGGAGGGAATACTGGATCATTATTTCGTCCTTTCAGTGATCCCCGACTTGATGGATCAGTTTGACCTCTTACCATTCCCGTAGAATTAACCTAAAACGCCTATCCAAGGCCTGCCCAAAGTAAATTTGGATGGGATCGCATGGTTGCGGTCTATATTTGACGGTGACAAATCAGGCATACTGTGAGTGCTACTGGCATTGAGTAAAATAAGTTTGTTTTTATCTCTGCCTGAATATTTTCTTGAAAACAATAGCTGGAAAACACAGTGGGACCACAGCGCGAAGCCTTACCCAGTCCGAGTTCAAATTTGATCAGTAATCGGTCACGTGTGTCTGCATCATTTGTAACTGGCTCGGTCTTTACTTGAAAGAAGAGGGGGAGGCACTGTCGTTCAACACAGACTATTGTAGGCTGTGGACAACACATGGAGGCTCCTATTGGCTCAATTGAGGTGTCAATCAAAAGGTCAGAGTGCAGCTGCCATTTTGACACCAAGAGCAATGTTTTCATGCGAGTTATAATGGAGAATAAGTGAAATATTAGCATATCTGCTGGCTAATTTGAAGTAATGCAGCAGCAGTCTGATGGTATTTATTGGTATAATAATGTGTTTGGGACAAATATTTTACTGAATTGGATCTGAAACTTATTGAATGTTATTTATCGGTGGATTACTAATGAGGCTTCATAGGTGAGTAGCCTCTATTTTCTTTATCTTTGTCTGCTTGTTAGTGGTCTGACAAAGGCATTGATGGTACCTGGTGTTGTGATTGTATCTTTAAATGGTTTGAATCAATCGCGTCACAAGAATCTTAGCTTTCCAAACATACGTCGCACAAGCAACCACTTGAAGACAGCAGCTGTGTACAGGTCATTGTTGTTGTACGTAACAGTAAGGGGTTAAAGTCAGACCTGGAAAAGAGATGGCAGAAAGCTGTGCTGACCCAGGCGATCACTGTTGAGCACCATAGCAACTGTAGGAGCTGTGGAGAACACAACAGAGGAGTGGTACTTTCCTCAATAAGGTTAATACAATAGACAGAGAGGAGAATACTGCAGAATGAAGGTCAAAAGAAGAAATACAAAAGGAAATACGTAATCGAGATGTGACGTAACACTAGAGGTGAAGAAGATGGGAAACAAAGGATAAAAGATTCTTGGAGTGAGTGAGACATAATGCAGACCGATGCATAAACCCCAGGGACGGAAGGGGGGGAGAGAGAGAGAGAGAAAGAGAGCGAGCAGTGGCTAAACTAACAATCAACAATCAGGTCAAAGGTCAAATTGGCGACAAGACCTCTATGGTCCAAAACACAGATCGGGGAGCTCTGGTGTCTTAAGAGGTCAACTCTGTTTGTGGTGGAAGCCAACTTGTCAATTTGCATCAGTAAATAATTAGAAAAGTGAACTTTACAAGTGTATAGTTGCACTAATGAAGACAGGAGTGTCTGGCAGGTGAAAAAAAATAGCTGCATGGGTCACGAGTTGTTTGTGAGTCAGTGAGCTGTGTGACAGTGAGTCTAACAGCCCCTCCGCAGGACAGGTCTCCACCTGTGACTTTGATATTAGAGCAGCGCTGAACTGGATGGTTAAAATTAAAAAAATGTAAGACTCCCCTTGACCTACAAGACACAGAGGGAGAAAGGGGGTAAGTAGAAAAACACCGAGGTGGAGCTATTTCCTGGAAGGAAAGGGAACCGAATCTGGAATTCTGAAATTCCAGGATTCCCAGGTTTCCCAAAGCGGCTGCGGAGCTGCAGGAATCAGATTGTGTCAGAACTGTGACAGGATGGTGAAAAGTTGGCTTCCTGAGAGAGAGAGAGAGAGAGAGAGAGAGAGAGAGAAAGAGAGAGAGAGAGAGAGAGAGAGAGAGAGAGAGATGTGCATCTATGTTAAAGAGGGAGGGGCAGGATTCGAGTCCAATGGCTGAGCTGTTCTCACATTTTGTGTCTGGAAACATAAACTATAATGTTGCTGCAGCTGTTGTTCAGAGTTTCATAATTACATAACATATCTGTAGAATGTAGGTGTTTCCCATGGCAACTTCCGTGGTGTGCTACCAACTGGAGCACGTTATAGCCCTGTAAAGTCTATGAACGTTGATACAAGACGCTTTTTTTGCCTCACTACTTTCGCTTGCCCGCCCACGGTGGTGATGCACCAATCAAATGACAGTTCAGACAATGTCAGTCGAAGCCATGAATTCACTCCTTTTGGAAATTGTGTTAATACCGATATACCGATACTAGAAAGGTATCGCGATACCCTGCCGTTAAAAATAGGGTTAGGGTTAATACCCCCATTTTATTAGTACCAGTACTAAAAGAATGTTTTAATAAGAGACGTAGGTTATTTCCCATGAGCAGCGGTTTTAAAACATAAACCGCAATTAACAAAAAGACTGGAGTCGACAAATTATGTTGAAAAGAAGATTAAAGCAGGTCATGAACCGCTTGCCGCTCTGTGCTGGTGTCTGTATCAACAGAACTCCACCTCTGCTCTAATAACTGACCAAATGTACAGATCAAATTATACTCACCATTTTTTTCGGCAATTTGGCAAACACACAATCCACTATAAAGCATGTGTTAAATTGTAATTTTAACGTGTTTCTCAGTGACGGCCGGAGCGTAAACGCAGTGACATTCTCTTCACACACACCACTTCGACACAACACAGCGCTTTCTACAGTTACTGTGGTGTTTTCCTGATTTCATCAGCGGCTTTTTAACTCCTCACAGAACTTTGTCTCAATTTATTATAATTTCATGGGTTTTTCTTTTGGAAACCTCTCGCCGTCTCCCGTGCTGCAGTACCTCTCTCTGTCTGAACTGTTACTGATGCATCGGTGGAGGCGCTGTTTTTATAAACAAAAGCCTCATTAAACGCCGTTTAATGTGATATATGATTACAAATATAAAGTTAACTCTCAAAGAAATCTCATAAACTCAAGTTTAGGAGACATCCGATAACTGAAACATGTAAATTTTTTAATAAATACAGTTTTAGATTTTTAAGTTCCATGTTCTGTCATCTATCCATGTCAGCCATCCTGATGTTTTAGCTTGTGGTAAAGTTTTAGTATTGAGGTATAGGGTATCATATTGAAGTCATAATTTTGGTATCATGACAACACCATTTGGAGAACACTAATGTAGACGCCGCTATCACGATAGTAAAATAAAAAAACGTCAGTTTCTTCTTTTTGTTAATTACAGTTTTGCTCAAATAATTATTTTTATTATTTCAGTTTAACTTTAAACATTTGTGTAACATCCAAACTGAGTATTTGACCTCTGTCTGTCACGTCACTCAGGCTCTCTCAGTGGCGCTGTGTTGGGTGGTCTTGTTATGACACTTGTGCACACAAAAGCCCCCTTCGGCATGACTATAAACATACAAAGGGATTGCATTGCTTCGGCTTTGTCATTGTCACCAGTGATTAATACCCACTTCTAGTGTGCTGTTTAGACTCAGAAACAATGAGTCACTGTGTTGGACAGCATCTTGCCTGAATGATTTTTGATTATTTGGAAAGCATGCTAAAACAAAAAGCTTTAATTTGAAGATGACATAATTAATTAATGTACTGTGACCCGGAGCAGAGGGGACGGGGGGAACTAGAGAAAACTGGAAGATGTGATCGGAGCACAAAGCAGTCTGGGAACCCCAGAGAGTTACAGAGCAACACGGGGTTGCCCACAAGAGAAACAAACACAACTGTTTCCTCCTTCTACGGGGGGGGGGGGGGAGAAGGTGCCGGTGCCTTCACTCATTACAGATTTCTAATCAGGAAACCGCTATATCAGCAGCCATGAAATAAATGGTATGTTACAGATTTGCCCTTGTAATGTTGTTACACAGTAGGCCCCGTAGTGTGAACAGCCCTGCTTCATTTTAGCCCATGGTACCAATAGCCCAGGGCGTTTATCGAGCATATGGAAGCAGTATGTGAATAAAAAGCTTTTCGGTTGGTTGGCGAGACATGAGAGGAAATACAATGGGAGGGATGAAATCTGAAACACCAATCTAGCTGTAAATTCATAGCGTGGACGGGTGGTTGTGAAAAGGTCGCAGAGTTGAGCCTGGACACCTTCGCCTTCAAATCGCCGCGTCGTATTTCAGACGTGATTCTGGTGTCGGGCACCAGCAAGGAATTTTTACAGTTTGTGAGAGCATTTTTCATTTCATACAGAAGTATCACATGTCATGAATCTGGGGTTCAACTCTGTGTGTGTGTGTGTGTGTGTGTGTGTGTGTGTGTGCGTGTGTGTGTGTGTGTGTGTGTGTGTGTGTGCATGTGAAGCACATACAAACGCACACATGCACACTACCCTGCATGTAGAAAGGGGAGGGGTACTCTGTGTGAATGTGTCTGAGTAGGAGACTACGTACTTGAGAGTCATTGTGTTTTCGCTCCATTATCCCTGGGTGGGTCCCGATTTCTGGCAGGGATGATGAATATTGTTCTCTTAAAAACAGCGAAAGCCAACACCACAAAACCTTTGACTGCCCACAACTCAAACCCCTAAAGATGAGCACCGTCCACTTGAACTCCAACTGGTTGTTATCCTCAGCTTTTCACAGTGGGACATGCTGACTTGGAATTTCTATTACGTGCCAGAGCAAAATGATATAGACCCCTTTTAGTGAACACAATTATGTGTTTTTGTGGGCGTAACGTAGGAAGAATAATTTTCTGAACATTGGTTCACGCAGGCTAGGAAGTTTTATTTGCTGTTTTTTTTTTTAATGGCTAAAGAAAATACAAGTTTCTCTCTCCCGCAATCACTCGCCACAAGTGTTACTTGAGAGAGTTAGAATTAACCAACTGGACCATATTAGCTGCCCTCTACGCCGCTGGCAGACTACTTCGCCATGAGGGGAGCACTGCTGCTGGCCACCAGCCCGCTGCTGGGCTCATTTTCTGTAACTGGTAAAGCATGAAAGTATGGTGTAATTAGATACGTAGCTAGCTAACTAGCCAGCTGCTAAATTAGTAAAATTGAACAACCTAATGCTGCGACCACACACTGTTGTCACAGGAAAGCACATTAATATTGCCAGATTAGTGACAACTTTGTTCGGATCATTCTCTGTAAAACAGTGTTGAATGAAAGAATGGTGCGATAAGCAAGCTAGGTAAGTAGCCAGCCATGCGCTAGTTATCGTGCTAATTCCACCATGCTTTCATGCTGCACTTGTTGCAGAAAATAAAGCCAACAGCGGCCCAACTCTTCATCTCTTTTATAGTTTAGCCTGCTGCTGCGGTGCAGCCACCATGAAGGCTGAGGAGGTTTAGCAGAAGGCTAAGCTAAACTGTTAGGAACATTTTCTCTCCATCTCTGAGACGCTTCGCCGATATTGTAGCTCGCCTCAAATCACAGTTTATCATCTCAAATGTATGCAATATTGATTCTGGCAGCCAACAACACAGTAAGATGAATGGATGTGTAACTTTAGCCCGCTACTCTGAGGTGATTTGTGTTTAGCCTCCAGTCTTTCCTTTGTTTGGCCCCCAGCTAACATTGTGATGTAATCACGACATGACAATCAAATTACGGCCACAGTCAACATCGTTAGAAATTACATTAATGTTCATTGACATTTCTTGCCAGTGACCTCGTCCACTTTGACATTTGGTGTCAGTCTCATGTGTCCGCCACTGCAGGTGCCAGGTGCCTTGAGGCAGGTGTGTTTGGAGTTTCATAGCAAAAAACACTGCCAGAGGGAAGAGATTTAAAAAATGCTTGCCAGGGGGGTTTTCTGACACATTTTTGTACTCATTTCACTTCCCATCTGAAAAGGCCAAGCAAGAGAGGATTACAGGGTACAGGCATGTCCAAATATCCCCATCACCACCGTAGGCTCCAGGTGTCAGGCCACGTTAGCATCAGCATCCCCCCCAATAAACACACCTGTCCCCCTGCATTAAGCTCCAGACCTAACCTCCAGGCTCCCCGGACCCAGGACAGGCCACACCTGGTTTAACCTGTCCACAGATGTTGACTCTGTTTGGGTGAAGGAGAAGGGGAAAGCTGCTGAAAAGTGGGATTGGACTCATTCATTGGCTGAGTCCCAATGTTTGATTTCACAAACTAGCATCCGTGAGCTACTGTCTGAAGAAATTGGTAGTGTTCAGTGGCAAATTTGTAGACGGTACATACAAATACATAACAATTAATTACTATCGGTATTGGGACTGAAATAGTCGGATTGGTGCATCCCTAATAAAAATACAAACAATATACAAAACAGAACATTTGCCTTTCTCACCCTAGGACGCTGCACAACAACCTAAAAAAGGGGTAAGAAAGGAGAATGTAGTTGTGGACTTTTCCATTTGGGTCATATTGTTCTCAATAATAACACACACAGAAAGATTCACGAATATATTTAGTGAGTTATATATAAATTACAATTGTTTTTGCAATACTCACAAAAAAGTTACCATTATAAATAAATTTAAACAGAGTAATCGTATTTAAAAAGATAAATAATGATGATTTTTGGGTGCATTGAAACATATTTTAGCATTATATATGCTTTTAAATACATACATTTGTGGATTTCCATAATAGAAAAAAATATATATGTATATATTTGTGAATCTTGTTTTTTTATTCGTGGATTCTGTTTCTCACACATTACATCACATCATAGATTGCTTTCACCCCACCTGCCTGTTTTCTAACTCTCATGTCATTTCAGATCCTCCCACACTGACCTCATCAGCTCTCATTCCTCTCACCTGGTTCTCCACGCCCATCAAACCCTGGACCCTCAGCGCTCACTGACGTCACCTGTTAAATGGTTGAGTGTGAGAGGATGTAAGGGCTTGAAATGGTGTAAATACGAATGGGACAGCACTTTGCTGCAATCACAATGTTTAAATGTAATTTGCCAGGCTGAATTCCCATAAGCCGTCCTCTTTGTTTACCTTGTTTTCACGTCTCCATGCTTCTACTAACTGTGTTTAATGTCACTTTGCTATGAATTGTGGGTAATTCCCTTGGGCAACGTCTGCATCTAATGCTAACTTATGTAAAGCGTTCATAAAGGGCTCAAAATGTCTGCGAGAGAGCTCAAACACTACATTTGACAGTGGGACAGAATTAAACCCTCAAGCACCTCAAAGTCTGTGAGTCCATAAGGGTGGAGATTGGGATTTGGGCCGAAGTAAACCGAACTGTCCTGGTCAATCTGTCTCTGTGTCGTGCTTTTGGGTTACTGTGCTCTGGTACTAGTAATCGTTACACTGTTTACATTTATATATAATAACAATTTTGTTCTGCATTGAAAAATATTTCAATCGGCATTTATTTGTGAATCCTTCTGTGTGCATCGGTTAAAAGTGAGAGTGATCTGACCCCATATCTTTAAGACTCAATAAAAGACAGAAATGAAGCTCAAACCTGTTTTATTCCAGCCAAACACACAACTCACGTCTTGGACACGTACGTAAAAAAAAAAAAAAAAGCAAAAAAAAACACTCCATGGAAACCAAAAACACACGAGTGAACCTCCAGTAGATCAGTATTATGACCATCCGTCCTTCTTAACTTGTCATCGGCCCCGTACGAGGCCGTGGACGGGTTTGTGGAGCTCAGGACAGGTCAAACTCCAAACACACAGAACAGATCTGCTGATCTCTGGGGCTCTGATAGGTTCCAGCTGTCCCCTCACCCTCCTCTCTTCTCTCTCACGGGTCCAATGCATCCCAGATGTCTCACGCTGACTGGCTGGACAGACTCACAGCTGGCTAGGAGCACAAGGGGAGAGAGAGAGAGAGATAGAGAGAGGAAGGAAAGAAAGAGGGAGAAAATCGAGGGTACCTGCCAAACCTGGATAGCTCTGCCGGTCCGTCACACTGAAGACTTGATGGTTTATGGTTTGAACTCAGAACAAATGGCACACAGAACTCAAGGTTGTAGATAAGCATCAGTCATTGTTGTATATTTTCCAATGCCACGCTTGAACAAAGACTAAAGTGTGCTGTATTTTGAGATAACAATCTGTCGTGGATCTTACCACACAGGTAGACACACGAGCTCAGGCAACAAAAACAAAACATAAACCAAAAGTTTTTTCTTCTCCTGCATTTAATTAGATGTGTATTGCTTTTGTGTTTTTGGATTGGCTCTGCCTTTACAGACACAACGTATCCTCGTATGAAAAGTTACTGCTCATTTTCACAGGAAACAACTGAGTATTGTGAAATACTCAGCTAGGTTTAGGAAAAGATCCTAAAATACTTAAAATAATAACGGAAGTGCCATTACTGAAGTACCCAAGTTGCATGACAAATAAATCAATGTTGGGGTCTCACATGGGGAACTTACAGCATTGTCCTGGGTGAAAGGCCCCTTGTGTGGTCTTTTGCAGGTCTCTTGCGGTCTTTTGCGGTCGTTATTATGGCGCATTATTCTTTGTAGGTACAGCTCTGAATGCTGGATGAGACCAGCCTGACAGAAAGTGGCTCTCCTCTGTGTCGCATAACACTTCTGCATATGCGGCACAACCTGCACGCACGCACGCACGCACACACACACACACACACACACACACACACACACACAGAGGCAGGCAGGCTTTCAGTCAGCCTCGGTCCCATGTGTTTTTGTCTGGAACAATCTATTAAATTCTGGCACACACCTTTAAATTGGTCTTTTGGGGATGATACCTAAAGCACATTTCGCTAAATGTTTTGACATGCAGTTGTTTTATGTATAACAGCAGTCATAGGAAAGTGTTGGTCTGACAACTTTGTCCATTAGAGAAGGCAGTTGTGTCAGAAATAATACATATGTGGCAATTTGTTTTAAAGTCAAATCTGGGATTTGTTTCTTAACACATTCGAAAATTAATGGTGAAAACATGTGAAAAGACTGTGTAGTATGGAATTATAGAGTTAGCTCGATGACGCATCCTTAACACTATATGGTCGTGATGTCACCCATTGGTTTGTGGACTGCTGCTTTAAATGGCTTGACTTCTACATTTTGGACATTGCCATCTTGGATTTTTGCCGGCATCATCTTGTTTTTAGACAACCAGTAACATGATTTTGCATGAAAACGTGCCCCAATGGCTACGTCACGGCCGCCGCTCTGCATACGGCGGTTACAGCCGATGACGCCGACTCGACCGTCAACGTGGTCACTGAAGCGTAACGCTCACCCTGCGGTTCCCCCTCAGGTAAAGACTGTTAGCTCTCTCAGCACTTTCTCCTTAGTTGGCACTGTTGGTGCCGTTAACACCGTTGGCTGCATGCCACCAATCTTGCTGTCGCCATGTTGAGAGCCGTTAAGAGGCAATCAAAATGCTCCCAATTTCTGATTTTGCACCTTTAAGACCCAGTAATTTGCCGCTAGCAGATGCTCACTTTCACACAGGGGAGGAGGAGTAACTCCTGTTGAACTCCAGTGTTGTGAAATTTTGCCTTTCGGCTCCAGAAGGAAGCCATGAAAACAAAATACAAGATGTCCATTTTTTTTTTCCTGTTGTATAATAAGTAGTGAACTTAAGGGACTTGTACAAACTTTCATCCAGTGTCGGTGAAACGAACCTAAAACGGAGAGCACTCGCTCACAGTGATTCACACCACCGGTTTTAAGGTTCCTCTGAGGTTTTTTTCCGATCACCACCGTTTTACAGCAGCGCATACTTCACACATTGACCCATGTGTTTAGGCTTCGACTAGATGCTGGTGTTCACGTGAGTGTGACCATGTCTGTCCTCCCCGGGATCTCTCTTGGCCTAAACAGAAGACAATTGATGTCAAACCAGATGGCCCTTTCATTACTTCTTCTGAATCTGCTTCAGGACCAGAGATGGCAACACATGGGAGCTGCTAATGACATGTTGACATAAAAGGAGGAATGCACCTCTGCTGCCTCTGTTTCATATCTACCACAGATTCGTTTACGACCACATTCTCAAAGATTTGGGGAACTCTTCGGTGGCTTTGTGACACAAGTTTATAGGAATCCAAGCAATTAAAGCAATTCTTTTTTCCACTAGAGTCTTTTGATTTCAACCGTAATAAAGGACGAGATCAAAACGTCATCTGAAGACTTTTTATTTACACCTGTGTTAAATAATGCACTCCATCAAGGCCTCCATCACCGAGACGCGTTGCTAGAAACGCGTCGCACGCAAAACCATTGTTTTCCTATGGTACAGCGCAACCGCCGTGCTCCGGCTCTGAATGGTTAAGCCAATGCGGACGGGCTTAAAACCTGCGTTCTCCCTCATCACTAAGCAGCAGTGGCGAGGGATCTGACTTGGCTCGTCTTTGTGACTCAGAGAGGACTCGGCCAGACATGTTTCAGTTCTCGGATGAGATGGACGCCATAGCGCTGATGCCTTTCGGTTTTCACCAAAAGCATCCATTTTTAAGGATTCTCTTATTCTACAGCATTGTTGTTGTGTATCTTTATTTGTTATTGAATAAGAAGTATTTTCCAAAAGGTTCAGTATGTTTCATGCGTGTTTGTAATCCCGAGAAAATAAATATCTGAATGCTTAAAACATATAAACCGAATACCGAAACACTTCAGTGGCCTTATCATCTGAGGCACGAGAGGGAAACACAAACAGCAAGAAGGACCGGAGGGAAGTGGAATGCAGAGGAATGTTTTGTGATGCACAGATTCCTGAGATCACATGTAGCCGTAAGCAGCGGCTGCATGTGTGAAAGGGCTCTTTGTCTGCAGCCCAGGTTCTTGGGTTCAGCTAATCAAACGGATTAGAGACGACTTTGAAAGTCCGCCCATCAGAGTCGGCTGGCCGCAACAAAAACAAACACACTGTAGCGGCTGCAGCCGTCCACTTTCACCAAGGTGCCTGTTTGTGTTTGTGCGTGTGTGTGTGTGTGTGTGTGTGTGTGTGTGTGTCTGCATACCAGTGCACTAGACCGGATGACTCTTTGTGTTTCTGTTCCACGTGTGAAAGCAATAAGCGGCGGTCCATTTGTATATACGTCCAATCTCAGGAGAGCAAATAAAGCAAACGTGTCCTTCAGATGCTGATTAGAAGCTGCCTGATTCATTCGCATGGAGAAGAAGATGAAGGCAGTTCGGACTGATGTGTACATTGTGCTGTTCCTTTTCTGACCCAACTCATCCAATGTGCTTTTTAATACGACCCAGATCTCATTTACTCTCTGTCCCTTCTGATGCCTTCATGTGCAGCATCTGTTTGTGGTGCATGTCAAACCTAATCAGTGGGTGTTATGCACATCTAAATGATGCAGATTGAAATGTTTCAGGATGTTTCTGGGGGAAAAGAACCCGACTGCTTCACTTTGATTTATTTATATTTGAGATAAAACACTTGGGATTTTTGTCCCATCTCCAAATAAACCAGTTATTGAACAAGTTCAAACGCAGTCTAGAGTTGTAATGGTATAAGGTTTTTACAGTGCAATACCCATCTCAGAAAATATCATGTTATAAATAATAATAATAATAATAATAAATATAAATATAATAATAATAATATTATATAGAATACAATATCTGTTATTATATATATAAAATATTATCATAATATAATATAATAATAATTAGAATCATTATTATTTATACTATTTTTATTATCAGTTAAAATGACCCTTAAAGGAATGAAAATAGAATTATAATAATAAACAGAATTATAAACCTGATAAAAATTAAAAAAATAGAATCCAACAATAATATGTTCTATAATTAATCGGGATGCTAATTAACCGATCATTCTCAGTTAACCGACAGGATTAGTAACTTGCATATATGGGTGCTGTGGTTGAACAATAACCAATGCACAAACCTGTCCTGTCTGTACCTTTTTAACTCTCACACACACTCACTTATCTCAGTTTCTTTCAATACCGTAGATGAGCAAAAACACGGTATAATAACCTGCCACTTTAATTCCACGGTATATATGTATATATATATAATATAACTGCTGTTTTGGGGAAATATTTTGATTAGGAAAAAGCTGCAAAAGAGCATCACAAAATCTGTGAAGATCACTGGCACTCTCTGTGAATCAAGAGGTCAGAGCCCGCTAGGAGAAGGGTTTTGGCTTATCAGTGAGGACGCAGACTGTAACGCTGCTCCTGATCCTGAGGCTCGATTACTCAGCTCTCCCGAACTGGGAAACACCAGGACTTTCCACTCGATCTACTCCACGTGCAATGCGTTCGCTCGTGTGTGTGTTTGTATTTTCTTTCCACTCTTTTGAGGAGTTTCCACTCGAGTGTTTGCTTAAGAGAAGAAAAGGGTCAAACTGTGCAGGACTCAGCTTACCCTCGTGTTTCAGTCACGGAACCGCAAATGTCTTTGTCTCTTTGCTGCTCGCATTAAACTCTGTGGTGTTTTTACACACCAGACACCCACAAATGTGAACGTATGCAAGGATGCAAACACACACACACACACACACACACACACACACACACACACACACACACACACACTCACACTCACACCACTCAACGCCCTGAGCTCCCAGGTGGCCAGCTAACTGCCTGGAAGTGATAAAGTTAGGAGGCCCCTTGACACATTGAAGAGGAAAAATAAGCTTTTTCCTCCAAGAAATGGACTGATGCAGCACCACTCTGTCAAAGCCTCAGTGGAGCACACACACACACACACACACACACACACACACACACACACACACACACACACACGCACACACACACACACACACACACACACACACACACACACACACACACACACACACATTACTAATGCAGTTCTCACATGGCTACAAATTGGATAAACTAAAAACAAATGCTTGAAACTGAGCATGTGTTCAAGGGACTTTAATTTTGTATTGACATCGGCTATCTCTGTTGACGAAAAGGGATAGTGTTTCTTAGATTAGACCAAACCTCTCATTTTACTGCAGCAGGGTCTAACAGTCTGCCCCCACTCAGTCCTGGTTCTGGTTCTCCAGTGCCTCCCTTCCCTCCAGCGAGCCCAGCAATATCCTGGGTCTCCAGCAGCGTGGTGTCAGTGTTAGCTCCCAGCGGGGTCCAGAAGGAGCAGAGAGGAGAAGCTCTGCTCCTGGCCAGATAAGGAGGAGACGCTGCTGCTGCCAGGAGCTGAGCTCTCCTCCTCCCGCCAGAGTTTCCGACTGCAGGTCTAAGGCTTCAGTGACGCCGGATCTGGATCTGTCTGCGGCAGGCTGGTCTCTGCTGGAGTTGGAGCTGAAAGAGTTTCTGATGATCCAGCATGATTTTATCTGATTTCACATAGAATACACATAGAGCAGCAGGAACCGGCCCACCGCGGACGGACCCAGATCCGGCTTTGCGGCCGCATTTGACCTACAGTCGGAAGCTTCTCCTTGCTGCTCCGCCGGTCCCCGCTGGGAGAAAGCATCGACACCACGGTAATGGAGACCCAGGCCGTCCTGTGGACCCGCTGGAGGGAAGGGAGGCACAGGAGAACCAGAACCAGGACTGAGCATAGAAGACTGACAGACCCTGCTGCAGTAAAATGAGAGGTTTTCTAAAGGGAAGCTGGTGCTTGGCACACTACCAATTTTGTCCACAGGGACCGCCAAAATCAACACAAATTGCAAATTCTTTGTAGTAACTTTAAAGCTTTAAACTGACTCCTGCGTCTGTGTCTAATCAACCACAATGTTGATGCTCTGAGCTTTGTGCAATGGGATGATATATGGTTGATTGCAATTCAACCTTCTTTTTTTGTTGCCATGTTTATTTCCAGTGTACAGTATGATGTAAGATCACTGTAATGAAACCCCGAAGGCACCACAAGTCACAGTTTTCACATGTTCTTACTTTCACTTTCTGTCCGTCCTCCTATTATTGCATTAGGAAATGTAAACGTGTCGCGCATGCCTTTCTCCTCGATATTTACTTTTCTCTGTTTACTTGTATGCATCTCTGGTCTGCAGATGTGAGTATATTGTCGAAGGGAATTCATCTACGCAGCTTTCTGATGTCTGTCTGTGTCAACCTGACAGAACGCAGAGGCCGAGAGCAAAAGGCAGGCCTAATCAGATAACTGGATCCAAAATGTTTGGCTTCACGTCCTCGATTGACCACGCTCATCTTTCTGGAGACTATTTGAACCCTCTGGATGAATACTGCAATTCATTATGATTATGCAACGTTTTTGTTTTTAAGAACAGGAAAAGGGAGCACTTAAAATGTGATAGAAGAAGGAGACAATGAGAGAATACATCATACTACAGTCCTCTAATTTGGAAAATGTGTCTCTCTCTCTCCAGATGTGACGAACGAACTACATTCGAAAACGAAGAAATCCTCTCCGTCTCCTGGACCAGCTCCGTCCTCTCCGAGGCGGCGCGATGACTGATGACTTAAGCTCCTGTTCTTGGCTCAAACGGACAATTCGGCATCAACAGAGATAATTCTCCAAATACGCTTAATGGACGCACATTTAGAAAACTGTGTAGGTACACGTGAACGCGTTAAAGGGCACAATCCCACATGGTGATAACAGAGAAGCAAGAGAGAGAGAGAGATGTGAAAACAGCTTTGACAGCATTCTTTAGAAATGTGAAACAACAGGGGGAACGGACATTGATATTAGTGATTTTTAATTACAATGAACTACATAATTTCCCCCTCCCCTCACACAACAGCAGAGCAACACTAAAAGCTCGACATCTGCTTTGAATTATTTTTTTTCCCCCGCATTATTTCCAATTGATCGCTTCGTTCTCACACACCCACGCTGCACCATCAGCTGTTCTTCGCCCAACTCGCTTTTCCGAGGTTTTTTGAGGCGATGCAATTCGGTGTGATTGGCCCCTTAGACATATTTCAAACAAAGAGACTTCATAAGAATTTAACAATAATTAATTACACATGCATAATAATTGAATAGTGCAAAGTCTTTGGCGATTGGACTCCATCCTGAAGTAGGATAATCGAGGGGTAGGGATGCTGATCCCCCTGAACACTGGTGGTGGTGGTGCAGGTTCTGCAATCCGATGATGAATGAGGAGCGTGACTGTGATGCTGACTGGAGGTGACTGGTGTGGAGGAATGACAACTGACAGCAGCAGAGAGGAGAACGATTTTTAAAGTTTGACAGCAACGATGTGATTGGCTTTAATCTGGTTAACGCCCACAATCAGAGACTGAGAGCTTATGAATGAAAATGAGTGTAAAGAGAGTCTTCCTGGCGGAAGTTCCGCTTGAGCTTCAAATAAGAAGTGGACGTAGTCGTGACGGTTTTGAGAACTTGAGTTCTGCATTTTTGCCATTTTTTTTAACTACCAGTGAGCAGAAGTGACCATTTTTGGACTTCAGATGATTGATGTACAGACGTCGTATACGGCTCTGGGTGTGTTAGAGATGTTAGCGTTAGGTAGCCCCGCCCTAAATCATACCCTGCTTTATGGTCTGTTTGACTCTAAATGGACCATAATTTAATAAATGAACATCATGCTGTATTGAAGAAGACTTAAACTAGAGATTGAGACCATAAACTCATGTTTACAATGTTTACTGAGGGAATAAATCAAGAGAGAAGTAGAGTCATTTTCTCATAGACTTCTATACAACCAGAGGAGTCGCCCCCTGAGGGTCAATAGAGAGAATGCAGGTTTAAGGCACTTCAGCATTTGCTTCAGTTTTCAGAACCAGAGAAACACACAATGGTTTGCATGTGCTCGACTCACAAGCTCTCACGCAAAAAAACACACATACAGACACACACAAGCATGCACTCAGTGACAGACAGTCAGCAGTGGGCTTTGGAGGCGCCAGATGGGACAATCTGCTGTAATTTAGGTAATCTGTCGAGGCATCCAGAGATACTGATGCAGTTACTTTCCAGCCAACTCTGCCTGTATTCTCCACGGATTCCATGCCTCACTCATCTCGCGCTGCATCCATCGCCGCCCTTTGTTTTCTGTTCCACACATGAACGCGGTGCCAAAAGTCTTGGGTTACCACTGGCTCTGTCTTCAGTCGCCGCTATCAAAGATGTCACTAATCCCGTGGATGTTCTGAATTGTCCCTCCTCTGCTCCCAATTTCTACCAATTATATTCGGGGGAATCTGTTCCCCCACACCCCCTCACTTCTCTCTGGCTCGTGTCCCTGCGGTCCCAGTGGCTCCCAGGGCCTCGCTGTGTCCAGCTGGCATGGCTTAGACAACTGGGACAGCTGGGATCCTTGACCACCCGGATTATAGCAACCCACTCGCCATCGCCATCAACAGCCCATCAAGACAAGGAGTTTTCCACTTCCAACCCCCAAGTTCCCAGCCATCACTCTGATTGTTGTTTCATAATTGGACATAAAACAGAACCCTTCTCAAATCCTCGACTTTGTATAACGACTTCCTCCAGTAAGTGAGTGGGTTTGGATGCATCACTGATTTGACTGTTAAACCTCATACCTGGCCTTTTAAGAGTTGAGAGAAGTGTCCTCCTCAATATCCAGCGTAAGAATGTTTAGACTGAGAGCAGGTTTTGGCATCCGGACTATGTATCCTCTTTGGATAGGGTTCCCCTCGGCGTGCAGTGGTATCACAGCACGGCTGTGGATCTGAGAGGTAAAAAAACAGGAAAAGGGCTTTCAGCAGGAACCCACCAATTCCAAATCTGAGAAGTCGTCTCTCGACACTGATGGCCTCCAGAACTTGGAAGCTGGGACGAGTTGTGTTAAGAAAGTGTTGGAGTTTGGGAATTGGAAATGTGTATCGCCCCCTATTCAAACACCGCTAGCTTCATTTATCTGTTCAAGTGATCACTTTTGGGCTTTCAAACATTGGTTGTGTAAATGACATGTCATGACAGAGCTGTGGCGGCTCGAGTTGCAACGCTCACGCAATATCTGTCATCTGGTATCGAGGAAGAGGATGTCTCTTTCACCGGCTGCACCGGTGATCGAATTTTTTACTTTTAATTTAGCTGTTGAAGCCAAACCATTGACCGTAATGAGCACAAGGGACATTCTCCCCCACTTGTCACAACATAGAATAGAATTCCAATGTTTTTCCCTCCAGTCCGACATTGCTCAAGCATATAGTAAAAAAAAATGACATACGGTTGGATTTATTGAATTCCTATGGCTCACAATGCTGTATGTAAATCTTTAGCTGGATATTTATACTGTAAACAGTTGTAATGTAATGAGGGAGACTGATGATCTGATTATTGTTTGTATACATCGCCGCTTGTTTTTGAGTTCGACTGAAGTGTGTTTTACGAAGTCTTGAAGCCAATTTAATTTTCGACGGGGGGCGTTTGCCAGTTGTGGGTTGTATTCACTCAATCGAGCAAAACAGCAATGGCTGTTGCAGACACACCTGGCGGAGATCTGCACCTTTCTAGTTAGTTATTTGATGCTATAAAAAGGTGGTGAGACGTCACGATAGACGGCTTCTCTGAAGTAGTTGCAGAGGCTCGGGAATCGTGCGAGTGTAAAAGTGTTGTGAAATATACACGTTCAACTTAGTTGCCTTTGGGACTTAGACTGAAACAAGCTTGTGTTAACTGTGGCTTCTCCACACAGTTCATTGATAGTGTTGAGTACATCCTCAATGTTTATCCATTAAAACACTGACTGAAGCGCTCAAGACAGAGAGTGTTCCCATCATGCATGTTGTTGCTGCTGATTGCCCCGAAATCTTCTTTCCACCGACACACACCGTCATCTTGTACACACCGCCCAATCACAAGTCATTCATAGTCATGAGGGTTTGCATACTTGCCCTGGTTTGTCCTCAGTGGTCACACATGAGCTGAGGGCATCGATGCAGTGACCCTGGGGCCCCTGTTTGGCATGGTTAGGGGGCCTCCCTGTGCAGACTAGCAGACTCCTGTCTTTGTTGTGTGCTGTCCTGTGAGAAAGCCCAACAGCCAGGGTCTAAATGTTGACCCTACGTGCTGATGGTAAACACAGGCCAAATGCCAAACAAACAAAAGCAAAACCAGCACAGAGCTCCTATAGGATCACTGTAATGGGCCCCTTTCTCTCTGTCATCCTCCTTTACGATCCATCTCCTCGTGACCCCTGGAAAGCTTCAGCGGTTAGTGTGCTAATTTAACATTGGAACATGACGGGAGAGGCCGGCACACAGCCGCAACCCCGGAGTTCATTCAGAAGTCTGATGGAAATCCAGCTCAGCTTTGTTTACATATTCATTCAGGACCACTGGGCCCCAAACCATCTTTTGGTTTCGTTCATGCTTTTTTAACTGTATGTTTTGAGAGCCTCGGGAGCATTTTGGACTTGAACCCACGTCTCTACTTTTTTGCCCACTCTCAGGAACCCTAAGCACACACTTGCGTACAAGTGTACAGAAACACACTTTAACACATTCACACGGTGACGAATGTGTGGTCCCACAATCACCAGCAGAGCTGCTGTGGTGGTTAATAGTCCATGGCTTGGCTCTCACACACACTCACATGACTAATCCAGTGCCAGGATGACCAAGCCAAGTCCTGGTTATGACGTAGTCTGTGGCGAGACTCCACTGGTTCACTAACCTCTAGATCTGCGAGCGGACTAATGCCTTGTGGATTTGCGCCGATCGACGAGAGCAACCACCATCTCTCTCCGCATTCCAGTGTTCGCCTGTAACCGAGACTAATCCCGTAAACCCTAATAGATATTATCACTTAACTCTGAAAACCACACGGCATTTAATTAAACCCAACTGCTCTGATCCTGCAGTCAAAGTGGTGGTGTGTTTAAGAGCAGTGCCAGTCAGTTTGCATGTATCTCCTTTCATGGTGTGGGTAATTATTAGCATAGACAAATCCGCAGGTGTTAACCGAGTAATACTTCATTATTAATAATAACTGAGGAACACTGTGTGATGTTCTGTCTGTCTGCTTGTTGTCCACTCTGAACTTTTTAACTGGTCTTTTCTTCCTCTCAGTGTTCTCCTTCAGATGACAACGCCTGCTGTTTTAGAGCTCTGCTTTTCATTGGCTTTATGAGACCAACTGTAAATTCCTGAGTGTGTTGTGTCTCACAGCGGACTCTCCAGTTTTTTTCCTTCACCCCAAATAAATTCTGTCTCCCTCAACTTAACTGCCTGGCAAACCACTTGGCGCCGGCACAACTTATACACTCTCTCCGTTTGGCTTGTGAAAACCTGGACTACTAATTATGCGGCGATAATTATCGAGCACAGCTGATGGAAGGTCTGCTGGTTGTGGCGAAGGAAGCAGCAACCTCCTGTTCTGCCGAGTGAAGCCAATGTGGAAGTGTCCTAAAACCTGCATTATCTCTACTGTCCAACAGGGGGCAACTCCTCTGATTGTATAGAAGTCTATGAGAAAATGACTCTACTTCTCTCTTGATTTATTACCTCAGTAAACATTGTAAACATGAGTTTATGGTCTCAATCTCTAGTTTCAAGTCTTCTTCAATACAGCAGGATGTTCATTTAGTAAATTATGGTCCATTTAGAGTCAAGCAGACCATAAAGCAGGGGATGCTTTAGGGCGGGGCTACAAGGTGATTGACAGGTCACTACCATTACCAGAGTTGATACGTCTCTACGTCACTCTTCCTCATATCAAATACGGTAACTTCCATTCATCAGTTGCAAAAAACAACAACATGGCGACGGCGATAATCCAAGCTAGCGACGGCAAAATCATCGAACTCTTGAGGCCTCATAACATCCCAATGACTACGTCCACTTCTTATATACAGTCTATGTATACTTCCCAAAATACATAGTCCTTTATTTCTATTTGTCCTTATATTTCTATAAGAGTAACTGCAATGTATGAATTTCCCCATGGGGATCAGTAAAGTATTCTGATGCTGATTCTGAAGAAAACAGGTTTGATGGAGAGAAGAAAAGATAAATGGAAGTGACATAGTCATTCTATGAAGTGGTTTTGTGACAACTTCGGTATGTAATGTGGGATTAAAGACGCCGCAAGGGAGCACAGGCCGCTTCATGCAAAAGACGCAAAACACGAGAGAGGTTTGTGTCTCTGGTGGTCGTGATTTTTGCTGGAATGAGATGAGCCTGCACGTGTGAGTCAGTAAGTTTTTCCTCCGTGAGTATTTGCATGTATTTGCGGCCCCCGAGTGCATCCGCATGCGAGCGGCGGAGACGGAATTGAGGAAAAGCAGAGGAACGGAGCCGGAGGTGGTGACTGAGAAAATGGAGTAATAAAGCGAGGTGTGCGTTTGCTATACGCTGGCCGAGGGAAGCTTATTCAGACATCTGTTAACGATTCTGCAGATGTGTTTTGGGGACAGCGAGGGGGAGCTTCACCGTAACAACAGAAGCTGCATTGTGCTTTGTCTAATTTAGGTGCATGATGTTCTTTCTTTTTTTTTTTTTTTCAGGAGCTCCGATTGTTGGCTTGCAGAGCTCACAGAATGGTTACCATCACTCAGAGAAAATAAATGCCAGCACACTAATATAAGCACGCAGGGTAGTGTGCATGTGCATGTGCTTCACATGCACAGACACACACACACACACACACACACTCACAAAAAGTAATCTCTCCTATATTGGTGATGCCACTAATGCCTCAGGTGTGTCCCATAAGCTTTTGAACTTGCTGCCACAGCTTTTGTCTAATAGAAAGGGGTCAAAGGTCAGTGCTGAAGTCTCAAGAGGATATGACATTTGAAGTGCAGACACGGGTCATATTTGACTTGTCTCTGCTGCAGGATGTGTGCAAGATTATGGCAAAGCTACATTTCTTTTAGGCGAGGAATCGATGTGGCATAGTATCGCGATATTTTCTCGCGGTATCTGTCTCAGACCCATTTTGCAATAATGACAATAATTTAAGTGAGTTGAACCGGGTGAAAACTTTATTAGGTAGCAACCTCCAGTTCTGACGAGTGAAGCCGATGCAGGGTCTTAAAATGTGCATTCACCACTGACCAGCAGGGGACGACTCCTCCGGTTGTATAGAAGTCTATGAGAAAATTACTCTACTTCTCTCTTGATTTATTACCTCAGTAAATATTGTAAACATGAGTTTATGGTCTCAATCTTCTTCAATACAGCATGATGTTCATTTCGTAAATTATGGTCCATTTAGAGTAAAATAGACCATAAAGCAGGGTATGCTTTAGGGCGGGGCTACAAGGTGATTGCAAAATGTTTAAAAACGCAATAAGATCGTATCATGACTTCGGGGCTTCTGGTGATTCCCACTGCCTAATATCTTTTGCCGTTTTAATCGGAGCAAAGATACTGCACTCAACCCCTCTCGAGGAAGAGGAAGAGGCTGTGAATGGCATTCCACTATCAATGAACTGAAATCGGCCCCTCTCTTTAACGCACGATTCCAGAGAGGAGGAGGAAGGGGAAGGCATGAATGAAAGATGTATAGAAAAAGAGGCAAAGAGCGAGGTTGGAAGGTGAAAGAATGCCATAGACAGAGATGCTGATGGGAGGGAGGGAGGGGGGGAGAGGCTCTAGAGGGCAAAGGGACTGAGCAGTTGAAGGGTTGACGGGTTTAGGTCTGATAGCTCGACGTGCATCACTGATCCCGGTCTGCTCTCAGTCTCATACATACTCGCCTCCCTGTTCTAAGTGTGGCATTCAGAAGCACTTTCCCACTGGGAAGGTCAAAGCCCCATTAGGAGAGCATTTTGTTGCTATTTTGTGTTTGTTGAGAGGATAGTGAGTGAAAACGGGCAGCCTGGTATTAGAAAGAATTTGCTTTTGCTTTTTCTCTCTCCACCAATTCAGACCTCAATGGTTCCCACTCTGGTTGTCAGCGCTCCCACACACTCGGGCTTTGATACTTGTCTAGACAGAGGCAGCTTGTGCATCCATATGGAAAGTTAGTTTCTCTAATTTTAGGAACAAGCTGCTTATCAGACTTTTAAAAACAACAACCAGAATTATCTAAATGTTCCCGCTTAGAACATAAAGAAAATGCCCTTTTTTGGCCCACTAAGTCGACCCAAAGAGAAGTTTGTATCCATGTGTGTGAGTGTGAGTGTGGATGCATATGCGCTGATGTTATTCCATTATGTTTATTGGCACAGGTGCATGCTGCAGTGCCGGTCCGCCACTTTGAAGCCGCCAGATCAGGAAGCCGCCAGATCAGGAAGCCAAGAAAAAAAAAATAGGAGGGAGACTCTGATGAAAGAGAAGTGGAGGACCGGTGAAAGGTGCAGGTGAACGTTTTACTTTCACCAGATGGAATCAACGAGTGTGTTTTTTTTTTTTTTTTAGCCTTGTATCACACTTATTCTAACAAACGTCAGACTGCAGACGTTTCTATTAACATTCCTGGAGAATGGTTGCTTTGCAGCTCTTGGTGCTGCAGACCTGCCTTGTGTCCGTGTTCTGTCTATAGTCATTAGTGCGTCTAATAGTGTTTCTGTTTCGGACGGTAGCTCTGCTGTTTGACCCCCCCCACGCTGCGGAACCTCCTAATTGTGGTTAAATTGTGACGGGAAACAGATGCACCAAATTAGACTCCCATTGGGTTTAGGTAGAGGAAGAGCTGGGGAGTCTTTGGAGCTGGAGACGGAATATCTGTCCTGAACGCTGCAATCAAAATCACATAACTAGTCTTCGAGATTCAATTCTCCTTCCTGCATGGCAGTATTTATAGTACGTAGACTCTTCATAAATCTTGAAATGTAGCCATGGCTGTCGCAGCACGGTGACTGGCACCAGGAAGTGATTGGGCGGGCCACAGGAAGCCCTATTTTAGTGCTCGGTTTGTGCCGCATGGGGCTGTTTGAATTAGAGGACGGAAATAAATCCATCTGCAAGGACCAGAGTCAGGAAATGCTGCACAATGACACCATACATTAGCCACTTTTATCATATCTTGTCCGCTTAAAAAGTCTATGATTCATGGTGTCAGTGTGGTGGCGTGTGTGTGTGTGTCTGTGTGTGTGCAGAGGTTTGTGTAACTCTGCTTGTAATCACACCGTATCTCTCTGTTTGTTTGAAAGTGCAGATCTAAGGTTAACATCCCCAGATTACGAGAGCTGAGGACTCTGATTGCAATCTATGCTCGGCCTGAAACGCTTGTTAGCCTGTGGTGGACATAAACAAGAATGCTGTAACTTAAGCCACATCATTCACTGGAACTGAGTGATGTCATTTTCCAGAGCCAATACTTTGGGTTTTTTAAGCCATTTCTTTCACTTTCCCCCGTGCCCCTGCTGGAGTCTCCGTATCCTGGCCTCTTTTGTGGTGAGGGTTAACATACCAATGGCTGCTGGCACCAGCCGGTGCGGCCTCTGCCGGGTTTCCTGGTTCGCTTTTGTACCTAATTGCTCACCACCACATATGTGACAAACGACGCCAGATGCCACAATGGAGAACAATCCGGCACCCTAAAGATTTATTGGCTGCAGAGAAACAGTCGGCCATATTTATAGAAGCCGTTTTTTACTAGATCTGACTCCCCGGAGAGCGGAGAGTGACTGCACCAAGTGCCAATACAGTCTGCGGCACGTGTGAACCATTAAAGGGACCGGGATAACTCGGTCAGGTGTGTGGAGAGTGTGTGTATTTGTGAGTCTGAATAGAGAGGCGATAATTCAGAACATGTTAACTCAATTTAGGGGTGAAACCGTACACAAAGTCCTGTATGTTTTCGGTACGATGGGGAAAACAAAGTGACAAAATGATTTTCATTTATTTTGAAAAGGCCGTAAATTTTTATTTAAAACTATGATTTCTGTTCCGTATGTGCGAGTATTAGACACAAACTGTTTGGGTTACTGGGCTTACTGAAAGGATGTCACTATACCGAACGGTTCAATACGAACACGTGCCGTTACACCCGTTATTCAAAAAGTGAAATGGTTTCAATAAAAAATGTAAGTATTGGTAAAGGCATCAGTATGTTCAACCGAAATGCTTGCTGAATCAGTTCAGCCCAGCCTTAAGTAATATCGCTACTGAACACTAAAAGACCTTTTTCACAGGTGACATTTTGACTTGTCAAAGCAGAAAAAGCACAAGTGTAATGTAAAGGAATGTATAGGAATTTGTAGGGTGATGGCGTACGCTGTCGGTGTGACTGTAGGTGCAGACATCTAGATAGGCACGTGAAATGCCAATCATTCAACACAAATATACAGACACAAACATGGAGGGACACAGAAAAACCACACACCCTAACCCTTTAAGGGTGTGTGTATGTGGCATGTGTGTTCTTGAATTATCCATCTGAAACTGAAAAGTGCAGCACTTGTGGAGTCGTGGAAAGCTTTATTGCTCCATGTGTCTATTATCCATTCATTTCTGCACCTTATTTCTCAGTTTACTGTAAGTGTTGCCTGAGGTTAAGTCTCTTAGTGTCCAGAGAAATAAGAGGGAAACACATGATCTCTGTTCGCATACACAACAAAAGATCTGTGCTGCTGATTCCACCTCAGAGGCTGGCGAGGAGCCTCGGCCGTGTGCGGCGTTGGAACTGCGGGGCGGTGTGTTTGATGCCTCTCCTTCATCTCCTCCGTCCTGTCTCCGCTCCCTGAGGTATGCAGCCCAGGGCATTCTTGGCATCTACAGCTTGATGCTGCAGCCCAGATGAGTCCCGCTTTCTTAACGTGCTCCGCACACAGGAAATTAGTGAGGAGAAAAAAAAGCAGAGCTTACACTCAGAGACATGAGGCTGTTGTATTTTGAAGTTTACTTTGTTTTCCTTTTGAAGTTATTGTGAGGAACTTTTAACTGGTTATGAAACGGTCTCAAATTAACACCGATGCTTCTATATGACCTACATAAGTTAACGAGACATTGAGAGAGAAGATCAGATTCTGGTGAAATCAGATGACATCATGCAGGTTCAACAGAAACTCCTTCAGCTCAGACTCCTACGTCCGGCAGCAACCAGTCCACCGTGGATAGAGGCAGGTCTGGCTTTGCTGAATCCTTTGACCTGCAGTCGGACCTCAGGAGGGAGGAGGAGAGCTCAGCTCCCGGCAGCAGCAGCGTCTCCTCCTCTTCCTTCTCCTCCTCCTCCTCCTCCTCCTCAAGGAGCAGAGCTTCTCCTCTCTGGGAGCCGACACCAACACCACGCTGGTGTTGCTGCTGCTGGAGATCCCGGCCGTATTGCTGGGCCCGCTGGAGGGAAGGGGGGCACGGGAGAACCAGAACCAGGACTGAGAGGAGCAGACTGTCAGACCCTGCTGCAGTAAAATGAGAGGTTTTCTAAAGGGACTCTGGTGCTCAGAAACACTACCACTTTGGTCCACAGGGGGCGCCAAAATCAACACAAAATAAAAGTTTATTGTAGTAACTTTAAGTTGAATAACAGATTGGAGATGAAGTGCCGTAGTTATTGCACTCACTTTCCACGTACTTGATGAGGAGTCTACTGAGACAATGAAAATACATACATCCCATTTTTCCTGTGAATGCCTCAGAAAGTCATCTATGAAACTCATAAATGTCACTGACAGCGGGCTGTTGTTTTTTTCTCCAAATGTTTGTATGTGTGTGTTCTGGGAGTGCTGCGTCTGTAGTAAAAAAAAAAGAGAGAAACAGATTACAAGCATTGATGCCAATTCCACCAGAGTGATGAAAGCCTTCAGCGTAGTCCTCGATCACAGCACGGTAAATCGTCCCTCTCGACCTGCAGCTCCTGCCAAATGTTCTTCTTTCTTCTTCGCTGTCGGTGGTGTTAATAAATCATAAACTCACCACACAGGCAAAGAGACAGGATTGCTGTGCTATGGACACATAACCTCAGTGCTCCCTTTGCGACTGCATGTAGAAGTAAAAAATTCACTCTTGTTAAAGTTCCCAAAAAGCAGCACAATGTCTTAAACGGAACTTTCTTTTTTAATGCAGAGAGCATGAAATAACGTGGTGAAAATGTCTATTTCTTTGAGCAACAACCTGTTTTTAGTTCCCGACTGCCTTTGTGATTTAGTTTTAGTTTAGTTTTATAGTTTAATTAAAGCTTATCCATAACCCCAGTCGACAACCTCTGGTTCTAAAGAGTGAAGCCGATGCTTCATGTCTTAAACCTGCATTCTCTCTAATGTCCACCAGGGGGCGACTCCTCTAGTTGTATAGAAGTCTATGAGAAAATGACTCTACTTCTCTCTTGATTTATTCCCTCAGTAAACATTGTAAACATGAGTTTATGGTCTCAATCTCTAGTTTCAAGTCTTCTTCAATACAGCATGATGTTCATTTAGTAAATTATGGTCCATTTAGAGTCAAATAGACCATAAAGCAAGGTATGCTTTAGGGCTACCTTGTGAGGGTGTTTCCACTTAACGAAAGTTGTAACATTTATTGGTCGCCTAAAAAAATGTATTCAGCGATCGAACGCTGAATACAATTTCTGAAAAAGGAAAAAAAAATGTTTTCCCTTTTTCAGGCTTTCTTCTGTGTTTTTCATTGAGGTTCTAAGTCGAAAAGGTTGTTGGTCTTATTTATTGTTCCATAATTGGCTGTTGTGAAGCCCTTTGACATTGCAACTTTGATTTAGGACTGCATAAATAAACCTAGCTTGACACGGAATAAATCATGGACAATGGTTTGAGAAGATTGCCACAAGAACATTTTCAGAATTCCTGTTTTTGAACAGCATTTCAGCGGTATTTATTTCACTAGTTTTTTTTTTTTCTTTTTTGTTTGCTTGACTCATACTAGCAAAGCTCCAGGAATGTTAATGCTGTCGACTTGTCCAATACCTTGGTTTATGACCAAGTATCAGGAAGACTAAAGGCATTACCATCCACCTCAGCTGTACTTTGAGCCCTGTGCTAATAGAGTGCTGCAGGAATGAGTCTTAAAACCTGGAAATGAGTCAGCATTTTTGTGCTTCTGGATCCCTCGTCTCAAAGTCAATGAGGTTTTTTTCATGTGTTTTGGTTAGACGCCTGAATTAAGGTCTGGGGTCAAGAGATTTTAACTTTTTTTATATAAGATTTGTCAGTAAATACCTCTCTGGTGAATTTAGAAGCTTTTACATGTCCTAGAAAAGGGGGTCACTAACAAGAGACACTAATAAACGTCATCACGCCGACTTTACAGCCTCATTGTTGTGTAGTTTTTTTTATTGCCTAACGTTAGTTTTTTTTTTTCTGCTGATTGTATTTGCTCATTGTTTATTTGTGAAGATTATTTAGCTGAAAATAACATTTAAGTATCACATTTGTGTTTGACACAAAGCTTATTATCTGCAATAATCCAAACGGAAAATAAATCCCATTTGCTTTTTGTCGAGGGAACCAGTGCGATGCTAACTTCCTACAACTTGCCCACAAAAATATGTCCTCCCTGCAAAACTCTATTCATAAATGTTGCGACTATGTGAAACTCATTGTCTTTTTACATGTTTGATTTAACCTCACTTCATTGCTGACAGTGGAATATACTGACAAGGGGCATTCAGTTACTGTATGTCTATTTCAGTATCTGCTCTTCAAGTATTTTCTGTTTTCAATTTCTCTCTCACGCTCTGCATAGAGAGACCATTTATCATCAACCAGTTAGCTCTTTCTGTTCTGGGAGACTTAAAGTAAGTGGCTGGGTGTTTGGAGTTTTGTTGTTTTTGACTGACACTCCAAAGAGCTTTTTAGTCAAAAGCTTTCTTTTTTGTTACAGAGACGGGCCAGGAGAGACCAGTTGGCACCAGTCATTGATGCTGTGGAAAAGTGGAAACGTCTTGTGATTCCTGGTGCGCGGTCTCATTGTAAATGGTTGTTGCGCACCGTGTCGGGGTGGTTCAGAGGGCGGGGACCCTGGCACCGATCGCAGTTAACTCACTACAGAATCGGCTTAGAAAGGGAGCCAAGCTGTGGCTGGAGAACCAAGCTGGTCGCCCTCATGAATTCCTCATCTATGATAGAGTGAAGGAGGAAGGGGCACGGGAGTCAGTAGGCATCTGAAAGACGGAACAGAGGGAAGGATTTCTTTCAGTTTGAACCATGTATTCAAATCCACCGCGATTTGATTGGTTAACTGTCAGATTTGGGCAGGGTTAATCACAACTCACACATAGTTTCGTCTATCGTTTTTTTACTACCCACTTTCTGGAGAAAATTTTTAAAAAGCACCTCATGAACTGCTGGGCTTGGTCTGTTAGTCTAACTTTGAGTTGGCCTTTACTGTTAATGATAGTTGTTACCCTTTCAATGTGCCTGTGAATCGAGGTAAATGTTAAAGCAACGTACACCAAGTCCAGTAGTTTATCACAGTGAAATAATGCTGGGTGGGATTAAACGTTTAACACCCCGTTCTGCAGGCTGCAGCTGGGTTCTCCTCAACAGATGACTGATATTCAAGGATATGGGCAAGGAAAGTCAATGATGGCTTTAGTTTTGTGAGTTTATGACCCTTTAAAGTGTTCACCCCACGTGAACCGTTAACAACCCCCCACCCCTCCCCACCCCCCTGTGTGTGTGGGAAAAATACACACACACTTCAATTTGCACAAATGAGGGCGCTCACACAAACACACACACACGCACACACACACCACAAAGTTGTGAGGGTGATTGGCTCATTCCTGTTGTTTTCACCACAAGCCACAGGAAGGAGAACAAATACAAGAGCACAAGGCTGCTATTGTGTGCTCCGGCCTCTACCACTGATAAGAAGACGGATAACAGGCGAAAGATAACTAAAGCCTATTTATTGGAATGATATGTTCTATGTAGTCTGATAACCCAATCTAAAAGTAAGTTCTGACCTTTTGCGCTATACTTCGTACAATAGTTAGGACCAACACTTCTTCACCCACTTCATCCTGAACCCGCTGACCCTAAATTGACCAAATACTGTAGGAACCCTGCTTCAAGTCTCTCCAAATAACAATAATATCTCCTCCTCATGTGTGTCTATTTTGCTTTTGGAGAGCTTACAGAGAGAGTGAAAAAGAAAAGAAAAAAGGTACAGCCCACGTCTTACGCACATGGAGAGAGTTATGCCCGTTCACACACCCTGCAGTGCTATCATAAGACACATCAGGCTGGTGTGGAATCTCTGGGAGAAAACAAAACACACAACCTGTACAGAACATACCAGTCTGAGCCGCGGATACTGGGCGACTGAGAACCAATAATATTTAGCCCCACTATATACCCAAAGATTTGCTTTTGTTGTAACCGCGAGCACTGTTTAACCTTTTCTTGTTTAAGGATAGGGATACAAAAATGATCACCAGTAACTAATTAATTCATATTTTGCGAAGATTATAACCCCTGAATCCCTCCTTTAGCACATAAAGAAAACAGCAAAACGTTTTCATATTTACAGCTGAATTTAATCAAGAAGCAATCATTACTTGAGGGCACACATTTGTGTATTATAACTAGATGAAAAAAGGGACGACGACGTATTGGGGCCATTGTCGTAAGAAAAAGTTAAATTAAAGAGCCGGGTGAGGGAGGTAATATATATAAAAAAAAAGATAAAAGTTGTACATTTACAGAGATAAAAGTGTCATATTTGTGAGAAGAAAAAAAATCTAAACATTTGCGAAATTATAAAGCCATCCATTTATGAGTAAAAACTGAAAAATAGTGGAGCGTAAAGCCGTGGTGACGCCAGCCATCTGAATTTCGTTGCTCTAAAGTCGCGTTATTATGGTACAAACGGCCTCTGAACGAGGCGAAGGTCCTGAAAGATACATAAACACGTTTTCTTTCGTGTTCTTTCTGTGTTCTGTTATGAACATAAATAAAAACTAATATTGTAGAAGTTAACATGACTGCTTGTGTTGAACCAGATTATGGTGTATTATGTCCTCAAGAGTTTTCTTAGGGAGGCGGAGCCGATTAGGAGATGGATGGATTGGAGAGTCGCTACAATATAATATATTTTGCACTCTGCGGTGTTTAACGGTGGCATCTGTGGTGTAATGAGGTTGATCCAACTTTGCAAAGTGAAGCCATGTGGTTCCTTAACAACAATAAAAAAATGTTCTCTTAAATGTATGATTTAATTATCTCATAGAATTTGCCACTTTAATCTCAGAGAATATCCTTTTTTTCTCATACATTTACGACTTTAATCTCGGATATTCTAAGTATTTTTTTCTCCGAGCTCTGTAATTGTTATCATTTAACCTCAGTGGCCCTAATACGCCGTCGTACTTTCTATCTCACAGGGCAAAATAAAATAAAGATAAGTATATACGAACACTGAGTTCATTCAAGAACATTTTAGAAAATGTGGGGGAGAAGTTGGTGAGGTCAATCCTTCTCGGCTACCTTTTTTCTTTTATCGATGAAAAAACCTGAACAGGTGGAAGTTGACATCACCAATACGAACAACTCCACCCTCGCATTTATACGTGCTGCTGCATAAACAAGAGGTTAACACTGGGGCCTGTGTTCAGTAAATCTATGTTGAGTAAAGTTTCTGCCACTCATCTAGATTTATCGTCATTGTGAGGAGGGTGAAGTAAGAGCCTCATACAGTGCATGCCTTGTGCTGCAATTAACGCAGACTGTTTACCTTCTGGCAATTCTGGCTAAGCTTAAATGGTGTGTGCATGTTTGTGCACGTACATGCACAAGTCCATGGGTGTTTAATGTCTCTCTCTCTGCACGCTCGTGCACGTGCCCGTGCACGTGCTAGCCAGTGCGTGCGTGTGTGTGTGTGTGTGTGGTGTATGTGTGTGTGTGTGTGTGCACGCCCGTCACTCAGCCTTCTTCAGCTGGGCAAACCTGGAGGGGTTGCGTCACCGGCCGAGAAAAGAGCAGTCCTGCCCAGTAAACTAGTCTTTAATTGCTTTGCAACTGAGAACACATTGCTGAGGGAAACAAGGGGCTCATTGTGAACGCATGTTCATCTCAACACACCTCATATTTTCTGCAGACCCCTACCCCCTCCCAGCTCTGCAGCATTTTACAATAAAACATAAAGCTGGCAATTAAAGTACTAAGTGTTTGCATGCACGGTCACATGCAGACTCGCTTAACATGTGTGTCTATGCGCTGACGTATCCCAACGGCAGGTCGAGATGCTGTATGCAACAGTATCTGAGCGCTGAGGATTGATGTGAAGTCTTGCTGGAGGATGAAAAACAACATTGTGCTTCTGTGCTTCACTCTGAAAGAGCCGTGCATGATGAGGTATTAAGAATGAGTGAGATGTGTGTGTGTGTGTGTGTGTGTGTGTGTGTGTGTGTGTGGGTGTGGGTGTGCGTGTGCGTGTGCCTGTGTGTGTGTCTCATGATGGATCTGGGTTGGGTGGTGGTGGTCTGGCTATGATGTAAACCAGATGTGGACTGGATGCAGACTATCGTACCCACAGGAGGGAGAATGAAGCCTGTGCGTGTGTGTATGTTGGTGCATGCATTGATTACAAATCCAGTGTGATTTTGCATTTTCTTTTGGGGATTTTTTGCAACCACATTTGGCAGAGCTTGCTGGCATATTTGAGCTCATACTTCATATGACTGACCCATAAATCATACAGATCTCCATACTGCTGTTGTTGTAAGGGCTCAGCAGTTTGAGAACACAGACATTATTTTGCTCATTTAAAAACCGCTTTAGATAAACTATGTCAATACATGGTGATACTGTTTAACCTGTCAACTGACTGTACTTCATGTCAGTTGATGTAGAGATTAAGACAGCGCGATCATGAGATTTTTTTAAACACTTTTTTCAGGAGGGTCACTGGAGAAAAACATCTGATATGCTGAATATAATTTCATAACAAAACTGACTGACATTCTTTGCAGAGCTTCTAAATTAGCGAAAATCTAATCTTCTCTGAACAGAGTACACTGGGTTGTGTGTTCAATGTGTATGAGCACCAATACAGTTGCCAATCTATTCAAATTTGTTATATTTTTAGAGAAAAACTGTTGGGAGAGATATAATAGACTCATTCAAGTGGTCAGATGTTCTCCACTCACAAAAAAAGAACAAGGATGGCATGGTTGAATTGGGATGGATGTAAAAAAAAAAAGAAAAAAAAAAAAAAGAGTTCAATGATCAAACTCTATGTAGATACTCTATCTCTTATTTCGAGTCTCTGACCTTATCACTCTACTCCAAGCCAATCTCTTCTTGCCCCTTCTTCCACTGGTCACCTCCGACTACTGAAGAAAATATACTGTGATGAGAATTGTGATGGATAAATCTGAATTCACATGTCAAACCTGGCTGAGAGAAACCAGAGAGCTGCATTAGAGCGGCCTCTTTTTATGAAGTCTTATGTAGAATTGGTAATAAGCAGATGACCACAAGTGTATAGATATGGGCTGGTTGTACAGACATGGACTCGGGTCACATGACAAATGTGACAACTTTAGACTCAACTTGACAAATTCCAAAAAAGACTTGCAACTCGATTTGGACTTTTACAACAAAAATTACCTCAGCTACTACCAGGGACAAACCAGGAATGACTTGAAAATACTTGATAACTTACCCGCAAGCCCAAAGATGAAAAAAGTATGTTATTTCAAAAATGTCCTTCATTTCCTGAATCTACTAACGTTAACGCTATTTCCCTTGACAAGGAGACACCTAATTTACCCAAATCCACTTTGTTTGAACCAATCCGACAGTGTCCAATCGAGTTGGAGGAGGGAACCAGTTGTAAAAATTATACCAAAGATAATTTTGTTTGCGTACTTGAACTATGTGGTGGTGATCAGAAAAACTAATTGATATGCCCTAACGAGCAGTAGAGTAGTAACATTATGAAGCGTAGCGAGCCCGAGTAAAATTCAACAACGTAATGCTTCATCCGCACACTTGTCACGGCGTAGGAAAGCACAATGCTATCGCCAGAAGAGTGGCAATTTAGTTCGGCTAATTTTCCTGTAACCAGTGCAGCATTAAAGCATGGTGGAATTAGCTAGCTAAATTGCAGACGGCCATTTAGTTAGCTTTCTTGTTAATGCCACCATGCTTTAATGCTGCACTTGTGACAGAAGATTTGCTGAACCACTGGTGTGCAGCAGCCGCACTGGGTCCAACGATCCCTCGCCTCACTCCCCGCCAATACAAAGAAGGACAAGCTACCTTGCTAACTAGCCAGCCATCCAGCACCGGAGCTGTGTAAGCTCTCTTCCCGGCAATTTGCGACAACACTTTACGGCCGCACTAACGTTTGTTGTCCCCATAGCAACTAACACGAATCGGCTGTTTCTTTTGTACTAGTCAAATGACCGGGGAAAACAGTTCAATGTCTGTTCTACTCTTATTCTATAACTATGTAAACGGTTGCCTCACAATGCAAATGGCAGCATTGGATGCAGTAAAACAAAATCCACTTTCGACATTCTTGCCTGGTGATATTGGTGCAAAGAATTGGTGCCAGAATTGTAAATGAAAAAAAAACACCAGAAAGCGCATCGATATCTTGTTTACTACCCAGTGTGAGAAACAAAAAATCAAGTGTTTAAACAAAGGGCCACAAATAATAGCAAACAACGACCAGCTTTCTCATCTCTCCCCAATGAAACCACCAGGAAGTTTACAGATCATCTCACAGCAAACACTGGGACTCTGTTTTAGCAGCAGTTGTCACATTCTCTCAGCCAAGATGCTGCTGCCACCACAGAGTCAATGAGGTGCCTCTCTGTCTCAAACACATGTGGCTCTCTGTAACCCATTCACCCTTTTTTTTACACTTATTTGAACAGACCCGGACAGACGGTAAACACCGGCATACCTGACATGGAGCGACAACGACATCGAGAAGTGCTTTGGGACTGGGAGAGAAGAGGAAAAAGTGACTATTGTGAATTCGAGTGTACACTCTGAAAGGCCATTCCATTCCCACACCTACATCTTTATGAGTTCATATCCTCCTGGTCCTATTGTGGAAAAAAGTAGCTGTTTCCATCACAGGAGGGCCCCTTTTGACCCCTGTGAAAATCCTGTGTTTGTCCCCTTTCTTTGAGGGTCTGTTCCACAATGGTGGATTGAGTGGTCTTTTTGGTGTGATGTTAAAAAAAAAACATCACCCTCTTTCCAACTGAGCTCCGCCCACATCAAACCAGGGAGAAGAGTGTAAAGAAAAAGTACAGTAATCTTGTATGTGAAATAACCAAAATTGTTCTAACTCTAGTGAGTTTGTGAAGGGTCCCATCAGTCACTCACAGTCAGAGGCTGATTGAGAAAATATGTTTACAGGCCCTTTGGAGTGTAACTTCACTCCCAGGTCTGAACCATAGACTGTATATAAGAACTGGACGTAGTCATCGTGACGTCACCCATTGGTTTGTGGACTGCCGTTTTGAAGCCTCGAGTTTGGAGTCACCATCTTGGATTACGGCTGTCACCATGTTGTCTTTTCTGCACCCAATGAACGGAAGTTACCACGTTTGGAATGCGGAGGAGTGACATAGAGATGCCGTATACATACGTATCTGGTAGCAGCAGCAACCTGTCAATCACAGTAGCCCCGCCCTAAAGCATACCCTGCTTTATGGTCCATTTGACTCTAAATGAACCATAATTTACTAAATGAACATCATCCTGTATTGAAGAAGACTTGAAACTAGAGATTGAGACCATAAACTCATGTTTACAATGTTTACTGAGGGAATAAATAAAGAGAGAAGTAGTCATTTTTTCATAGACTTCTATACAACCAGAGGAGTCGCACCCTGATGGACATTAGAGAGAATGCAAGTTTAAAGAGACACTTCCACATTAGCTTCACTTGGCAGAGCCGGAGGTTGCCGCCTAGTCTGAGCCTAAGTCCACCTACTGCATACTTTTGAATAAAAAGGCTTCGACGTGGGCAAACGGCTGAGAAATGAAAACACGCCCAGTTCCGTAAGACGAAAGCCTCGACGCAGGCTCGACAAATATGACAGCTATAGCAGCTTGGAAAATAATAGCAATATGAGACATTGAATTTCACGAGACAAAAATTACACCCCGTGATTCCTCCGGCTCACTCCCCACCGCTAGGAGACTACTGCAGCGGGCGGTGAGCGGGCTCCAGAGACAGAACGTAGCGGCTGTAGCAACTTCAATTCAACCAGCGCTAACCATTAGCACATCCGTCTCCGGAGATGCTTGTCTGCTCTCCTCCCGGTTGTAGTCTCCTAGCGGCGGGAAGCAGAGACCTAGCTCTGCCGCTGACCACTAGCCCGCTGTTCTGCTAATTTTCTGAAACCAGTGTAACGTTAGCATGAAAACATGGTGGAATTAACAAGCTAATGTGAGCCAGCTAACTAGCCAGCCAGTAGATGAGTAAAACCAAACAACGTAATGCTTCATGTACACACTCTTGTCACAGCGTAGGAAAGGTAATCAGTCATGAACATGATAGATTAATTTCCAAGCACAGAAAGTAAAGAACAGACTTGTGCTGTGATTGTAAAGCTACACTGTAGTTACTGAAAAAGTAAAAATATTTGATCTGATTATACGTTAGCATTATTTTATTTCATGACGTAGATTAGTCCCAAACAGTCGACTCTATCTCAGAACTGGCGATGAAAGATTTAAAACAGTAGATCGCGTTTTGAGCCAATTTTCAACCATGAAATAATTATTTTTATAAAAATAAATATCTATATTAACACCAGCATTGATGTGTTTGATCACAGCAAAGTCATGTAATTTAGTTTACAGCTGACAATACACATTTAAGTCTTTGATTAGAAATCAAACTCAACATGTGCCTTGTCCGTTCTTGTGATTGTGGGCTTTCTGTGCACTCCGTGTGAAATCTTACCGTCCCCAAGGCAAAAACAGAATACTTCCTCTCTCTCTTGTTTAAAAAAACACCAGTGGGTCTTTAATCCTCGTGGAGTGCAGAGAGTGGGTAATTTATCACCATCCATCTTGGTACTGTTGTATTTGGAGACCTGATTTTACTGCTGGTATCGCATGTTAACGAGCAGATTTTATAGTGGAAGGGATGGAGGGTGATACCACAAAGGAATTAACACAAAAAGTGGCTTAATTTGCAAAAAATCTTCTTTTAGTTTGTTTTTTTAGGTGGTTTTAAATAAACATGCATCAGTAAAATGTAAAACCTTACAGCTGACTAGCCTCGCTGGCTGGCTTTCGCATATCTTTGACACTTGGAATTACTTTTTTTGTACATTTGCACCTTGTGAATTGACACTTTGCAAAGTCCCACCCTCAAATGCAGACCGGCCAATCACAGCGTAGCATTAGCCCGCTCTGACCAGGGTCCGACAGCTTTGCTCCATGAATTCCCATCAATGGTTTCAGATGTTCTTCATGATCGGGCTGGTTTATTATATTTGGAGCTTGTCGTGGTTAAACATTTTGTCATGGTGATACTCGTTACCCGGAGATGTTGAAAGGAGATATACGTTTCTAAAACGTTACGTGTAAAACAGGGTTGTTCCTTAGTTTCATTATCTTCTGGCTGGATCTCCAGGTGATGTGATGGTTCACTTTGACATTGTGATCTGTAGCTTTAGCTTCTATCTTTATCTTTTAATTTATTTCTACTGTTGAATCAGTTTGACCTCCTGAATATATCCTTCAAACACGTATTGTGGAACCTGTTTTTTCGAAAATAAATCTTATATTTTTTCAGGGAGTGCAGTTAGTGACAGTGTGGGCTCCATGATTATGTAGCTCTAACAGCTTGACGGAGTAGCAGCAGGGGGGACGGTGCTTAATGAAGTGTCAAATGGGAAATAAATGACGGCTATTCGCCTTGTCGTCATTTTCTTTTATGAAGAGTGGGTCGTTTCCCGTGTCAGTACAGTAAGAAAGGATCCAGTGTCCTTCTCATTGCTAAGTAGCTGATGTCACCAAACTGGAATCCGTCCATTTTCTCAACCTCCCCCTCGATATGTCTGAGCCCTCTGTGTCTAAATCTGATAATAGTGTGTCCAGTAAAAATCCTGGAGAAGATGGGGATGGGTCACGGAGGGGTTAGGGCAATGAAACTAATTGAGGGGTGTCCATTTTCGCTAAATTGGATTCATTAACTTGGCCTCTCATCACGACAGGACTGTGTGGCTCCTATCGTTCACTAGGGGCTAAAAGGGAAAAACTGGACACAGGCTGTATGTCACTTGGAACAGGATATGACATCCTGGGTCCAAAAACCATATAAAGTTGAGGAAATTGCACATTGTGCAGTATAATAGTTTTGGTCACTGTATTCCGTATAAAGGCCAAAGTACAATAATAGCCAATGCTCAAGAGGCTTTCGACTTAAAAAAAGATTTTTAAAAAGTTGCATGAATTTTATCTCAGATTTCACAGTATGGAATCAGTCAAGAGCAGATAAGGATATTTATTTGAAAATACTCACAGATGTAGCATAAAAGACATGAAGTCCAATATTGGCAGAGTGACCATCTTTTCTACATGAAACACGAGGGATATGAACAACAGGAAGAAGAGGACAAATGGAGCTAACTACGACTCATGAGCCAACAAAAACGGTTTTCACTTGCTAATAATTCAATCAGAAAATATTTTTTTTTGTCTTACATTGAATATTCCATAAGTGTTGATTCCTTCAGTGACAATTGTTTTATTTCATGTTTTATTTGAACTGGTTGTTCTTTAAGGCCCTTGTGATTCTATTTAATGCTATAAATCATCATAAACTAACGCTTAGAGATTCACAGATATCTCTCGTTTTTTTCCCCTTCACATCTGGCCACGTTGCTGGGACAGACATCTGCTCTATATCGTGCCAGTCACGTCTGTGAAAGAATGATATTTTAATGCAGTGCTGTCTGCCAAAATAGACAAAGATTTAGAAAGGGTTTCTTTTTCACCGTCTCCCTGATTTTGCGAGGTGACAGCTTCTGGAGCGCCGTGATGAATCTTCAAGCAGGAGGCTTAACACTTCAGCAGCTTCACACACCATAGATCTATCTTTGAATCTGTGCACCATAAACAGAAGAACGGAGCCTTAACTGTTCCCTATCACGGTGCATACCATGGAATAAGGATGTAACGAACCATAACTAAAATAAATATCTAAATCTACCATCTCCGTGGCTGTTTGAGCACTTGGTCTGAAATCTACGTCTTTGGAAACTCTGCTCAAACTGTGTTTTTCTCTCACACTGACCTATAAATGAAGAGTAAACAAAGCAGGGGTAAATGGTGCACCGTCCTCATGCTGATGTGAAGGACACCGTCCAAACAAAGAAGGCCTTTCAAACACCTGCTTCTTCCTTTCATGTCTTCCTTCTCTGCTTTTTTAAATCAGACACACTCAGGCTACATCCACACTAATACATTTTCGCTTTAAAACGGAGTTTTGAAACAAAAATGATCTTCGTCCACACGGCAACCTTTGAAAACGCATATCACATGACTATTCGCGTACACTGGGCATGCACGTGACGGTGTAAACAGGAAGCAGATTTTCTTCACACTGCAGTTGGTTTAGTTACAGAAAATACTACGGAGGAAGAACGGCAAAGGAGAAAAGAGGGACCAGAGATTTCTTCGCTTTGACCGACGATGAGGTCGAACTGTCACTCAGTCATCTGATCGGGGCGTGACGAATCAGGGAAGGACACGTCGTGACTGCTAAGACTCAATTAAGTAGTGAATGTGGGTGTCTCCTTCATCGTTTCCAAACTTCTCCGTTTATGCCCGTCCACACAAGAACGTAACACCGGAGTTTTCAAACGTACCCGTCCTCGGAAGCGTTTCCAGACTCCTCCGTTGTTCGGTGGTCTGAAACTCCGGCGTAGTGCGGACGCTCCGTAAGAACGTAGCAAAAGATATGCGTTTTAAAATGGAAACATAGTAGTGTGGACACGGCCTCAGTCTAGAAGTCTTAGTCGTGTTTCCCCTTTAGACATTGTCCTCTTGAAAAGATACAATTGTGATCCAGCCAGAAGTTACATTGGTGTCTTGGTCGTATCAGAATTTACAACAGCAACATGTCAAATAATGTAAAAAGAAGCTGCAGTTTCTCATAAATCTTTCTGTATATTTCAGACCCCAAAAGTGCTCAAACCGTGCATGGAGATGGTAGATCTATCAACCAATGTGTGTAGGTCTTTTTTATTTTATTTTTATGGGATGCATCGTAGGATGAAAGTCTTGACACCTCGTCGGTTAATGCTGCACAGATTCAAAGATCAGCATGTTAATTTTCATGAATACTTTGCAGAGGCAAAGTGAAATTGCATCGTGACAACAAATTTGCATCGCTTAACAATTTTCAACCGCCTAGCTGACTCTCAATTCGCAAAGAAAAACTGGAGTCAAAAATGGAGGGAGCTGTGCTGCACCTGTAGACTGTATAAAATATGGACGTCAACCATAAGTTTATGAAGAGGTTTAATGGGCAAAGAGGTGGATCCTTGTGGAGCTGAATCGGCACGGTTTGACGCAGCAGAGCAGACAGTTAGCAGCTAGCAGCCTGAGACGACACCCACTTCTCACTCAAAGAGGCCACACCCCCAACTTTGCCTAACTTTAATTAAGCCTGATTAAGATCTAAACAGGTGAGTTTTATAAAAATGTACCTCCTCACAGTTTTCACGAACGGGGACATTAGCTTTAGAGACCAAAACAATGTTTTGTAGCGGGCTGCAAGTCTCTTTATTTCTGCTGTAAAGTTGGGCATTTTAACATGGAGGACGATGGAGATTGACTCGCTTTTTGGAGCCCGTCCTTAAGTGGCCGAATGAAGATTTGCAGTTTCTTTTTTGGCTTCATTTCTCAGCAACCGGAGTTTGGCTGCTTTGTTGCACCTTTCCAAGCTTTCTTTTACGTTTTGTGACAAGTGTTCCATTTTGCCACCAACAAAACCAGTTGCGACAGACTTAACGGAAGTCACAAAAGGTGACGACATCCAAAAACTACAACGTATTGAGGATGTGCAAATTGATTTAGCTCTGCCACACTTTCTGACGTAACACCAGGATTGCCAATAGATTTTTGGAGATTGGAAAAAAGGGAAGGAGGTTTAGTTTCTTCTCAAATAAACTTTTAAACAAAAATGTTCCCTAAAAAGATTGAAAAAACCCCATCAACAACAATCTCATCTCTCTGTGGTTGGACATATTGTTAGGCCTCAACAGACATTAATTTAGACACCGATCAGACACTGACGCTATCTTATTATAGAAACTGAATTAATTTGCGTAATTCCAGGGGCACAAGCCTCCTGGAACACACAGGAGGCAGTTGAGCGTGAACTCCAGAGCTACACGGGAGCGCAGCGGCCAAGACGTACGCAGGGGGTCGCGGGGTGTGGATCGCGACCGAAGCTGTGGCTGGGATTTTTAATGAATGACCGCGGCGAGGCGAGGAGGAGGTCCATTGTGTCCAGAGCTGCAGCGTCTGAGCCGGGCCGCGGGTACGCACATGGCGCTGCACACCGGGGGCGTGCGCTCTGATGTACAGCTGCTCCTGGAGCAGATGGAGACCGGAAAAAAAGAAAAAGGAAGAGGGTAAATAAATAAAAAAATCATTAAGGGATTAAAGAGACAAAAAAAATAGTATATTGTTGGAGATCAGAGCAGGAAACGGGATGTTTTTTTTGTTCTTTTAAATCGTATGTGTGTGTGCGTGTGTGTGAGAAAGAGGGAAAGAGTCCCCCCAGATCATACTAGCAGTCGGTCCTCCCCTTGTGCAGAGAGGCACAGCCGAGGCTGGAGTTGGGGTGGGATATGCAAATGCGGGGCGTCCGTCTGCCTGCCCCTTCAGAGGCAGCGGAGCAGCACGCCGCTTCTTGCACGCACGCACGCACACACGCACGCACACACACACACACACACACACACACACACACACACACACACACACACAAACCCTCACTCATGCAGAGAGAGTGCAGATAACTTGGAGGCTCAGGTCCTGCATGTGTATACGGAGCTCTTCACCCTCCTCCTCTCCGCTATCCCGTTCTCCTCTTCCTCTTCCTCTTCGCCCTCCTCCTCCTCCTCCTCCTCCTCCTCCAGCTCACCTTTGTGTTGTTTTCCTTGCACCCCTCCACCCCCTTTTCTTTTTTTTTGTTCTTCCTCTCCCCTCCCTCTTCAGCCTCACTCGTTATTTCCCCACTCCGCTCCGGCCGATGCGCTCAGACCGCGGCGAGATGCTGCAGATGATGCTACAGCTGTTCGGGCTCCATGTCTCCTCCAGGGCCCGCTGAGGAGGACGAGACCGCGCGTGAGCCCGGCGGGGTGGGGGAAGAAAAACTTCCAACTTTGACACTCTGAGGAAACTATCACGCTTTTTCTTCTTCTTCTTCTTCTTCTCTGCAATTTTCAAAGGAATAAAAAAACAATGAGGACCAAGTTGTGTCCTGCGGCTGCACAGCTCCTTCTCTTCGGCGCGCTGCTGTCTGTGGTGGACGGCAAGGGGACTTTCTACGGGGGCCACGTCAATCCTTTCTATGGGAACAGATACAACCTGTACAAGGCTGGACTCAACCCCCACCATTTACCAAACAAGCCCATGACCCGTCACAAGTAAGTGTTTCTGTTTTTTTGTTTTGTTGTTGTTTTTGGGACGTTTTTATTCCCTTTTTTCCCACGCTGCAGGGAATTGAATTAAAAAAGCGAGTATGGACCCACCTCATACTGTACCCCCCTCCCTCCAGAGAAACACATGTCACCAGAAATATGGTTTTAGTTAGGACATCGGCTCGGTAACAGATCCCTGAATTGACTCTCTGTTTCTCCCTCACTCGCTCACCATCAGCCCTTCTCTGTGGTTCACACCTAAAAACATCTGTGGCTGCGCATAAACATTATAGAGCAACAATGACATGAAAACAAAGGCGTCATTATGGTCGTTATGGTACAGCGATGGAGGGGGTGCTGAGTTGATGACAAGAGTATTGATCCTACACTGCTGCTGTGTGTGTGTGTGTGTGTGTGTGTGTGTGTGTGTGTGTGTGTGTGTGTGTGTGGTATCGGGAGGAGGGCTCAATTATAGAAGAGAGACTTCCAGTACAGCTGACAGTATATAGGAGCAGTACAACTAATCTCAGATCAATACTTCAGCAATAACACAGCTTTGCTTGTTTTATTTTATCGTTAACTCTTACAGTATCAACAAGTAGAGTTGAAGGATCTTATTTTTACTTTTAATAAGGGCAAAAAAACAAAAACATTGTGTTTCATGCACAGGTCAATTTTTTGCTTCAATAACTTCCAAAACATTCAAAATACACATTCAGGTGTTTATTTTACTAATTTCTTTGCGCCTGTAGTCTACTAAATTCACCAAAAGTTACTGTTAGATAATGCCTCATTTGCATATGGAAATATAGCATTTCATATAATATATATATTTTTTACCCTATTCACCTGTCGTGTCTTCAAAATGTCTTAAATTTAACAAAACATCTCTTTTAAGGCCGTTTCCTCTAAATGAGTTTTTTCTCAGACTCTGATCCAGAAATCTCCTCTTCAGTAGCTCTTACATCCACCAAACTTTACACTTTCATTCCTCTCTATATTCTGAAGGTTTCTACAGAGGGGTTTGTTCAGATATCAGTAATAGTCTGATTTATACAACATTTTATTACTAAAAAACATGGAGAAATGGATTTTTAACAGTATTTTCTGATTTACGGAGTGACACAAAGAGATATGTAAAAGCCTTTGACTCTAAAATGTCAACAAAATGAAACAAGAATTTTTAACCTGGCTTTATCCAATGTTCAGATTTCTGTTCTGGAAATGTATGAAAATCTGCACATATATAAATAGATAATGCCCCATTTGCATATTTAAACACAACATTTTAGAAAACTTACAAAAAGTAAATTGTCTTAATGTCAGTAATCAACTGGGGCGGTTTCATGATATCTATTAATAAGTTATATTGTTCACCTGTAGCATCTCTCCTTCATGCTAACGTCAAACCACATCCGCAGATGGGATTAACAGTTTGAATGCCACGAAGCTGTGAGATGAAACACAGTCTAATGGTTGTACTTTTCCTAGAGAGAGATGTCTGATGTTTTCGTCTGCGGGGCTCTTTTCGGTTTTCTCCTCCCTTTTTTCCCCTGTCCCTTTTGCTCGGCTTCCCCCGAGAGCCGTTATGTCTTTGGACAGCTCCCCCAGCTACCTGCTGCTTCACTCAAACTGCCACAGGACCCGGCTCAGTATGCCATGTCCCCTCGCCTCCTGGGCAAAAGGCTCTTCAGCATCCCTCGCCCATCCATCTCCACCTTTTTTAAGCTTGGTTCATGGTCGCCATAGTGATGCCGGCGTGAGGGCTTAAAAATCTATTTTTGAGTAAATATTTTGCAGCCAAATATTTTTTTACAGGATATTTTTTTTAAAAGTTATATATATATATATATATATATATATATATATATATATAACTTTTAAAAAAATATATTTATATAGTTTATATAGTTATATAGTTATATAGTCTCCTTGCCTTTATTGCCAGTCAACATTCGTCTACTATCCGGGCACTTCTAATAAGCCACTTATCTCTCGCTGCCTTCATTGTCTGAAATGCATCGTATTGTTCTTCATATCTGACATCTTAAACCTTCCTGTACGTGTCTTCTGGTGGCGAATGACAGTGGCATCAATTTTATTTTTTTTGACAGTGACACCAAAGAAGGTTTATGCCAAATCCATGTCCAAGCCTGAATCTACAAAATGTATGGATTAACCAGACGTTCTAGGTCGCTCTTTACAAAACCAGCTGATCAGTAACAACAGATGGTCGGTAATTGCTGGTAGCTGGCGGTATTCTCCCACGTGTGTCTGCGTCCAACTATAGCGTTTATACAAGAGTTGCTGACCCACCTTGGACACAGTGGGCCCCGGGGACGTGTCAGTGTCAGACCACCGCTACAGATATATGAGCTCAGTTGTTGTCGGCCTGACTGGTCGGTGGAAAGAAAAGAAGAGACACACCTGCTATAATGTGTGTGTGTGTGTGTGTGTGTGTGTGTGTGTGTGTGTGTGTGTGTGTGTGTGTGTGTGTGTGTGTGTGCGTGCGTGTGTCCATATACGTGTGGGTGTTTGTGTGAAGGATTACACTCCTTTTTACAGCTTGTAAATACAATCTCTTGTTTCTAGCTGACCGCAGAGTCACACGGATTAAAGAGAGATATCTAAAAATTCTCAGCTGTTGGAGTTCATAAAAAGAAAAAATGTTTCGCTTTGTGTTGAATTATCTGTGTTTTGGCAGCAAAGCGAGCCATTTAATTTCACAGTCATTCCTCTCGCTCAGTGTCCTTATATAAAAAAAGACAGTTACATTCTGTAGCTGCCACAGCTTCATTGTATAGAAGCCTATATGGGCCATGAAAACTGTGCATGTGGGGCTCAGTGCAGATTTAGATTTAGATTCAGTGTTTTCGGTCAAAGGCTTCGTCAAAGTGGCAAATATTAATTCAAAGAAATTACATTTTAACATTTCTTCATGTTGACGTATTTTATGGATGCACCGATCTGAGTTTTTCAGTCCCAATATTTGAGCTTTGTTTATTGGCCGATACTGAGAATCGATCCAATACCAGGGTTTAATTAATAAGCTGTAGGCCTCGATGTGCGGAAGTGATCGTTCATTTACGTGTAAGATAACATCAGGCTTGACTTTTCTCTCCTAACTTTCTAAAACAAAATATAACAATAGATATAAATGTACTGAATTGTTATTTATCAAACTAATGGTGTTCGATACCAGATCGGCCCACATTGTCACAGATACCCGATCCGGCTATCGGACCAATATCTGGTTCAGTGAATCTCTACTTCATTTCCAAGAGAAAATTATAGAAGAAAAGAGAAACCAGGGCTCGACATTAACGCTTTCGCGGTGGCAAGTAAAAGTGGGTATTGGGCGAATGTGAATTACAACATGAGAACGTTATCATGATGTGTTCAAGTATAATCTTGTGAGATGCAATTTTTGGCGAGAAACTTGAACAAATCCAGTTGTTTGAAGGAGATGTTTTCACAGCAAAATGAAATAGATATTAGAGATGGAATTATTACCCGACTAACTTCCTACCACTAGCTAATCATTACTAATAATTTGAAATGTGCATTTGTATGCAAATAACCACGAAATTAAAGGATAAGATTTTGAATTTCTTAGTATGTTGTATTTTGTCCAATTGTTCCAATCTCTGTTGATTTTATTTATTTATGAACAGGCTTATATTTTACATTTCAGACAAGTAAGTTTAGGCGATCAGGCAAATAAAACATCTCAGCTACTTGCTCAAAGCCCTGGAAACTGTGGTTATTAGTTGTTATGCTTGTCATGTGATGCTCTACACAGGAAACCATCCCTCTAATTTATTCTGTGCAACACATTCCTAACACAATTACATAGATCACAAAGGAAAAAAACTTAAAAAAAATGTGTTTAGCACTCTACAAGCATCTTTCACCACGCTGCCCTTTAACAAACCATGGTACCACAAAATGCACAGCAACAGGTGAAACATAATCCAAGAGCCACATACCCATCGCTGGGAAAACGAGTGTTGTATAAATCAATTAGGGATCCCAGCAGATGCCACATGCCTTCACTGATCAGATTAGCGACGTGTCCCGGGGCTTTTCAATGATGTATGGGACAGAGATCAAGGGGGAAAAGGTCAGTAAGTTGGTAGAGGTTAGAGGTCATGGGTTACTGTTGTAAGTTTGTGTTGAGTGTTCAGTGGCTGTTTCCAGTTAGTGTTTGCCACAGTGGATCATCTATTTCCATCTAGTTGGTGAACCTAGGATTCGACCCATCAGGTATGGGAACTTTCCTCACGCCAACACGGCAAGAACATGCAAATGCCTCACAGAAAGGCCCTGGTCAGACTGGGGACCTTCTTGCTGTGAGGCAACTTTGTTAACTGCTGCATCACCAAAAGTCTGTTGTCCAAATTAATGACTCCAAGCAAATTGCTATTGATAACTACAAAAAACTACAAAAAATAAAAAATAATTGTTTGACATTTTGAAAATGTGCTTGTTCATTTTCTTGCACAGCGTCAAATCAGGCGCAAAAGCTGGCAGACGATTAACTTACGGTATCATAAAAAAAACACCAACAATATATAAAGTGCTTAGTTTAGCATAAGAAACAAGATGTAATGTGTGAGCCTTAAAAGGTTAGGCTTCATGCTGATGCCATGAAAAAAGAAGAAGAGTAAAACAGACAATGAACTGTTTTCTGTGGTCATTTGACTTGTACAAAAGAAAATTGGCGTTACTTGTTATGGCGACGACACACGCAGCTCTGGAGACCCAGCCCGCAGTTCGGCTCATTTTCTGTCACCAGTGTAGCATGAAAGCATGGTGGAATTAGCACACAAGACAACCTGCCAGTTGTCTGTTAGTTACCCAGCTAGCTTGCTAATTCCACCATGATTTAGTGCTACATTGGGTACACAGAAAATTAGCTGAACAAAGTTGTCCCTCATCTGCTGATAGTGATGTGTTTTCCTACGCTGTGACAAGAGTGTGACAAACGTTTCTACTCCGCTGATTGTTTTAGATGTTGCTGCAAAAAACCTCACCTCAGTGAGTCCGCGACTTGCGAAAGTTGGCCTGAGTATATATGGAAGTCAACCCCCTACAATGGCCAAAGTGGCAGCGGTACATATAAAAATGGCCACCGCTCTGACCATCCGGTAAAGTTGACTTGAATGAGAATGTCCGCTCTACTCCAATTCAATTTCTATTATTTGAGCTACTCACTCGCTAGCTCTAGCCTCATATTTAGCTAATGTACAGATATGAGAGTCCCCCCATCAAGCGCTCAAGAAAGCACATCAGCATATTTCCTAAAATGTGCAACCATTCCTTAAAATCCCTGTTTCCAATGTGTGAAGAGCCCCCGAGATACTTGAACTGCCTCACTTGGGGCAACCAAAGAGGTATATTAGAGTTGAGATTGAGATCAGCAGTTGGTTTTGTGCAGTGTAATGCTGGCGTTGTACCAGACCGTTGTGGTGAAGGCGAAGCTTTTGATTTACCAGTTAATCTACGTTCCAACCCTCACCTCTGGTGGTGAAGAAGAATGAGATTGCGGATGGAAGCGACCAAAATTATTTATCTCTGTTGCCGTGAGTTTGCTCACTCATAGAAAAAAGGAGCTCAAACATCCGGAGGGAGCCCAAAAGTCTCTTTTGTCAAGCCCTCTTGTTTAACCTGGAAACTTCTAGGTCTTAAATGGTGTTCGTCAATGTCAGGAATGTCAATGTGATTTTCAATGAGGTTTTCTCTTTTTTCCGGTTTCACTTTGGCTCTCCTAAAACATTACACATCGTTGTCAGAAAACGCGTTGCTTTGGTTTATCCATGAGCCGACTTCTGCACAACACATTCCTATTAATTTCATTCCTAAGCACATTCGGTGCAGTGACCCCGACAAATCTAACAAATCCGTTTGAAAAACCCTTTTATTTCAAGAACACAGAAAGCTATTCTTACTCAAAGACGATTATGTGCTTTGGGAAATGCCTGAGGATAATATATTTCTGTGTTTTTTCACTACCGGTGTTTGAGCCTCTTACTGAGCTCTAAGAGAAAAATAGAACAAAACAACACAAAGAACATATGATCATCCGATAAAGCGACTTATTCTAACAACTAAAACAATCTATTATGAAAAGGAACTAACGAGAAGCTGTCAACGTATGTACATAGATTTATCGCTGTAATGAGGATTAGAGGCCGATCCCCAAGAATTAAGCACATGTAAAAGTAATGGTCTGCCTTTGAGCCATATAATAACCAGAACTGGCACGGAGCTGACTATGAATGTCAGAGCTGGAAGTATCACGTCTTTCCTTTAACCTTAATCAGTGGCCACAAGAGCAACGTCGGTCAACCCGGCACCACCGGGCCTTCAAAACCTGCCAGTTGGCGAGGAACAGTTTTCATTAAAAGCATATATATGGAAAGAGATGGGCCCTGGAGGAGAGTTGTTAGCCCTGTTAAAGGTCCTATTTTCTATCCGGCCCGCTACGGTCATAAATCTGTCGGAGGCAGCTGCAGTGGCCCGGGTTCAAACGGTCAGGAACCCCGCAGGTGAGAGAGCGGTCAGTAATGAGGAAGGTGGGCCCTTTAGTGCCGCGGCGTCAAAGCAACGGAGGAGAATTTGGGGGGTCACGATGAGGCAACACAGAGTGAGGCCGTTGTGAGGAATCGTAAGAAGAAGAAAGAAAAAAAAAGGACAATATTAGAAACAGAGGCAAGAGCAGGACTGGTATGCTTAGATAAGTAAACAGAGATTACCTGCCGTTTGCAGTTTTTGCAGAAAAAAAGGAGAAGGGAGGTTATTCGAAAAGGGGGGGGATTAAAAGTTGAGTTGTTTTGGGCCCAGCAGAGGGTCGAGGTCTAGCAGCAATAATATTTGCCAAAAAATGCCCCTGCATGAGAATCCGAGATGGGAATTCTGCCCCCCCCCCCCCTCCCCTGGGAGGCTGTGAAGCGATTTAAGAACTGTAACGCTATACTGGAAATATTTACAGTGGGACCAGACTAGCAGTCAAATGACACGCTCCACTGACAGAAAAAAGACAATATTGTTGGCGTTAAAAAAAATGAAGGGGTGGGGGGAGTGTGTTAGGAGAGAGAGGAAAGTGAAGCGAGAGAAACAAGTTAAGTGAGGCTTTCCCAAGGAGGTTAAGGCTGTTTTGATATTGATTGGGGAGGACTGAGGTCAGGTGAAGGTGGGAGGTTCACAAGCGAGTTCAATACTCTGATGAATTTGAGTCAGTGTGGAGTCGGTTGGGGTTGGGTGGTTCAGTGAGGGTGTGGATCAACTAGAGACTTTTTGGTTGCTTTCTTGCCTAGAAAGTTGAAAAGAAAAGTCACTTTTGTGGAAAACAAGAGTTAGAAATATGTGAAATATCGTCAGAAATATCTGAAATACAATCAACATGAGTTGTGGAGAGCAAGCAGGAAGCCAATACGCATTTCTTGGCAGAAGAAAACTTTTTTTGTGGATCTGTACAGTTTCTGTAGCTCTCTGACAGCTCTGCAGTCCAGCATCGTGGTCCGCACTGAGCACTGACTGAAATAGATAACCTTCGAGAGACCCTCCAAAAACAGCGTGAGGAAGACGGTGAACTCCAAGCCTGGGAGAAGGAGAGAAAGGCCTCTCCGCAAGAGCTAGAAGATGTGAAACTGTGCTACAGTAGGAAAACCTTTGGCTTCCACGATATGTTTAAGAAGTTAAAGGCAGAAAAAGCAAAAAGGGAGGCAGTTCAAACATTTTACAAGTTCAGGCACTCAACATTAAGGTTAGAAGATGAGGGTCTCTGAAGAGCAGGACGATTCTGGAAGGCAGAAAAAGACCAAGAATAGAAGAAAGTTGCTTAAATCATCCAACCAATAGCATTGGGGTAAAAAGAAGAAAATAAAACTCCTCTACTTTAGCGTAGTTCATTATTTTGGGGTTATGGTGAACAAAAAAACAAAAAGTTAAAACAACAATTTGCTATGTCAAAAAAAAAAACAGAAAACCAAACAAAAAAGCACAATAAAAAGAACAAACAAACAAAACATAAACAAAAAAAACCACAAACAATATCTACATATTCAATTCAATTCAATTCAATTTACAATCACAAATCACAAATTTGCCTCAGAGGGCTTTAAAATCTGTACATCCTCTGTCCAGGGACCTCCCATCGGTTCAGGAAAAACTCCCCCCCCAAAAAAGGGAAGAAACCTTCGGGAGAGCAACAGAGGAGGATCCCTCTCCCCGGATGGACAGAAGTACAATTGATGTCATGTGTACAGAATGAACAACATGATAGAGCTACAACACATTCAATGTCAGAAATGATTTATGTAATGAGAGTAGTAGACATGAGGAGAAAGTTACATCTACCAATAATAACAGCAACAGTGGATATAGTAGAATAATAATAATAGAAGCATTAATGGTATAGACCATACTAATTGCAATGCAACTAGAAATACTAGAATTGATAGAAAAAACTAGAAATGATAATAGCAGTAGGTGTCGGGCAGGACCACAGCAGGATGCAGGACCAGGGTCCAGATGCAACCACGATCCATAGAAACCTGCAAGGCGAGAAGGCACACAGACTCTGGGGATGGAGCGGAGTTAGTAATGTGCAATGATAGTGCATTAATAAATACAGAAGCTAAATAGAGAAGGATGTGTGTCAGCAGGGTCACGACAGGAGGCAGGAACCAGGAACCAGGAGGCAGGATGCAGGATGCAGGACCAGGGTCCAGATGCAGCCACGATCCATGGAAACTTGCAAGGCGAGAAAGCACAAAGACTCCGGGGAAGAAGTAGAGTTAGTAATGTGCATTGATGGGACATTAATTGATACAGAAGTAGAGAGAGAAGAAGAGAGAGGAGCTCAGTGTTGCCTAAGATGTCCCCCAGCAGTCTAGGCCTACAGCAGCATATCTAGGGCCTGGACCAGGGCAAACCTGAGCCAGCCCTAACTATAAGTACTATCATATACGCCATGTCTTCTCAGTATCGCCCGGACGACGCAGGATAGTTCTGTTTCAACCTTCTCGTTTAAAAACACACGCGCTCTGCTTCCCCTCTGAAAACACCATCACCTGTCGACTTGTCGAAACCCGAATCCCTTCACCCCTCGATTAGAGTGGAGTGTAGCGACAACTCTGTCTGATGTTATTCAAGCTTTTCTCATCATTTACTGTCAAAAGTCGTGCTAAAATTGCAGCTGTCCCGTTTGTTGCCCATTGCCAGTTGCTTTTAAATGTACGTCGTGGACAAAGTTGATTTGACCGAAGTGACTTTTACTGTCTGGCACCTACTGGGTCCGCTCCCATCTGTCACCAGCGAGAGCTAAAACGAACATCGGAAAGTATTTATACTCTATAAAAACCTCCTCGTCTACTCGTGCCACGTTGGCTGAGGGATGAGGTGTGAAAATAGCACGGAGTACGCCAGCACTCCCCTCGCGCTCTTCCTCTTCTTCCTCTGATATCAGATCATGCTGGATCAGGATTTCTCATCCTTTTTGTTGTTTTTTTCTCCCCAAAGTGTCCAAAGTTATGCTGTCTGCTCCAGACACACACACACACACACACACAGACAAAACAAAGTTGTCACCCTGCAACGCCGATCACTTGCACACCACAGGGTTCGTATTTCTGTTGATGAAGCTCGAGTAATCCTCATCCCACAAGCTGTGTGGTCCCTGTGGATGGAAGATAAAAAAGCACCAAGAGCTCTGTTGCATGTGTTTTAATATGTGCGCGTGTGTGTGTGTGTGTGTGAGCTGACATTATCACTGTCTCTCAAGGTGAAACTCAACGTTCGTCCCATAAAGAGCTGTTTTTACACAGCAGAGCCGGTGACCTGCAGCTGCCCCGGCCGACACAGTCCCGCAGTGGGGACGGGATTTATCTCAGCGCTTCGACTTTTTGATTTTCACACACGCCAGAAAACCTCTGTCTGTAAGACCCTGAGGATAAAATATCACTCACGGACCCAAATGACATTGACAGATTTGTGAAAACAGGCGAAGAAGGGTGGGGCGGGGGGAGGGGGGGGCAGAAACAGAAACCAAGAGAACGTTTTTTTTTTCATCTGATGTACATCTGGATTCCTGCACTTTTCAGGCAATGTGAGTGAGTCTCTGAAGGTCATTGGCTTCTCCCCCACATCCCCAGATGTGCACCTGACGCACACAAAAAAATCGGTGAACATGGTCACTTTTCACTCCACTGATCAGCTCTGTGTGTAATGTGAGGAGCGCACACTTACTGTACTGTAAACACAGACTCCCCCACTGCTCTCCGTCAGCTGTCATAAATCCTTGCATGCAAGTATTTCCTAAACGCACACATGCACAAAAAAAAAGCTCAAAAAGCTTTGTGTTGCAGTTAATCTGTAACACAGTATTGTTAGATTTTTTTTTCTTAACTCTAGGAATCTCTATTACCATCACCACATGAACGTGATCTTGTACAAATATGTTTTTCACATGTTTAAAAAAAAAAATGAGGAAAAAGAAAATCCTTTATTTTGGCGCCAAAGGCTGTGTGTTCTGCGAGCAGCAGAGGGAGTGATCAGTGTTCGGTTACCCGCCTCAGGGATCTTAAAAAAAAGCAGCATTGTAACAGTGGCTTCAGCAGACAGGAACGAAGGGAACGGTTCACCAGTTTGTTCGGAGTTTTCATTAGAGTGAAAATGTGTCAGAAATTATGACGCAGCACCCCTTGAGCCGTCAGATTGATCTTAAAGTTCATAAGCGCCAAATCTGACTTAAATGGACGGCGCTTAAGTATGCTTGTGTGTCCTTTTTTTTCACAACAGCCGTTCATTTCATCGACTTCACACTCAGCAGGTGTATTGCTGAGAACCTGCTCGCCCGCCGATGATGTTGGTGTGAGCTTTTGCTACCTAATGACACAGAGAAGCACTGCTAGGACGTGCAGCTATGTCATGGCAGGTGTATAGAGCCGTTTTTCTTTCACTGGACATGACGTGTTTATGGGCGGGGTGTCGGTGGAGGCGGAATAATTCTCTGAACATGTTGGTAAACGCTGGCTAGCAAGTTTTGTTGGCTTGTTTTTAATATAACGGCTGAAGAAAATTGAGTTTCTCTCAATATGTACAGTCACTAAGTCTCAGGGAACTCGAGTGTTACTTGAGAAAGGTAACATGAACCAATGGGACCATATTAGCCGACCCCTATGCCGCAGGCAGACTACTTTGCCGGTAGGAGAGCAGACGGGAGCTCCGGAGAGGATCGCTGGCAAGTTAGCTAGCTAGCTTGTCCATCTACAGAGCTGGCAAGTTAGCTAGCTGGTCTCTGGAGCTCCCGCCTGCTCTCCTCCCAGCAAAGTAGTCTACTCGCGGCAGTGAGTCAGCCGCTAACCGACTTCTCAATGCATAATCCAGACAGAGTGTTGCGCGGAAAGCACGGTGTAATTAGCAAGCTGGCTAACAGCTGGGGAACACTTTCAAAGTTAATTTCGATACAATATGCGTCCACTGTTCTCCGACTCCGATGGTGGTCTGGCCATAGTTTGAAGTTCATCACCGCTTGATGTTGACAACACGAAGGCTTCGTTAACCAACACACGGCCACCTGATTGGTCCAACGGGTAACAGGTGACGGTTGGGCCGCGGAAGCCTCATCAAATGCGATCAAAATATGATTATGTGAGGGAGGAACTATTTCCGACTTTAAACACTAATTAAGAAAAACACAAAGAGAACTCACTCAAAACCAATAGATATTTTTTTTATTATTTAGTGCCCCATATAGATTAATGGGATTAAACAAACAACATCTTCACCTTATGGCCTACAAGTAGCCGAACGTCTACTGGTTGGCTTGCTGGTTCCACCATGCTTTGGTGCTGCACCGGTTGCAAAGGATGAGTTATCCATTTTTCTTAATAGTTTAGCCTATGAGCAACATTTATCTAGCAGCCTCGATGCCTGAGGAGGTTTAGCAGAAGGCTAAAGATAAACTATTAGCAAAATAAAATGTCCATCTCTGAGACGCTCCGACGATATTGTAGCTCGCTTGAGCCTCGAATCACAGTACATCATGTCGAATGTATGGGATATCGATTCTGGCAGCCAACAACACATCAAGATGACATTTTAAATGCATAACCCACTACTCTGAGGTGATTCGTGTTTAGCCTCCAGTCCTTTGCTTTGCTTTACCTCCAGCTGACACCGTGACCTAACCATGACCTCGGCTGTAAAAGGGTCTGTATGCAGGAGGCCGAGCAACCGGCCCATTCCGAAGCTATACATAAAAAAAAAAAAAAAACACTGTTCCCAACCAGAAATCATCTGCAGCAGCCAGTTCAAATTGCTTGTGTGAGTTTTAAAGTGCTTTAAGAACTCCCATCACACCACATCAGTTCAGGTCATAACCGCCACTTCCTCAACGGCGCATGACCTGGCAGCAGGTTGTCAGGCTGGTATGAAAGGGAGCTCTGTCATTCGGACTCCTGCCCCCTTTTTATTTCCTCCCCTTTCACCGCTATTAACATATGTCAACATGAGGAAAGTGGTGACACACACACAAACGCTGTCGACACAGTCAGCGGTTTGTACGAAGCAGCAGCGGTGCAGCGGTTTCTCACAGATTCTGACAGGCGGCCTGTTAGCCCTCTGAACCTGTTAACTTGGCATGGAGGCCGTCCTCCCCCCACCCCCGAGTCCCTCCCTGCTCCTCCAGACACTTCTATTTGTCCTGAAACAGCTGTGGAGCAACACTAAGTGCTGCATGTGTTGCTAAATGCTCCCCACTGAATGTAAGAAATGCTTCACATGCGGGTCTGAAGAGTGCAGATCATCGTTTCCTGTGTTGCACATGGGGAACATTTAGCTGTTGCTCTAGCTGCACTGGCAGTGAAGAGGGAGAAGGAGAGATAAAAGGTCCAGCTCGAGCGTCACGCAACAACCGTTCCAAATTGTTACGGTGAAGTTGTTACGTGTTGGACGTCTGGATAACAAACATGTCCGAAAGAAACGAGTTTTGAGTTTCTTGAATTATTATTTTCAACTGGAAGGAAACAATCTGTCCGGGCGAAACTCTTTCATCAGGCCGATTAGTGCCAGAGGAAACCATTTAAATGTGCTTCTTCGATATTAAAACACTCAAATCACACTTTTAAATTATCCAAATGCAATATACAGTAAAGCTCTTCCAGCTCGTAACATGGGGTTATCGGTTGCAAACAGAAACTGCAGTAAAAGCAGTTAAACTTCGGTCAAAATACTATTGTTATTGTTGCTATTTGTGTTGTTATTTGTTATTATGTATCCTGAATCTTGTTCAATTACTTTGTCATCAATATTACGTAGTCATATGTTATGTATATTCATTTTTGCTCTCTATAATATTGTTACATTTTAACATTATTTAGGTGGAAGTTTCAAATAATACTAGCGGGTTTTAAAAATAAACAAAACAAAAGCCCCCCATACAACAGAATGGAGGACAGACAGAACAATCAAACAATAAACAGTAAACCTTTCACACAGCTCAAGAACGCGTCATATTTGAATTACATATTTGTCAGGAAGACATAATCTCATCACCCAGCTGGAGGTGGAGTAGCAGCAGAAGATTTAAAGGGACAGTTCACCCCAAAATCAAAAAACACACATTTCTTCTAGATTGTTTTGGTGTGAGTTGCCTCATAGTTTCGCAGATATCGGCCGTCGAGATGATTGCCTCCAATATAATGGAACTATATGGCACTCCTAAAAATACATTTAAAAAACTGAACAGCAATGTCTTTTACCAGGAATCACAACCTCATGATAATCCACAACCCTTTGTTGTGAACGGTTTTCATTTAAGGAACTATTTTCTTTCAACTGTATAGGTCCTGCATGAAACGTTACTAAATATGATAAACTGTTATTCAAGCAACTATTTCCTTTGACTATAGAGAGATTTGTGAGAGAAGAAATTACACAATTCTTCATTTTACAATTCAAAAGTTTAAATAATAAGCAATAAAACAGACCCGCCCTGTTCAGCAAAAGCTATGTTTAACTTTAATGTATTGTGGGCTGTCGTCAGCTTTAATGAGATGGATACTGCTGCTGGCTTGTTTTAACACTAATGTCCCGCTACTGTCTCCACAGAAACCACTGCGCCTACGTGGTCCAGAAGAACATCACGTGCACCATGCAGGATGGAGTGGCCACCTACGTGAAGGCCGAGTACACCACCAAGTGCATCTGGGGTCAGAAGTGTCCTGTTGTCCTGTAGGTTTGCCATCAAGTGAATGGATAAAAGTTCCCACCTGAAAACCTTTTTCAGTTTGAGCTGTGACTTGTTACTGCAGGAGGAACCAGCAGCATGAGAAACACTGTGGGTTCTAATCTGTGTCGATGCCACCCTCTAGTGTTCATACGGTGCGCCGTCCTCATCGTGACGCTGCATGCATTTCTGTGTTCGAGGCCCAATGGTGTTAATTAAATTTTTGATAAAAAACAAATGGCAGTGAGTTAGTTCAAAGGACACCGGCTGCACCACAAATGCTGCACAGCTCCTCTCATTTCTTGATTAGTCTGAGTCAGATGTGCTCGTGTTTCTTACGTGCCCTCCTGCTTTTATGAAATTATAAAATAATAGGATAATTTATTGATCATGATTAAAAAAAAGTAATACTTTAATTTAACTAATCTATTGCAGATTTTTTTTTATATGCCTCACACACAGGGGAAATTAAAGGATTGGCTTTTCTCGTCTGAAAAGACAGCTGTGTGAGTGTGTGTGTGTGTGTGTGTGTGTGTGTGTGTGTGTGTGTGTGTGTGTGTGTGTGTGTGTGTGTGTGTGTGTGTGTGCGTGCGTGTGTGTGTGTAAAAGAGAGAAGGAGAAAGTGACAGAGGATCTTGACAAGATAACAGGGAAGTTTGGTGCTGACCAATCCTTCAATCCTCTGATTCCACATAATTTACGCTACACTTTATCTTAATACCCTAATCTTCCTCTAATCCATGTTTAATCCCAAGGAGAACAACTTCATCCCTTTATCTCCCGCTCTGCCCCTCCCATCCTCGGCCCCGGCACTGTGCTCCTCATTAGTAAAAAAAACTAAAAACTAACGCAGCACTTCTGATATATGACCAGTGTGGTTCTAGCACAGAATTTGGTTCACACAGATTAAAATTAACTGGTTCACCTTCATTTCTTCCACTTTTTAGGTTTTAAAACTGTTGGGATGCTCTGACTTTTGATTATTCTTATTTTCAGCATCCAGTCCTGAAACAGCAGGCACAGGGACAAAGTTAAACCATATATGACAGTGGTGACATACTCTTAACCTCTGATAGTAAACCTGTTTTCCGTCACGTCTCCTGCAGGTACCGGACGTTCTACAAGCCAAAGTACAAGGTGGGTTACAAGTCGGTGACGGAGCTGGAGTGGAGATGTTGTCCCGGTTACTCTGGAGAAAGCTGCTATGACGGACCCACGTCGCTGCCCGATGTCATGATGCCACCTTTCAAAGGCGGGGGTGTGCCCCATCGCCCGGGGATGAGGGGCTTCCCCTTCGGCCCTCGACCCCCCGTGGACCAGAGGCCCGGAGGAGGCCAGCTGGAGCCCGGCAAACCCTTCCCCGGCTCACCCGACCACAGACAAGTCCCCACGGGACAGCTGCCCCCTGGGAATGGAAAACCAAACTATGGTGAGAACATACGCCAACCCATTCACCGTGAAGCCCTGACCTCTCTGTAAAAAAGAAAAAAAATCCTCATTTCTGTTTTGAAATACAGGAAACAAATTTGGGGTTTCGGGAGTGACCGGTGAGCGTTTGGACCGCATGGAGGAGGATCTGCGTCACCTCACACAGGGCCTGGACACCCTCAATGGGGCGGTGGCCGGCCTCGAGGAGCGACTGCGCACGTCTCTGCGGGAAGACACCAACAAAATCCTAGTGTCCCTGCTACCGAACCCCCCCCGCGTGTCCGACTCCGCAGTGGGATTCGGGGTGATCCCAGACGGGGTTCCTGATGGACTGGAAGGAGGAGAAAGCTTCACTGGATTCGGAGACTTGGCGGGACGGGTGACAGAAGTGAAGAATGAGCTGCGAGCCAAAACTCACATCTTAGAGGAGATTCAGGTACCAGGATGCTCGTATAAGGCCACAATGGAACTCAATGGAACCTCCATACGACTCTGTGCCGTATTATAACAACAACGCTGATCTGCTGATCAATGCTGATCTCCAGATTGCACATTTTTTTTACTGAATCTTGGGCGATAACGATCAGCAGTAAAAAAATAAATAAAAATGTCACACTATGATTGTTAAACTGTGTAATTAATCCACAGTTCACATGACTCCCGGTGATTTTCTGTATCCAAAATGCTCCCTCACTGCCGACTTAAAGCTGGAGTCTTGGTCCCCTCTGAAACAGCAACGTTTCATGCGAGTAGCAAGACTCTTCCAAACACACAAAACAAACCGGTGCACACACACACACATACACACATACACCACATACACACACACACACACACACACTCACATCATGTCTACAATGCAGAAATCACCATAGATATCGTAGCTTATGAAACCGTGACTTCTTTAACCACAGTCACGGACAAATTGGTAAATCTCAACATCCCTAATTGCAATGTATATAGTTTATATAATAAAAGATCGATACAATATCAAGTATCCGTTTGATTCGCCAGGCCTCAGCTCCCCGCCCTTTACTAAATGCTACCTTCCTCTCCTCCTCACCTACAGGGGATGGTCCTGGGTCACGATGGCCAGCTGAAGAGGCTGCTGGAAGGAGCCCGGGGCCGGCCCGTCCCGTATCCCGGCTCCACGATTCACCTGGAGGAGATCCTGGACGCCAAGCTGGCCGACGTGCGGGCCGAGATCCTGGACGGCTTCGAGCGCCGGCTGACCGGCATGGAGAGCCACTGCGACGAGAAGATCGGGGCGGTGCAGAACCAGTGCCACAGGGAGCACGTGGACGGCCGGGAGCAGATGCAGCAGTCTCTGGATGGACGAGAGACCGGGATCAGGGAGGAGCTGGGCTCTCTGCAGGCTCAGATCCAGGGTCTAACTCTCACTGAGAGCTGCTGTGGACAGGTAGGATTTACTCGTGGGGTTTCCATGCAGGCAAAACTCTAGACGGAAGGTTTAAAGGACTAGTTTGACATCCAGGGCAGTGTGCTTATTTGCTTTCTTGCTGAGAGTCAGGGCTTCTGTTCTCGTAGCGTCTTTTTCTGGCAGAAAAGTGCCAGCAGGGCGTTGGGGAGCGCTTCATCGAAAAAGAAAAAAAATATCTTGAATCACCACTCTTAACCACCATGGTTTGATAGACTAGCGTCGTTCCTTTGCTTTTAATTATCTATTTCTGCCACAATCTACGTATAGATGAGCTTGTCTCTTTTTTTCGGTCTTTGTTATGACAGTGTTTGTCTGACATCTAAAGCTCAGGACAGACGGACACAAAACAAGCCTCTCCTCCGTTTTTCACAGCGACGTCAGCGCTTTTTCTGAAAGATTTGTGCTCCTTGATTTAAAAACTCCTTCTTGGTTTTTTTTCCCGTCGGATAATCTTTCAACAGATCTTTAAAAATAATTGTCCAGAGTGTTTCTGTACTCCACCGACAGGCTGTGGAACCAGCACATCAGAGACAATGTAAAAACAGAATGTGGATAAAAAAGACAAATTTAACTGAACTGATTGGAAAAACTGTTTTTGAAGAAGGTAAAAATCTTTGCTGGCCACCTGTGATTCACATGTTGAAGTCCAGATGATGAATGAAAAGTCAACCTGCAAACAATGAACTTCTGAAAGGAGCATTTATTGTCTCTCATGATCCGTTATCAGAGATTTAAGACCAGAAACAGAATTATTGAATTATGACTAATTTTCAACTTGAAGCGCTCGGAAATGGCGGCACAAAAAAAAAAGACTACGTGATCACAGGCCCTAAGATGAGAACATTGATACCACTCTCTCCCAAAATGTCAAACTATTCCGAGTAATATCTCATCTGCATATTCAATTACCAATGAACTAATACGTCGTTGACTATTGCAGGTGAACAGTCTGTCCCAGCGCGTGCTGCGGCTGGAGGAGTCCTTCAAAGGTCTGACAGAATCTCAGCGGCAGCTGCAGACTGCCCTCGCTGACCAGAGCATACACGTGGAGACGCTGATCGAGACCCGCCTGGTGGACATAGAGGGCCGCCTCAACGCCACGGAGGGCGGACCCGACGGAGCAGTGGGGCTCCCCGGCGGTCTGGACGGCTTCAAGACCCTGCTGGAGGACAAGCTGAAGACCCTGGAGGAGAGAGTGTTCGTGGCGGTGGAGGAGCTGAGCAACGCCACCGCTCCGGCGCTCCTGGAGGGTCAGGTGGTCCCGGCGCTGGAGACGGAGCTGGAGTCCGTGAGGAGGAGGGTGGAGGGAGACCTGGACGGCATTCAGAAACAGCTAATAGATCTGGAGCTCCTCTGCACCTCCTCTTGCTCGGCGTCCACCCCGCCAGCGGGGGGCGGCAGAGTCCCGGAAGGGGAGGAGGAGTGCGAGGAGATGGGGAAGAAGATGACGGACCGCCTGGACTCCCATTCCAACCAGCTGGACCGCCTCAACAGGACCCTGCAGAACCTGCTCTTCCACATCGCCCAGGAGGACTCGGAGGGCATCGTCCAGGGAGAGATCACCCTGCTGAAGGTCAACATCAACTCCGTGAACCGCACCCTGAAGGGCCTGAAGGACTCCATCAGATTCATGGCGAGCGAGGTGGGCCACGCCAACGCCTCCTGGGAGCAGAGGGAGCACCAGATAGTCAAACAGGTGCAAGGGATCACCAGACTGGTGGGCCACCAGGCCTCCCTGCTGGGGGCCGGGGAGCGGCGGCTGGCCCAGCTGAAGGTGGAGCTGGTGGCCCTGAAGAGACGGCTGGCCGGGGAGCTGCAGGGCTGCCGGAGCACGGCGATCGAGGTGCAGAAGGAGGTGAAGGACGTCGACAGCAGGGTGAGCAGCGTGGAGGGCCAGTGCGGCAGCCTGGGGGAGCTGGCGGAGCACCTGGAGCGGATCAGGGCGGAGCTCGAGAGGCACTCGGACTCCTACCTGGTCGACGTGAACGGAACCTTGGCCGCGCACTCGGAGCAGCTCGCGGAGCTGAAAGGGGAGGTCAAAGACTGCAGCAAGGACGCAGCCAACCAAAAATGAGACCAGTAGCATCTGAGCTACAGAATTTATTTTGCAGAAAGAGACTTGTGTTTGCTTCTCATTAGGGCTCAAGTGACTTCCTCTCCTTCTCTCCTCTCCTCTCTCTCTCTCTCTCTCTCTTTCTTTCAAATCCCCTCTGCACAGATGCAAATTAACTGAACCAGCGAAATTCATTTCCCATCACCCCCCCCGCCCTCCCCCAAACCCGGGTGCCTCCAGATGTCCCGGGTATTTAGTTTAGTGAGGTGAGGAGAGGAGAGACACAGAATACAATGACACACCTATGGTTGCATAGCTGGACAATATTTTCCCTTGAGATTTGATTCCATGGTGCTTCTTTTTTTTTTCTCTGATCATGATTGTTTTGTTTCCACATTTGACCTTTTTTTTAACTTATATGAAGTTGCATTGTTATGATGTTAAACTGTTTATATTAGAGAAATTATTAAACGAAGTGGATGATATGGGACTAATACGCTGCTACGGGTTTCTACTGACAAGTTGACATCCTCCGTGTGGACGCTTGTCGGGTACTGTACGTCAACTTGGTGCTATTTACATTTTTTTATGTAAATTTCTGTTTTTCAAGTGTTAAAAAAAAAAGAAAAAAAAAAGATATGTATTTCTGCTTTCTGTTTGTTTTTCTGCCGCATTGCTCCATGGAAGTTCAAAAACTCACCTTTAGGGGTCAGTGACAACACGTTACATGGTAGATTAGAAGAAATAAAATCTAAAGCACTCCAGGGTGGCAGTGTGTTTTAGACACTTTTTTTTTAGCAATGCATTAAATTCAATTCAACTTTATTTGTCCCTGTAAGGGGAATTGTATGCAGCATTTATTTGTGTTTTTATTAATGAACCATAATACTCTATGCTCATTTATTGTATGTCCACAAATACGCAATAAATAAGAGGTAAAAAAAACAACATAGATAATTACAAGGCTAACAATAGAATGCTATAAAGTACTATGAAGTAATTAAGCCCTATAAATGCATAAATAAAGCACAATGAAGAGTTGAGAAGGGATAATGTGACCCAACAGATTCTGTGACGCAATTGGAAATTTAATCTGCAGTATATTGCCACTGCAAACATTCTTATCATACTTTGTTTCATACTTTATCTTGATAAAGAGAGTGCCTTTTTGATTGCAGTAAAAAAACAATATTTAATCCCTCAGATAGTCAGACACCGGGGTGTCTTTTTATAGCTGTGATATCAAAACAAAGCATGTGATTGAGTGTGACGATAAAAAACGTGTGCAGTGGCAAGTTAAAGTTCCTAATGAGGAAAAAGAATCCGATGTCTCTCATAATTTAGTGTAATGCCAGGATGACTATTGTTTTTTATAGGCAGTTAGAACATATAGACATCCTCAAGGCAGCAATTAAAATGTGGTCAGACAGGTTGAAAATGCTCTTTGATTAAAAAACGTCCTCTTTTTTCTCGACTAATCTTTGAACAGATCTTAAAATAATTGTCCAGACTGTTTCTGTCCTTCACCGACAGGTTTACCACAGGTTCCTAAAACCAGCAAATAAGAGAAAATGTAAAACAGAACGTTGATTCAAAAAATTCTAATTTTGAAACTGATTGAAAAACAGTTTTTGAAGAATGTAAACTCCTCTCTGGCCTCCCAGGACAGCAAGTTATGATCAACAACCTGCTGAGGTTCCCAAGATGAAGCCCAGATGACAAACACGAATAATTAACTTCTGAAAGGAGTTTTAAAGCAAAGTTGAATCGCATTTATTCCTCTCAAAAGCTGTTATCGTAGATGTAGTGCAACAAACAGATTCTGAATTATGACTAGGCGTGTCGTCGGGTTGCACTGTCTGCAGCTTTCACAGAATATCAGTATAGTTGAAGACGGCGACTTCTCTCTCACTGATTAAACCGGCTGTCAGTATGTAATGGGGGCCAGAAATGTATCGTGAATATATGCTGCGCTGCAAATTGAGTGGAGGAATGTGAGGTGTGACTGCACAGAGTAAGCAGTTCTGTTGGGAAAAAAAAGAAAAAACCTGCCATTTCCAAATTGATATGCATAAAGAAAAAAAACGTGCTCATTTTGGGTAAAAATGTAGTTGAAACAGCACAAATAACTACATCACAAACCACAGCGGCTCACAAGACTGCGGTCAGGTGATAAGGCGTGGCGTGCGTGTGCGTGCGTGCGTGCGTGTGTGTGTGTGGCGTCGGAGGTTCGGCTGAGACTCAATGATAATGAATGAAGCTAAGTGAAATGAGCAGTAAAAAAAACAAAAACAAAGAGTTGACCTTGCACGAGTTGAAGCCAGTCAGCAGGCCTCCTGCACGGCAGCAGCGTAGAGTTGTTAAAAGACAACATCTCTTTTAGTTTCCGGGACAGGATGAAGCAATCGCAGCGCTGATGAAAACCAGAGAGGCTATTGGCATGGAAATAAGAAGGCTGGAGGGAGACCGCCGAGCAAAAGGGAGAGGCAAATATCAATATGCTGCCTTAGGACAGAAGGACGGAAGAAGGATGGTTGTAATGAGATTGAAGAAAAATAGTGCGGTGAGAAGGCCTTAGAGAGAGAGAGAGAGAAACAAATGAGCAGAAAAGAAGAGATGTGAGTCTGGCTGCGTGGGGGGGAGGGGACGTGACGAGGGGAAAGAGCGAGACGGGGAGGATGAGGAGCGTGAGAAGCTGGTGTGTTGGCGAGCTGTTCGTCCTCGGCCTTCGCATCCTGACAGGAAAGCATGGAGTCACAACAAGAGAGGAGCTGGAGAAAATACCTCACACGCGCTGCACGGGGCGTGTGCTTAAAGGACAAACAACGAGTACAACGAGGCAGCGGTGCAAGTCTGAGCTGAAGGAGTTTCTGGTGAAGCTGCATGACGTCATAGAGGTTTCACCAGAATCCGACCCCGTGGCACCGATGACGAGCATTAAGAATAACTATAGAAACAGACCATCTTCTCTATGATGGTCATTAAGAGGACCTGGACTAAACTGAGACTGGTTCAGGACCAGTTACAAGTTACTCACAGTAACTTTAAGTAGACCTACTATTTATCAGAAAAGTAACCTGTTGGCTTCATTTCAAGTTGCATCTGTTACAGAGTAAGATAAATGAATAAAAGGATGAAACACATGAAAAAAGTCCTGTTAAACTGTGAAAATGGAACAAAAGAGCAGGACATAAATCTGCAGCTGCAGCCCCAGTGGAGTCGGACTGCAGCTGCGGTTAATTTACACTAAAGTACAAGAACGGAAGAAAATCTGAGGAGCCCGTTAGGAAAGGCATCAAGGCATCAAGGAAAGTACACAATCCTCCAATGCGTTAATAAGTCCGTAAGGGTTTAAGTTCTGTCCCAGTTCTGTCTCTCTTGAGCCCTTTATGAACACTTTCCCTAAGTCCACATTTCTGCGGACTTTGCCCAAAGGGAATTACCCACAATTCATAGCAATGTGACGTTAAACACAGGGGTTACCTGTGGAAGTGTAAAAAAAAATGTGTGTTCAGTCTGGCTTTTTAAATTCACACAGAAACATTAAGGATTAAAGATGGAACATAAAAACATATAAAATCAGAGGAACGCAAGCAGAGATTATATTACACAGATGTATTATTATCATTGAAGCTGTTTTGACCAAAACGAGTAAATAGATTATTCGATAATGACCTCTCATCTTGTGAGGAAAGAGCCTGGAAGACGTTCGAATCAGGGAGTAAAAAAATCTGAAATAAATACCCACCATTGTACATTTTTTTGACGTTGTCATGGTAATGTCATATGTCGCAGCAAAGTGATGTCCCCTTTTGCATTTACACCATTTCCAGCCCTTACAGCCCCTCAAACTCGACCGTTTAACGGGTGACGTCTGTTTAAGTCCCTGATTGATCAGGGTTTGAGGCCTTAGCCCTGCTAAGGCCTCAAACCCTGGTCCTCCTCTCATTCGGGATTGGGCCGTAGATTAACAGTACATCCATGTACTATAAATACTTCGTCCTGAAGACACAAAAACACAAAAAATGACAGCAGACAACAGGCCAAGATGAGCTTTATTAATATGTTATGACTGGTCAGTAGTTATCTTTGTGTTGTTATCATATTTGGAATGCGGAGGAGTAGCCCCACCCTAAAGCATACCCTGCTTTATGGTCTATTTGACTCTAAATGGACCAGAATTTACTAAATGAACATCATGCTGTATTGAAGAAGACTTGAAGCTAGAGATTGAGACCATAAACTCATGTTTACAATGTTTACTGAGGGAATACATCAGGAGAAAAGTAGAGTCATTTTCTCATAGACTTCTATACAACCAGAGGAGTCGCCCCCTGGTGGACAGTAGAGAGAATGCAGCTTAAAGACATGAAGCATCGGCTTCACTCTGCAGAACCGGAGGTTGTCACCTGGTACTTACATTATTTAATAATAAATAAATAACATTAATAAAAAACTGACAGTCAGTTGTTCCTGTTCTATGTAAACCAGTGAATCAGTGAACCTGTCGCAGGTGTGTTTACGGCCGCAGGAGGGCAGAGCACCTGAGAGGACACACTCCTCACTCCAGAAATGATTACGTTATAAATGTTTGCGTTCACGTGCAGAGTTCACGGGGTCGGGGGGAGGGGTCTTAGCGCCTGCACTAGCGGACTGGTGGAGCCATTACTGGGCTCGAAGTTGAACCGGTAGCAGATTGCGGAAGACGTCGCGGTGCCAGTTCACAGGTAAGAACAACAACACACTTGACTGGACTCACCATCTTCGTCGCCAATAGCAACGCAGTTTGCGTGCGCGGTTGCATCATCGTTCACGCGTCCACGTTGTCTGCTTTGGCCCTAATTCTTGTGAGGCTTCACTGCACAATATTGTATTTATTGTATTGTGTATATTTAATATAATTGATAATCAGCTGAATGCACAGACTGCAGAGTGCTTGTTGCTGATGTTGTTCCGGGTATTAAAATCTTCTTTAATTTAACAGTATCACACATCATCATATCCCTCCATCTTTTTAATTGAAGGTAACAGTTACGGGGATAACATTTTAACTGACCTACTATTTACTTTTTACTTTAGTACATCTTTTACACAAGTACTTTTACTTGAGTAAAGCACATTCCTGAGGTGCATCTTTTGAATTTGCATCATGAGGAATGTAAACAGCAGCAACAACTACAATTCTCTGTTCAGATAATCTTCACATTAAACACTCAACATGAAGAAAAGCATTGTCCATTAGCTTTGACTGTGTTTGAGCACCAAGCATCATTGATGTAAACACAGATTATTCAAAGTAAATGTACTTTTACTGTAGTACTCAGCATGGGCCGCCTTTCTTTAATGCACGATGTCAGCACATGTATCGTATAGAAAGATGCACACAATGCGGAAAATTGTGCAAAGCTAAAGGGCATGTCTCTTCTCTGGTCGTTTCTCAGTGCTGAGCCTGCGTGTAGAGGAGACACACACACACACACACACACACACAAGCAAAGAGGAAGTGTGGATAAAGAGTGGAACACGACTCTGAGCCACTGAAAAGCCACAAATTTAGTTATTCAGCTATTTCCTGATGCAGATTCCAGTTCAAGACACTCTGAGGCACACGAGTGGCTCGCAAAAGGCTCGTAGATGAATTAATAACATGTTTGTGTGTGTGTGTGTGTGTGTGTGTGCGTTTTGCACATACATCCCCATGACGTCTCTCGAGGTCTGAAGAGCTGCCCTCTGTATGTGTGTGTGAGAGAGAGAGAGAGAGAGAGAGAGAGAGAGAGAGAGAGAGAGAGAGAGAAAGAGAGAAAGAAAGAGAGAGAGAGAGAGTCTGACAGCCAAGTGACACTGGTGTTAGCATACCAAAGCCTTGTGTTTCCCAGACTCCATTAAGATGTGGCTACTCCAGCCGGGGCTCTGTGCCTCGGCCAAGCCTCTCACTCACTCACTCACACACACACACTCTCTCTCTTTCTCTCTCTCTCACACACACACACACTGCTACTACTGTTTCACAGCACGGGGGGGCAGAGGCATCTTCAGTGAGGATGAACAAAGGTGCATGCAGCAAATTGCACAACTTGCTGAGGGAAAAAAAATCAAGTGTGAGAAGTGGTGCACAAATATTGTGTGGGATTACATTTTCTTTTCTTTTTTTTTCTCCCGAGTGCATAATTAAATTATCAGCTGCCACTTCTGTTAACCAGCGGAGATGAGGAGTTAATGTGCTAAATGCCACGGGGGCTCCGGAGCTGCTCTGATTTGAAAAGGAATCGTAAGTGACCTCTCGTCAAAGCGTCTCATTCTGCTCCCTTGTTTTCTTTTCCTTCTCTGGGTGACAGGCCGGACAATCCCCCCTCATCCCCCTCCCAAAGAAAACAAGCATCTTTTTTTTTTTGTCTCGGGCTCCGGATGCAAACTGTATGAGTGACAAGAGTGGAAAGTGGGAACTATTAAAAGAACTGCACTAAAGAAAGAGAGATGAATCTGGTCCCAGGGTGCCGGGCTTGTTTTGTTGGTGCCCCGGTGTCGGGAGCTAAAAACAGACGATAATCCAATGTGTGGCTCCTGCTCTCAGCGTGGGGGCCCGTCGGTGCTCATGCAGGCGTTTTAGCCTTCAGACTACAAGGAAACCAAGATAAGGATAGATATGTATAGAGGACTCTCTTCTGTCTTTATATGCAGTTAATGAGAGTAATATTCATTTTATTTACAGGAAGCATGCATGTGTGCACCTGAGCCGAACCACAATCATGATTTCAGATCATATTTTATAGCATGTTTTTATGGAAATTCAATAAATAAACAGTCACACGGTAAAGTATATTGTTGTGTACTCTTGTGTGGATTAAATACTTCAATACAAATGTTTTTTTTCTCCTTTTTATGAAGAATTTAAGTGTGTGATATTAAGGCCCATAATAATTTATAAACACACATCTGTAAGCAGTATATATGGACTTAACAGAGGTTAGCTGTAGACGGTAGTTAATTTTTGTGCTCTAGTTTTAGACGTGCTTTGTTTACATTTGGTGTCACAGCAATAAACAAGTAATGGATATAACGTGTGACGGGACACATTTATATTCATATTTATTGGATGACTGGATATAAGAAGTGGTTACCATCTTTTTTTTTTGCAACCAGTGAACTGAAGTGACCATATTTGGAATGCGGAGGAGTGACAGAGACGCAGTATAAGTCTCTGGTAGTGACCTGTCAATCACCTTGTAGCCCCGCCCTAAAGCATACCCTGCTTTATGGTCTATTTGATTCTAAATGGACCATAATTTACTAAATGAACATCATGCTGTATTGAAGAAGACTTGAAACTAGAGATTGAGACCATAAACTCATGTTTACAATGTTTACTGAGGGAATAAATCAAGAGAGAAGTAGAGTCATTTTCTCATAGACTTCTATACAAACAGAGGAGTCGCCCCCTGATGGTCAGTAGAGAGAATGCAGGTTTAAGACACTTCCGCATCGGCTTCACTCTTCAGAACACGAGGTTGCCGCCTTGGTGCAACTCAACCCGTTCCCCTGTTCAGAAATAAATTCCGTTATTATTGTTTGCCACGTAATATTCTCATTTTGTGTGAAAGTAATCACAAAAAAAAAGTTTGAAAAAATATTGGCAAACAAATCAATCACAAGAAGGAAAACAATGCCTGGGTGTGCGAAGGCTTTTATTCTGAAAATGAAAAGCTGAGCTGACCACACTGAGGAGATGCTCGGCCAGGAGCAGCTGTTCCAGACAAACACACTGAAAGTAGACGGACTCGAACACACGGAACAAAAACAAAAAAGGCAGGGACCGGGGTACTGTATCTTTACAAGTTTCATTTTATTGGTGTACTTTGACAATAACAATGATGGTATAAAAGAAAAATCTCCATCATACAAATTTCAATAATCAAAAGATAATATGCCGATACACAAACAGATCCACATAAGGCTGACATCAAGTTTCGACAAGTGGCTTCAAATGGCTTCAATTCAAGGAGAAATGCTCTCCTTACAATCAGAGAAGATAGATAGATATATTTTAAATTTAGCAATCTTTTTTTTATTGATTTTTGTAAATAGTTCGCTTTCATACAAAAAGAATGAATCTCGTGTGGATTTTTAGAGTGAACTTTGTAGCTGGTTTGGGTGCCTATGTTTTCATTGCATTGTAAGCATATGGTGGGTTTTGTTTTGGCTGTCACTGAAGCGCTGTCCACCGACCTAGCCGCTTACACCCCCCCCCCCTCCCAACCGCTGCCACCATCAACGAGACGCCACGCGCAGAAACCAGGACGCCATGACGCGCCTCCTCTGCCGCTACGAAACGTCAATACGTAAAGGGAGACATTGTGAGAGGAACCAAACAATTGTGGGAAAAGGATTTTTTTGTTTTGTTTAAAAAAAAAGGAGGAGCCGTGAAGTGAAGCGGTGATGTAAAAACATTGATGTCGCTGCGTAAGCTTCACTAGCACTTAAATGGCACCAGATAAACCTCCAGCCAGATCCCCTCCGAAGCCTTGTTCTTTATGCTAGCATCTGTAGTGATTTTTAAGACCTTTATAGAATTTCTAAAACACTACACACAACAATATTTACAATGATAATTTTCTTGATATGCACTTTTTTTCTTTTTTAAATATTTTTTGCTTATAAAAAAAAAAAAAAAAAAAAAAACGAGTGAAAAAACACTGCAATAAATTAAGAAGCTTTAAGGCTGCCAGTCTTGTCAGATGCCCAAAGAATGGTCCCTTCATTTAAACTGGTACAGAATGGATCAGAGTGGGTGGGATTATGGAAGCCTCTTTAGTGAGCAGCAGGCTTGGTCTTTGTCCGGGACCATGTATGTTTATATATAGATATATAGTTATATATATCTAAATACAACTATATCTCATACATGGTCCCGGATCAAGGACACAACTAGCTAGCATGCTCTCATCACAAACTGAAAACATCCCATTTTCTGTTTTTAAATAATAATCATAATAATAAAAAAACAAGTGATTTGTGGTGACTTATTTGCACCTGTTATTTGAGTCATCGTGGTCTGTCTAGCAGTCATAAATCCCACCTCTCTGATTGTGGTTGAATGGCTCATGAAGCTGCTCGCTCTACATCGCGGAGTATATAGAGCCTAATACTGACTCTGAGAATGGAGGTTGGATTCCTCACCTCGAAAAAAAAAAAAAACTAAAACCATTTGGCTTTTGCAAAATGTCCATCTAGCTTTTAATTTAAAGCAACGATAAAAAAAATTAAATAACAGAACATGTGAGTGTCAAAACAACCTGCGAGTTTTTTCAACCAGATTATTATAAATCATTTTCAGTTCAGTGCTGGGAGACAAAAAAAAAAAAAAAAAAAAAAAAACATACCTCAAAATCTAGATGTAAGACCTTAAAAAAATAAAGAAAAAAAAAGAAGCCATTTCACTCAAACACACGTGGAAAAGAAAACTTAACACAAATGCTGCTCCCGGTCGTGGCTTCCACTGGGCACCTCCCGAGTGATCAGTTAGGAGGTAAACACGTGCGTTCTGTTTGTGGTGGTGAACCAGAACAGGAAATACACAAATTAGCTTCACCCCAGCTGGCAGGATATGAAGAGGCCACACATCTGGAGGGGATGTTTTGCCTGTCGAAGATGTTAAAATCGGCCCCAGTAAGCACGTAGAGAGACAGAGCTCACTCAGAGCGGCGCTCTGGAAAGGTCAGCACCATTGATCATCAATTAGTATGAAAGAGGTGCCCAGGGAAAGACGGCGACCGGTAGCATTCGTCTGATTCCGTCTCGCTCTTCCTGTGGTTGTCACACAAAATGGCCTCCTCCAAAGCGGCCTGTTTCATCCGACACTCGGACACCCACACACTCGGACACCCACACACTCAGACACACACCCATTTCTATCGCGGCTCACTCGTCTCCGGAGAGAGAAACTCTGCGTCTCAAATGAAATGGAACGGCTCCCCGTTTACACAGACCCGAACTTCACAATCCCACGTAAAACACGCATAATTACAAGTTTCAGTGCATCCAACACAGTCCGTCTTACGTCGCCGACTACTTCATCACATGAAGTGCAAAAAAAGAAAAAAAAAGAAAAAAAAAGAAGAAAATTACAGAAAATGATCCATTAAAAAGATCAAATAAATAAAACGAGGTCCAGCCTCTTTACTTCTTATTTCATTGTGGGAACACATTTCCCCCTCCCCCCCAAGATACATCTTAAGAAATGCATACAAGGCGATTTTGTGTGAAGTGAAAGTAGCTGCGATGACGAGAGACGGTGAGGACAGTATGCTTGTTTTTCTGTAAAAAAAGAAAAAAAAAAGAACTACGTTTACAGTATTGGGATATTTTACTCAAAATCAACACTGTCAAACACACAAATAAAGAGAAAGCTGTGTACTGCTCAAGTGCGGTCAGTTTGTGTCAATACACAGTGTTGGGCCGCAAGGCGCCGAACCGACGCAAAACAAACTCACTGGCCGGACGCTGACAGAGATAATCAGTGGTTTATCGTGTAAAATAAGCATTCACATCTGTTTTTTCCCTATCCACGTCTAGATAAAGAAGTGAAAAATAAGAAGAAGAAATAAAGGCAGCCACAGATTGGTTGTTGAGATACAGTTCTCACAGCACCCACAGTGGAGGAGGGCTGGCTGACAGTGTTACAAACACCGGACGATCTGAAGGAACAAAACCCCCCCCAAAAAAACAAAGCAAAAGCTTCTGTAAACACAAGTGACAGTGACAGCAGTCAAGTATTCTCTACCTGCAGTACGCTCCAAAAAAACAAATTAAGGTGATTAAACATCGAGGAAGTGGGATCTAAAAATAAAACTATCCGTCTCTCCCTGGCCTGGACTAGCACGCGGGTCTGAAGTCGGGTCGGTCACAGTTGCAGGGGCGAAGCCTCCTGGAGGTCACCATGACGACCTCGCACTGACAACAGGTCATTTGCATAGCTCTCCTCGCTTATGTGCACACACACATACACACACACACACACAGACACACACACGAACACACACACACTGAAAAGAGCGGCGCGTTTGCTTAGGCAAAGGTGTGTTGATTGTGAAGTTTGCATACACTGTCGCTCCCTTTTTTTTTCTTCTTCCCTCTCCGCCGTCCAATAAGGGGCACGCTAGCACCCGCGCTATTGCATCTGTATCGTGAGGAAGTCGGACCTAAATTCTGCCGTCTGAGATTACAGCTTATTGCTAACAGGAGGAGCGATCGCTCTCCCAACACACAGTCAGAACATCCGATGCAACGATGCAAACACCAGTCTTTTATCTCTTTTCTTTTTTGTTAAATGGTATGGACAAAACATTCTGTGAAGAGGTGATGAAGGTATTAATATTCTCTAAAGTTAGGGTTTCACAAACGGTATACGTGACTGAAAACACTCTTTATATCATTTTTTTTCTTCCTCTTGCTCGTCTCCACTTGGAGATTTGGCAAACCTTCTGCAGAACCAGCTGCGAGAGTCCACTCGACTAAAAAGTCGCAGTGTCGTCGGCGTCGTGTGTGCATGCAAATGTTTTCACATGCTTTTACTGCATTTATGAAGAAAAAAAAAGGGCAAGAGCAAAGAAAAAATAAAATAAAAATCAAAGCCTCGGGGACCAGGTCAGCACATGTGAGTCAAACTGCTGTGTGCGTGGATGTGTTGAATATGTGTGTGTGTGTGTGTGTGTGTGTGTGTGTGTGTGTGTGTGTGTGTGTGTGTGTGTGTGTCGTGGCCTATTTTAATAAACAAGCACAATAAGTGTCGGGCTGAGCTAATCGTTGACTGGATAAGAAATTTAATGAATGGATGCTGAAGGCCAAAATGGTGCAAAAGGCATGTGGAGACTGAAGACTAGATAAGCCCAGATGAGAGGAGTGATGGACTGTGGCACAAGCAAGTGCAGCATTTATCCTTAATTTTCTTATGATTTACCCAACATACTTAATTGAGTGTCCTTTTTTGTTGTTGTTTTTTTTGCATACAAACAAAAGAAACGAAGCAAAGAATCGATCAACTAAAAAGTCCTTAGCAGTGCTGCAACTGGTGAGATATGGCTGACGTCCCGGAGGACTTTGATTCCCAGGTGTTTTGCAGTCCAGCTGTTCCGGCGTCAGTAGTCGGCCACGGGCGCAAGCTCTCTGCTGAGGCGCACTGTGATGTTGGTGTAGAGAGGCCTCCGGGACACTAGGGGGGAGTAGTTCAGGTTGTTGAGACCGTCCACTCTCTGTCTCTCCTTTGAGTGGCGTAGAAGACTATACCTGCAAGAACAAACAATCGATGACTCAGAGAGAGAAAACTGGCGGCTACAGTTCTTCACACAATACAATGCAAATTTAATGTTTTTGGTCCTCATACTGCAGTTCGTATGATGTACGACAGAAAGTTACTCATTTTTGGTGCGTTTTCCTACGAAAGTGTCAATTTCCGCTTCTTACATGGATACGGATATAAACTCCCATCTTCACAGGAAACTCCGTTAGGTTTAGGAAGAGATTGTGAAATACTTAGTTAGGGTTAAGAAAAGATGGTGATATACTTCGTTAGGTTTTGGAAAAGATAGTGAAATACCATTAGTGCCGTTACTGAAGTACGCAAGTTATGTGACAAAATATCAATGTTGACGTCTCGTTTGTTGGACCCGCCCACCTTGTGAGTGCTTTTGCGGTTTTTATACAGCCCCATTTCAATACATGTGGATAACATACGAAAGAATTATGGTGCATTGCATTGCTTTTCGTAGGTATGGCTACGAATGCTGGATAAGACCAGCCTGTGAGATACATTGACGGGCACGTTGCATGAATATATCATGAGATAATACATAGAATAACAGGTTCCATCAGCGTTACTAGATGGTTAAACTCTCTGACATAGATGCGTCATTGTCTGTAGTTCGGACAGAAATTGACAGTTGCATATTTGTTCCCATGGAATTGATCCACCGGCAGATCACTGCAGCATTGTTAGCATGAATACACAAGATTATTCAGGACCATTTTCATAAAAGATTTACAAAGGCACACTTATTTAGGAAGAATTTATTTGTAGTACTTATTAACACATGAAATAAACATTTAATTCCCTTGGGCTGTTTGAAGTAACGCCGAGTGAAAGCAGAAAGAGCCTGAATGGAATTCAGCCCCAAAGAAAACAAGCAAATCACATGCAAAGTCTTTAAAAGAGTAGAAATTCTCTCAAAGTCACCGCTCCGGCTTTTCATGTGACTGGCTCCACACCACATGAGCCCTAAGCCCCATTCAAGTGATCCGCTTCCACACACTCTGTGTGTGTGTGTGTGTGTGAGAGAGTGTGAGTGTGAGTGTGAGTGTGTGTGTGTGTGTGTGTGTGTGTGTGTGTGTGTGTGCATAGACACTAACCTTCCTAGGAACTGAACTTCCCCGCGATGGTGACGTGAAATTGACATATAGCGTCCCTGCTCTCCGTGTGGTCTACTCACTGTGTAGTTGGCGTACCGCACCCTGCACAAATGTATTAAATTCTCATTAATCCATAGTGTACACAGGCAGGCAGAACAAGCATCGCAGTGATGACTTTTCATTGTCATATAGTCAACAATCTGGGTGACATGATGTAGACGTACACAAGGGAAAGCTGATATAAAAAAGGGATCATTTCATGTCGGAACTAGAAAAACCACCTCACGGTTTTACGCCTCAGTCAACCAGTCAGGTTGCAGTTTGCATCCACGTCTGTCCAAAATGTCTTCATTTTATCCTCTTAAGACATTTGTGCCATATTGGCTTATTAATACTTGAGTTATGGCCAAATACATTTGACCACCAAATTCTGTTCAACTAAACCTTGATTCCAAGTGAGCGTTTGTGCTAAATTTGAATAGATTTGCTCAAGGCACTGGCGAGATATCAAAAGAATGGTCAAGACGTGAGGTCACAGTGACCTTGACCTTTGACCCCCAAATTATTATTGGTTCAACCCGTAGGCTGTATATAAGAAGTAGACGTAGTGATCGTGACATCACCCATTAGTTTGTGGACTCCCATTTTGAAGCCTTGAGTTGGCCGTTGCTATCTTGGCTTTTTGCAACCAGAGAACAGGAAGTGACCATATTTGGACTGTGGAGGAGTGAAGTAGAGACACCGTATACAGCTCTGGTAGAGACCTTGTAGCCCCGCCCTATAGCATACCCTGCTTTATGGTCTGTTTGACTCTAAATGGATCATAATTTACTAAATGAACATCATGCTGTATTGAAGAAGACTTGAAACTAGAGATTGAGACCATAAACTCATGTTTACAATGTTTACTGAGGGAATAAATCAAGAGAGAAGTAGAGTCATTTTCTCATAGACTTCTATACAATCAGAGGAGTTGTCCCGTGATGGACAGTGGAGAGAATGCAGCATGAAGATGTGAAGCATTGGCTTCACTCAAGAAAGCGGTGGTTGCTGTCTGGTTCAACCTGGAGTCCAAGTGAACGTTTGTGCCAAATTTGAATAAATTCCCTCGAAGGCGTTTCTGAGATATCGCATTAACCGGAATGGACCAGACGGACAACCTAAAGACATAATGGCTGTCGGTGGCGCGGAGGCATAACAATCAGTCATAATTGGCGGTGGATACGGAGAGCCCTGATTGTGAACAGCTGCCTGTGAGCTGTGAAGGGGAGGGGGGGGGGAGGCAGCGAGTGACAACATTGCTGTGTGGCAAAGGCAAATGGAGAAAACAAACCACACAAAAACTAATACTAAAGCCAGCTATGTGCCAACTGATCTCTTGAGCACGCCTAATGTCAACAATACTGAGCTCTCTCTATGTGTGTGGTGTCTGTGTGTGTGTGTGTGTGTGTGTGTGTGTGTTCCCCCTCACCTGTTCCAGAGGTCATCGTCCTCTCCTCCCCAGCCCCAGAATGCATTAGGAAATCCATTAATCTTTTTGAACTGCTTCACCGTCATGCCACTGACACCGCCGAAGAACTCATTATACGGAAGCCTTGGAGGGACAATTAAACGCATTAAACCCGTATCAAGTAAGGGAATACATTGACTGCATGAGCCCACGGAGACGGGATTAAGGACTCACATGTAGGAGTACTTGTCGAGTTTGACCGCAAAGTGTCGGGGCATGTCCGTACAGCCGTAGTAGTTCCTGTCGTTCTCCATGAGGTGGTCCACATCGTGGAAGACCAGACAGTCCCAGTCCAGGTCCTTCATAGCCTCCTTGTAGCCCACGTTGAACAACATGGCACGGTTGAATGGCTCAGTGCCCCCCTTTAAAAAACAAAAACAAAAACAAAAGGAGACTATTTTTGGAGGTTGCTCACTTCCTGCAATTGTCTGGACTTTACTCTGACGAGTCCGTCAATCCTCGCCACTGACTGTGAATAGGTGCGTGCATCATACCTGCTCTATGAAATAAAAGGCAAACTGGAGTCTCTGTCTATTCAGCACTGGCACCAGGTGTCTCAGGAGAATGGGCAGGTGTTCGGGTCGGTTCCTGAACGGGACTAGGATTGCCACCTGAGGGACACAAATTGGATTAGAATAGATTCAAAAGGACATGCGTTTTAAATGTGTGGGGACGCACGGAGCGACAAGGTAAACCGCACTGTACAAAGTCAACGTTTACCATGAAGACTCATGACAAAAAGAGTTGCAGCTTATCGAAATCTCATTTCCACATCAATCAGTTAGAAGTACCGAGGCTAAATGTCTGTAAAAAAGTGTTTATCTCTTCCCCCCCAGGTAGACTGGCAGCTATGACAGTGCCTGTTTTTTAAGTTCCTTTTGCAGCTCACCCTCAGGAGCAAATGAAAGTGAGACAGACACACTGATGACAGGCAAGATTGCTCTGTTGGACAAAAAAAAAAAAAAAGAGCACATAGTAGAGGAGGCTGGTTTCAAGAATGAAACCATACTGCTTCTTATGCTTTCATGCACTTATGACTGAACGTGTGAATGTTTTTTTTGCATTTGAATATCAAAGCGATTAACCGCAACCATCTTTGGTTTGCAGGTTGAGCTGCAGCAGTGAGGGGATGAACCGTTTAATTTTTATTTTTTTTATGAGAGCGTTGCTCAAAAAATAATCTCCCGTCGGTGTTGAGATCAGTGACCCCTCAAATTTGTGTGTGTGTGTGTGTGTGTGGGGGGCGTGGGGGGGTGGAGGGGCAGAATAATTCTCTGAACAAGTTAGTTAGTTTTGTGTTGTTGTTTTAATGGCTTTTCTCTCAGTCACTTGAAAAAGTGAACATTCGGCAACAGGACCATATTTGCCGACCCCTACGCTGCTGGCAGAATACTTTGCCGGGAGGAGCGCAGACGGGAGCGCCGTAGGGGATGGCTGGTTAGCTAGCTAGCTCGTCTCCAGAGCTCCCGCCTGCTCTCCTCCTGACGAAGTAGTCTCCTGGCAGAGGGACCACCTCTGAAATCTGCTGTTGAAAGCATGGTAGAATTAGCAAGGTAGCTAGCTGACTAGCCAGCCTCTAAATGAGTAAAATTTGACAACCCAATCCTTCATCCACACACTGTTGGCTCAGTGCAGGAAAGTACATTGCCATCGTCAGATAAGTGACTAGTGTTAGCTAGTGTTGCAAGAAGGCATGATGGAATTAGCAAGCATGCTTTCATGCTGCACTGATTCCACAAAATGAGCCCCATGCCGGGCCATCCCTCTATAAATTTAGCCTATCGGCAACGTTTCTCTCCATCTCACTTAATAAATTTAGCCTGCTGCGCGGCGGCTGTGGAGGTTAGCAGAAGGCTAAGCTAAAATATTAGCAAAATGTTTCTCTCCGCACTGAAACGCGGTGCCGACATTGTCGCTCGCTAGAGCCTCGACTACCAGTTCATCATCCCAAATGTTAGCGATATTGATTCTGGCACCAAACGACACACAGCAAGATGACATTTTTCTATGTGTAACTTTAGCCCGCTGCTTCGGGGAGATTCTTGTTTTGCCTCCAGTCGTCACGGTGACATAATCACGACATCGGCTGTAGAAAAAGGGTATGTTTATTTATTGGATAGTGCTTTCGGCACATCCACACTCACCTTCCAGCGAGGTAAACAGTCTTTGGGCTTCCAGTAGCCACCTGGGGTCCTGTTAGGCTCACCCTCCAGCAGGGATTTCTCCACCTCCTCCAAAGACACCTCACTCATATTCACCTCCAACTTGCCCTCTGTGTGTGTGTTGAGGGGGTGGGGGTGGGTAAAAAGAACAATACATTAAAGCCAGTAACAGTTAAACTATCTGAAGGTACAAATTGATGGGTTGTGCTCTCCTTTTCTGTGAAGACATATTTGAGTGCATCGTCAATCAAAGCTGAAATTAAATAAAAGAAACACTGTCTCTCAACTATTTCACTACTCCATTATTACACAACAAATATGTACAGAAGTGCAACAGAAGTTCAGTTAATGGAACATTTTTACGAGGGCAGGAAAAACCTGAAGGGCCAACTCAAGGTCAACTAAGGGCACCGAGTGACATTTGTTCTCATTAACTCAAACCTTCACTTACTCATGGAGAGCAACCGCTCAGGGCAGACCTGAGAGGGGAGGTAGGTGAAGCCCTCTGGCAGGTATGTGGTGGGAGGAGCATCACTCTCGCTCACATTGAAGTCATAGGCATAATCTGGAATCACACGCATACTAGTATCAACGTCACAATCACGAGTCTCGCTGTGTGGTCTTTTGCTTTGTATCAGTGCTTAAAAAAATATATATTTTAGCTATGTGCCATAGGCCTGTCACAGTATTATAATAGGATATATGGACATGACCTCAATCATTTTTGTTGACCTCCACATTGCCCTTTGTGTTTACATGAATGTTTGTTTACAAAAGAGAGTCGCCCACATTTTAGCCAACATGACGCCAGAATAACGGCAGGGTTTCCCCAAACATTGTAAAACCTTGGCGCAGACATTGTACATTTTTGGGGTTTCATTTATTTAGGATATTTTCAAATTGTTTCCACATTACAATTCCAATGTCAGAAAATCCTTAAAAAATTAATTAAATTAATTCAAATTAAGTTAATCGCTCTTTTACTGGGTGTACTTATTAGCGTTATTATTATATTATATTATCATTAAATCATCTAGATATCAATGCGTGTGTTTTTACCTGTGCCGTTGATGCTGTAAGCTCCTCTCACCACCTGCTCAAGAACCTGAGCCCCAATGTTCTTCACGTTCTCTCTGATCTGGATCCCTCTGGCTTGAACCATGAACACATACTCGTTCACTGTGGATAGACGGGACAAAAGGACAAGAGAGTGAAGCCATCATTATTATTATTATTATTATTATTATTATTATTATTACTTCTTCTTCTTCCTCGCACACACTGTAATGGTCACATTGGTGTTTTATTACCCAGCAGATTGGAGGAGATCTTCGCACAAATGAACTACAGCAGTGAGAGTCAACAGTTTAAAACAACACTGCCGGTTACATCTTCCCCCGAATCCGCGTTGTCACGGAAGCGTAACCATATAATATATTAACTCAGAACCAGCATCGTCCCACTCCTTCACTCCTCCTCTGTGTTGAGAAACAATGTAGAACGATAACGTTGGTCACGCAGGAAGGTTAATGTCTGCTCTAGTGAAAGCAAACTGTTCCACCTGATGGGGCCCAAAATGATTATCCGCCATGGTGACTTAATGAGGGGGATTTACCTACTGCACATTAAGGGGGTTTCATTCCAAAGAAGCCAACTATTACAATGTTAATCTGTGACGACAGGGGAGGGGGGGGGGCAGACACAACTTATTTAAGAAGGAGAAAGAAACTGAGGTAATGAATTTGAAACGATTGGTTGGTTCCCGCCTCCCGAGCGTAATAATTGCCATGTTATTATTATTATTATTATGCCCTATAAGGCGCTGCCATTCTCAGTCATTATCTGCCGCGCTGTGAGTCATGGGTTGTAACTTGTGATGTCAAACAAAAGGGCACAAACAGGGAGAGAGTGCAACAAAGGGGAGGCACCGAGTTTCTGCTCGGATTTTCAGTGTGTCTGCAAAAACACACCACAACACCACCTTCATAATGCTCCTCCAATCGAGCCCGAGATCGTCAAGCCGTCCTCGCACCGCGTGGGAAATCACTTATTCAAACTGATTCGCGTGATCGTTGCGGTTCGAAACTTCACCACTTCAGCGTCGCGGCAGTTGGCCGTGTGGGTTGACCTAAATTACACCAAACAAGAGCAATAAAGTGGAACGAGAAGAGGAGATGTGGTCTAACTGTTACCTGAGCTCACCATTCAAGCCGCGCATGTGCACTTGCGGGTTCCTGATTTACCAGAACGTTTACCCGACAGAGGAGAAGAACTCCCGGAGTAACTTCCAGGACAATTGACGACTACTCCCGTTTTATTTATGTGCAGCACAACGCTGCCGAAGTGACGGATCTCCGCCTGAGTGAGTCCCTATCCAGCCCGCTCGACCTCTCACCGTTAATCCAATCAGAATTCATCTTAAAGCAATCCCAATGTGATCCACATCCTGTGAACGCTGCAGCGTGCCCACGCGCAATACTGCTGAGCTAGGACAAAAAACCAGGGAATGTGATTTGTCATTAGTAATTGTATTACAGTTTCCATCACATTCGTCTTGTTTGATACAAACTGCCGGGCTACGAACTCGTGGCTAAGCGGTAGCTGAAATCAATGTTCTCGTTTTACCTCGGCAGCAAATATTACAGGAAAGCAAATCTGCAAAGAATAACAATAATAATAAAAAAGGGAAAATAAGAACACAGACTAGATCCTCTTTTAGTCTCACTGTAACACATGCCGAAGTGGATCATCACACACACACACACACACACACACACACACACACACACACACACACACACACACACACACACACACACACACACACACACACACACACACACACACACACACACACACACACACACACACACACACACACACACACACACCTCTGAGGCACCATATGATGGAAAAAAGCTAAAAAAAAGAAGCTAAGAGGCTTCTGGACTTTGAGCCAGTCCTGCAGGCACTGACATATTTTACCATGTCGGCGTCTCCTCCTCAAGCGGACCAAACACATGGAGATACATTATCTATGCGTGTCTTTCAGCAGGACAGCGCGGGACACATGCACTGTGCACGTGCACGCACGCATGCATGCACGCTCTGAACCGCTTCCGGCCTGCAGAGGAAAGGCCTTGGAAGCAGCGGGCATACAAGTCCTCTCTCATCCGGACGTGCGGGTTGGTGTTCAGGTTAGTTTTCAGGTCTGAAAGCTGTGACAAACGCAACTAGATGCGAGAGACCAGGAGTGTAGGGGGAGCTGACGTGGTGCAAGGCCACAGCGCGAGGCCATTAGCGCACATGCATACGCGAGGGACATCGCATGCATGCGTGCACATGAAGGACCCGTACAAACCCCACCCATGCTGCTGCAGCTGCTGCTGCTGCTGCTCCTCCTTCCTCTCCTCCTCCTCCCCCCATCAGAACCCCCCCCCACTGTAACCCATCGCGCATGACGGGGAGACCTTGAACGACCTTGTCCTCTGAGCGCTCACAGGAACACGCTGTCTGCATGCCAAGCCCAGCCCACCTCTCCTTCCTTTATCCCCCCTTCTTCCACTTATCTGTTCTCCCCTCTATCTCCCCTCTCTATCTCCCCCCTTCATCTCCCCCCTCTGCGCTGCTGCCGTCTCTGCGTAATGTGCTTTGTATCCGTTTCTGTCGAGTCCGTTTTGTTCCTGTCGTTTAAGTAAATAATCGGAGTGATGGATTGCAGGCTGATGGGGACGATTCCGGGCACATACCCTGCGCCACATTGTACTGTAACTTAAGGGGTGAGTAAAAAAAAAAAAAGAAAAAGGAAACAAGCATAACACAATAGCAGAAGAGGAAATGCATGCTCACAACCCACTCTGCGGTTCCTCTGAAAGGCAATTAACTCCACAAGGAGGTGATCGGCCCTGTTCTGGTAGCTCCCTGATAACAACTGAAAGGCAGTTTTTTTTGCCCCTCCCCACACTCTTCTGTCCCAGCAGAAACAGTTTCTGCAGTCTCGCACACACACAGTGACACGCCATACACTCATAGCTTTCAGGGTTTTAAAGCTGTCACTCTCAGAAAGGGGCTTTTATTTAGTTTTTTACCGCCGCTGCGTATCGGCGAAAGTAAAGGCACAGTGGGCGCAAACCCCGAATGTTGTGTTACGTCAGTGTAAAGTCTGAATTAATGACACTATCCGTAACGTAACCCTCTAAATTGGGACAAACATGATTTACCAGTCCGTTTCAGTACCTCGCTGCAAAGTAAACGGGTGATTACTCAAAGCTTCGGCACTAAATCCCTCACAATTAGCGGGGCACCATCGCTGGTAATTTGAGTTTATTGATCTATCGAGGATGTTTAGGATCAGCATGATGTTAATTCTTCTCTTCGAACAATTATTGGATCTCATCTGGAGGGACAAACATATTAGCTTATTTATCACCTCCTTTGAGCCGAAGTGATGCAGAGAAAACCTGAGACGCGCACACACACACACACAGTCAGTCAGTCAGTCAGTCAGTCAGTCAGTAATTTCAATCTCATCTACGCAAACCAGCCCCTTGTAAATCCTGTCATTAAGGGGATTTTACACATGAATAAACAAACGTGATGATGCCGTCACGGTGTTATCTGGAGGCAAAATAAAGGGAAGACTGGATGCTAAACGGGGATCACCTCGTAGTGGGCCAAAGAAAATGTCCTCTCGCCGTGTTGTTGGCTGCCAGAATCGATATTGCAAACATTTGAGACAATGGACTGTGATTGGAGGCTCCAGCGAGCTACATCCTCGACAAAGTGTTTCAGAGTTGGAGAGAAGAGGTTCTGCTAAACCTCCTCAGCCGCAGGCCAAACTATCAGAGAGATGGAGAGTAGTCATTGTAGCCTGAAACATGGTGTAACTAGTGGGTAGCTAGCTACTTAGCTAACTTACTAATTTCATCATGCTTTGGAATGCCCCCCCCACACACACACACACACAAAACCACTTCTGCTTCCTCTTACCGTGTGTCTTTGTGACTCATTCCTGAAATCTAAAACACTGTGGTTTATCATGGAACATTTCAGAGGCAGACATTGATTCTCAGGAGTTCATCGGAGTATTTCGACAAAACTGCTCAGAGTTTCCGTGGCTTCCTCTGATGTTGAGTCACTGCAAGCGCAGCACGGCTGTAACTCAACACAGCTCAGGTATTTAGACATGTTTGACGTTTCTGATTAGATGCCATTGTGATCACGTGAGATTTTGGTACCACTTGTCAAATACATTCTCGTTACCCAACCTATTTAAGGTTGACAGGAAGTGAAGGGACTACATGAAACAAAAAAATTAATTAATCTCATCTTTCACTTACCCACAGGAAACCCAAACTACTTTCTAAAGTGGAATATTTCATTTCCCAAGTTACGCCATTGGCCATCGCTCTTTTGAAATCAATAGGCGTGACAGTGTTTAAGCTCATCAGGTCTTTTTGGCCTCAGTTGACACATTTAGTGGGGCCGGGGGGGGCTCTAAAATATAGAATTCTTTTTTTTCTATGTAAAATGTATATTGGTAAAATCTCGCAGTTGTAGATTGTTGACTCGGTGCGATGCGTTCAGAGCAGACGGGAGATATTAGCAGGAAAGTTGTTAATTGGTAGTGAATGTCCAGTGTAGGTTTAGGTTTGTCTCTGAATGAACACTGCAGCTCCTCAGCACCAACATCTGAGGCTGTGGGTTCGTATTGGGACGCAACCTACGTCTGGTCTGTTCAACAAAGTCATATTTCTTACACAATAACACTTCCAGACCAACAAATTGTTGAAAATAGCATTATTATATTGTTGAATTTATGAAAAAAAAGCAGTCCTGAGCTTAACCTTATCATATGCTATGTCAGTACACTTTAGGAACAATTTGATTATGAACATTAAAAGTCCAGGAATTCACAAACAACTGACTATTCCTGTAACAATTTATCTTTCCCCCCTTCCTCATATCTTGCTTTGTCCTGCCCCCCCCCCTCCTCCTCCATCCATTCCTGTTGTCATGGGTAACTTGTGGTTACGTAAGCAGCATGTGTGATGCTTTCCCAGGGGGCCACTCTCTCCACACCTGAGAGAGACGCATACATGCGGAGGCATGAAGTTGCTGCATCTTCTTTGGGTTAGAAAACATTTATAAAAATCAAAATCAAAAAAGTACACAACTGTAACTGGGCATAACTGAATAGTCACAAAGGTCACAGTGTCACAGCGGAACATGAGGACCGTCTGAGCAAATAGAAATATATAACAGAATAAGGTCTTATTATATTAACTTACAACAGCATGCTCTCATGGGCACACGCAGCAGATAATAAGGACAATATTAGTTCAGTGCTAGTTATGGTCACATGGCACTCAGTCATAAGTGGACACACACACACACACACACACACACACTCCATGACAGCAAACGAAAGCATTGGGAAGACAAGAGTCTCGGGGCAGATGTCTCTTTGACGGGATGAGTGCTCTTCATTTACTGCAACAGGAATGACGTCAGCACTTCTCGCAGTCCCTGGCCTCCTGCCCGCATCCTGAGAGCACGCTGCCCCCCACCCTCTTCCCACTTCCTCTTCAATGGTCATTCAGTCGTCTTCCATCTCCTAAATCTTGCCGTTCTTTGCCCTCTCCCCTTCCCTGTACGGGGTTTAAATCGCCTGCCGGATAACTGAGCAAAAGATGATTTATTTAAAAAAACAATTGTTGCTTGTTTTTTTTTTTTTGCTCATGACTCATAGTATTTTCTTAGATTTCAAATGCGATCTTTTGAAACGCAGACCGAGAAATCCCCTGCGTGAAATTAGCAAAACTCTGTATTTCACCTCTTGCCAACTTTTCTTGTGTTTTTTATGTTTCCTTTGTGTGACTTGCAATAGGAGGTGAAAGCCGCAGAAAGAGACTGAACAAGTCATTGTCCAACCCGGCCCCTGAGACGTTTCGGTACTTCCTTAACTAAGAACTGGAAGCTGCAGCTCATCGCTCGAAAGGGCACGAATACATGCGGTTTACTGTAAAGACCCGTTTCTGTTGGTAAACATGACGTCTGTTTGTGGGCGGAAAGAGTTCCTGAAAAAGTTATTTAAAGCTGGAAATGTTTAATTATTTTTCATAATACTGAAGAACATTCTCTCGACCTACAGTCACTCACTCTCCGGTACCGCAAGTGTTACTTGAGAAAGTTGAACCAATGGGACCAACTGTCAGTGCAGCATGAAAGCATGGTGGAATTCGCGAGGTAGCTAGCTAACTAGCCAGCCGCTAAATTTGTAAAACTTTTACAACTAAAAGCTTCTTCCACAACCGGTTGTCACAGAGTAGGAAAGCACATCGCTGGAGAGGTGAAAACTTTGTTCGAATCATTTTCTGGAACCAGTGTTGCGTGAAAGCGTGGCGGAATTAGCGAGATGGCCAAGTAGACAGCCATTTGCTAGTTATCGTGGTAAAACCGCCATGCTTTGATGCTACGTTCGTTCCAGAACATAAGCCCAACAGCAGGCCAACTCTTAACCTCTACAATAGTTAAACTTGCTGCCGTGACGGCTGAGGAGGTTGGCAGAAGGCTAAGCTCAACTATTATCAAAATTTTCTCTCCAACAACTTTGCTGATATTGTAGCTCGCTTGAGCCTCAAATCACAGTTTATCATCTCAATTGTATGTGATATTGATTCTGGCACCCAACAACACGGCGAGATGGCATTTTCTCTGTGGGGATTCCTATTTAGCCTCCGGCTAACGCCGTGACTTAATCATGACGCTGGCTGTGAAGTAAACAGTGTACCCTTTATGTAATTCCCTTCTTTCCTAACCTCTTAAGATTCAAGGCTGCTACGGCCTGCCCTGGTGAATCAATGGCACTAATCGATTTATTAACCTCAAGCACCGCTGTCCTCGCTGATAAAGGCAGCGGTGCACTTGTCACTGCAAGGAGTGGTGAACTTTCCAAAGCGATACACCTTAAATTCCAAAGATAAAACAAAGGGGAGTGGCGCTGATAACATCCATTGAGCAGATATGTTATAAAGTGCTGTTCTGTGCACCGTGATGGGGGAACTATATGTCACAGAGGCTGTTGCTGCACTGCAAGAGAGAACCTCTTCAAAACAACATATCACACTCAGACACGGCAGAAGACTCGTGCCAGCAGGGACAGCATGGGGTCTCGTTGCAGTTCAGTTGTGGTCTTGCACTAGTCACTCTGCCCCTCCATCTGCTGTGTGTGTGACCCTCCCCTGAGTCACTGTGTCTGCTGAGCCGCTACATGGCAGAGAAAACACAGGGACCAGACGCGGCGAGGAGAATTACATAAACGACACAGTGTTGCCAGGACCCCTCGTCTTCTTCAGTCTGCTGCGAGCAGAAAAACATATCTGAGTGAGGGGAAAGTGAGAGATGAAGAGCAGGAGACGGGTGTGTGTGTGTGTGTGTGTGTGTGTGTGTGTGTGTGTGTGTGTGTGTGTGTGTGTGTGTGTGTGTGTGTGTGTGTGTGTGTGTGTGTGTTAAGAGAAGGAGACTCTTTCTTTTCGGAGTGCACACACTCAACGCTATCTCATCTTTTTTCTCTGTTCTACTGCTGACTGTGAGTGGATAAGAGGAAAATATGCAAGTGGAAATCCGCGGATTGTTTTCTCTGTGTCAACTGACACTCGGCGAACGGCAGTTTCTCCTCGGTGCCATAGCTTTGGTCTAGAAAGGGGCATCGGTGCACAGATGGTAATGTAGAGTGAGGAGGAAAAGGGCCATAGATGTTTTTAAATGGTTGGATAAAACATATTTTTGGTGTTTTCTGGATGACATTAGGATCACCGGCTGCAGTACACAATTATACAATGAACTGCCTCTTTTTAAAGATCATTATCAAGACTAAAGCCACTATACTGCATATATTTTGTAATAGTGTATTAAATGCAGGTGGCGGCCTCCGTTTCTGGAAAGTGAAGCCAATGTAGAAGTGCCTTGAAGCTGCATTCTCTCTACTGACCATGGGGGGGGGTGCGGGGGGGGGGGACTCCTCTGGTTGTATAGAAGTCTATGAGAAAATGACTCTACTTCTCTCATGATTTATTACCTCAGTAAACATTGTAAACATGAGTCTCAATCTCTAGTTTCAAGTCTTCTTCAATACAGCATGATGTTCATTTAGTAAATTATGGTCCATTTAGAGTCAAATAGATCATAAAGCAGGGGATGCTTTAGGGCGGGGCTTACTGCGATTGACAGGTTGCTACCACGGCGTTGTCCGGTCTGGGAGTTGTCCGTGTTTTTGTCTTACAACTTTTCACCGTGTGTTTTCACTTCATGAAAGTTAATATTTTTTGGTTGCCTAAACATGTCTTATTGGGTGGTCGGTTGTACTAAAAAACAAGATGGCAATAAAAAGAAAGGCCAAAATGCCTGCTCAGCGCCAAGCAGCAGACAGACACAGTTAGCAACTAGCTAGTGAACATTGTGGAGCACTTAGCGGCTAAAACCAGAGCTAAAAGAGGGTGACTATTGTGCGACTGCAACGCTAACGTTGCTTGGTTACTTTATGAATTCATAATCAAGGAACTGTTTGCCCCATCAACTTAAAAAGATGATACGTAAACGTTGTGTCCACAGTTTGTTTTCCCACCCAACTGGGCCTACTTTGAAAGCAACATTATTACAGCCTAAATCTTCAACAATTAAACTTTGCGGAGCAGACGGACTCGGGTGAACACGGGGACGCCGATGAGGAACAATGAGCTTTTAACAAGTAGTGGATTCTCTCTGGCCTGTTGGGTGGTTGTCCAGCGGCTCTTGGCTGGACAAGAGTGCCCCCCCCCCCTCCTCTCCCCGTCCACTGTTGCGCTCTGTGCCCACTTGATTGCACTGAGACTGCAGGTTTCATCAGCCTTTAAAAACTCCTGCCAAATGCAACTTCACTGCAGGTCACGAATTCCAATCAAGCTTCATCTCAGTGTCTTCTCGTCTCGCCACAGCTATTTGTTTTAAGTACATTTGTTTTTAAGTCAGTCTCTTGCCAAAGAACTTGTACGCTTGGCTTCATTGCATCCTTTTCACAATCTCAGATTTCAAAGCGTAGAGATTATTTCAAATTTAATGCACGTGTTTGATCTTGTTGAAACAGGTTGAACAAGCACAAGCTATTGCACACTGAGTCCTGTCTCCGATCGTGAGGTTGCGGTTGTTGGACCGGACGGCACAGTGTAAGCTCGTTCTTTCCTGCGGTTTCCCCCGCCTCGCGCCGCCGTTCCCTTCCGCCAGCCCATTTCCGCCTGCATTTACATTTGGCAGTTGCCCAGAACATTCTTGGGTTATTGCGGCGGCTCAGTGTACGAGGTCTAGAGAGAACAGACAGGTACACGCTTACGCACATGAGAACCTAATCACACACACACACACACACACACACACACACACACACACACACACACACACACCATATTGCCTCCGTCTATTTTAATCCTGCTCGCTCTATTTTTTTCCTATTCCGCCCCCGAGCAGAAAGATGAGGTCTCCTCACAGCTGGAGGTCACTCCTGTTGACTGAACAAATGGGCCAGATCAGGCAGTCAGTACGCCACGCTGCCACAGCGACGACATACAGTTGAGCGAGAAAATGCAAGAAAACCCACACGTGCACTTCCCTTCGGATTTCCTCATCTACTGTAATACGGCTGCTTCGGGCTGAGTGCTCGTGTTATTCCATTAATAGCTGAGGTTTGAGGACACACCTGGAGTCACCGTGAGACAAAAGGCAATCTGGCTAGTTACACCAATGCTAATGTCAAATTAATGAATTTGACATTTATAGGATGTCAGCTGACTTTCGACATAGCAAGTACCAAAGGTGATCCTAGTATATGTCTCAGTACTGCATTTGCATGCATGCATTAAGTATTTGTCTATGTATTCCAGGCTCGGTAGCTGCAGGTAATATTTCACAAGAGACTGGATTTGTTTCTTTATTGCGTTCAAGGCTTATGTCAGCAACTCAAAAGTGGTTGTAAATTGATGAATGAATTACAGATTAAAGTGACAAAAACCAGTTTGTTTCAGCCGAGGTGAATCCAGGTCGCGACACCGATTTTGTTGATACTCTTTAATTATATAAAAAAAACTTGTTTTACAGGTGACGCTTGGCGTCTGTTGCAGTTAAATTTACAGTGTATACATGACAAGAAGTGAACACCATGTCTTGTCGCGCGGTGAAATGTAAATATGGACAAGCTGCTGGTATCTGGATGCATTGTTAGGAGTTCAGCTTGAAGAGGGAGAAAGTCTGTCCCAGTGAGAAAATAGTAATAAGAAAAAGAAAAAAAAAAGTTTTAATGTAGTAAAACCTATTGCCACTAAAGTCAGCTGAGAACTACATTTTGTGCAGCTCCAACTCCACCTGAAGGTCCAATAAACGGGGTCTCATCTGGCCACTTTACCGACGAGCCTCTAATCTTTGTGTCCACACCAAAGTATGATATAAAAGCAGCTGGTAATTTGCATTATTATCACTCAGTGGATGTGAAGCAGCTTGGGCCACAGCTATGCTTTGTTAATCAACTAAGCTGCCCACCCCCCCTGAGGTTTTATTAGAGGAGCCTGGTAATGAAGCTCCTACATAGGTTCTGTGCTGATTGTGTGTTTGCGTTTGTTGCCATGGACGACCCGAGGTGTTGTTTTGGGTCCCTGAAAGTAAGACGTTATATCCACGGTGTCAGTTAGGTTGCATTCAGACTGACAATAGCTGTGCATCAAATAGAGAGCTGCGGGGATGACGGTGTTTTCTTAGGCCAACCAGGAAGTTGGCGTCGCACTGGTTCCCTCGATAAAAAGCCAATTGGATTTTTCTGTTGGATTTTGGCGGAAAATAATCTCTGTGGCAAGCAAACGTTTGTGATACTTACACGTTTTGTTCAGCAAGATAATCTTCAGTAATGAACTCCACCTTTATGATTTTTGAGAGCAATCAGCAGAAGTAAAAAGCTAACGTGAGGCTATAAAGTGAGAGTATAAACACAACGAGTTGGCGCGATGATTTTCTGTAGTCTAATTTAAGCGTGGTTCATGCTTGACGCATCCGCGAGGGTCGCGAGTGTCCACGCAAACCAAAGTGACGTCATCAGAAAGGGCCCTTCGCGGGGTTTTTCGTCCGTCAATGCACATCGGACATTCTCTGACTACGCGGACGGGCGGATAAAATGGAGAACTTTTTGGAGCTTTGAGAATGTTGAAACCCAGATGGAGCGTAAAAGATCCGAACGGTTTCCTCGTCGGCTCACGTCCGTACGACCGAGGCTTTAGCCACTTGTCAACCGTCCGTTCTCAGACATGTAAAAGCTTCTTAATTCACCAAAGGGGTAGTTACGGATATATTTTTATATTGTGGAACAAAACAAAACAAAACAAAACATCTCTTAAGCTTGTGTTAACCGGACCTTATTTCAAAAGTTTGACTTCATGTAAGGGTTTTATGACTCCCTCCTGCAGCACTCTACTACTACTGAACGAGAACGGTCAAGTCTATTTTATATTAATAGCCCAATATAAACAAAATTCCTCAAGGGGCGACGCCCATTGTCCTTTGACTCACAAGTCTGATAAGGAAAAACTCCCCTTTACTGGGGAATACATTCTGTAAACACATGTCGTGTGTACAGAAGGAACAACTTTATAAAACTACAGTGTAGACAATCATAGAACGTAAACATATATTAATAAAATGACAGGTGAGTATTGGTTCACACTTCTGAAAGGGGTCATCACAAAGAAACTATTGCAGGTACAAATCTGTATAATCTTTTCCGGCATCAATGGAAAACATTGACATTTAAGTCCCCGTTGGTGAGTCATTTAGCAATGATTAGCAGGATAATGTATGATATTTACCATCCCCAGTATATACAATACCTTGCTTTCGGCACCAAGGTGATTCATTAATCACTACACCTTTTTTAAGGATTGACATGGGGGGATTTGCACACGGTCTAGTGTTGTGCCACTACTAAGACACACATTTTTAATTAAGTGAATATAAAAAAAGTGCGTAAAATTTAATATTTTATATATTCTTTTGCAAATCATTATAGACATTCAGAAGAGTATGAGGTCTGCATGGAAGACTACAGAAGTACAGTATACTTGCTTTTCATCAAACACTATGCAGGCAAACTTTAAAAACAGGTGCCATCATCACAACCATAATCCCCAGCACCAGCAGAACTCCACCCGTAAACATTGTTATCAACATTTTGTTTGGCATCCCTGCTGCTGTACAGAAGCTCATCACAAGTTGCAGTTGGACTGCCCCGGAAAAATCATGACCAAAGTAACCATGGTGACGGTCTCAACAACAAAGGGAGGCCCAGGCCAGGTCAACAAAGGCTGGGATTCTCCTCGGGATGATTGGGTTACATAAATGATGAGTGCCTCCACACAAGACCTTCAGTCTGCGACTCAAAACTCTCTATCTAAACATGGATGTACCCCCCCCCCCCCCCCCTCCCCCTGCACTCAGCTTCACCATCTGTCCGTGGTCAAATATCCAGACTGAAGGGACAAGGGTCACCTTACAGACAACAGAATAAGACACAAGACTAAGGTTACTGTAGGCCCTCCTCATTTCCCAGTTCGCACATCCTCGATTCCTTTCCTCACAGGGACAAGAGGAGATGCATTTTAGGAATCGGGATGTACCTCGAGGCGGAGCACTGGCATCAATTTGTGGGTCACATGAGGAGACGAGGAGGCCTGAAATCGAGAAATGAGAAAGGCACCTGTGTGTGTGTGTGTGTGTGTGTGTGTGTGTGTGTGTGTGTGTGTGTGTGTGTGTGTGTGTGTGTGTGTGTGTGTAGTAGCGATCACCTTTGGATCACCGTGGTTTGTTTGGAATCGACAGATGGTGTCGTATCGTATCTAACAGGAACTCAGGTTGAGGAAGCTGGGTTCAAAAGTAGAATTTAAAATCATAAAATTTAGGAAGCTGTTTGAAATCTGCCTGAAGACGAGACATATAGAGGACACGCCAGATTTTCTGCTTTTTAACAGTCCGGGGAAAACGTTTGTACGACAGCATGCATGAAGTTAGGTAAACACGCTACAATCGGTGTTAGAATGAATAAATAAGGTGATGATGTAATTCTTGAAAGGAAAACACATTTCTGCATTTTGCAGTTTATTATCATTTTGCGTTGTTCTTCCCTTTATTATGCGTCTATAATAACAGATTCAACCGAGAAGGGGAGGTGGATCGACTGCTCTGGACTCCTGGATTGTGACCATGAAAAAAACCACTTAGCTGTTTTCCGTGGTCATTTAACTGGTACAAGAGAAGACGGCGATTATGGTCAGTGGGGTCGTAAAGTGGAGTCGCGACTTGCCGGGAAATGAGCAGACGCAGCTCCGGAAACAGACGGCTGGCTAGTTAGCTATTCCTTTTCCAGGCGGAGGGACCTCCTGACCGTCTGACCACCAGCCGGCTCTTCTGTAACCAGTGTAGCACTAAAGCATAGCGGAATTTGCAAGCTAGCTAATGGCCTAATGGATACCTAGCTAGCTAGCCTGCCAATTCCACCGCACTGAATGCTAAACCGGTTACAGAAAATGAGCCGAACAAAGTTGTCACTCATCTGACGATAGCTTTGTGTGGATGAAGCGTTGAGCTCTGGCTCTCTACGCTTCAAATGTTACTAGTCCACTGCTCGATTTAGTAATTAAAACCTCACCTCAGCGAGTCAGCAACTTGCTGCAAGTCTGTTTAGTTTAATATTTAAAAATAATTAGCCCACTATAACGGTCGCAGTAGCAACTGTACACATAAAAATGTCCGTCTTTCTGACTGTCCTGCTGCATTAAGTTGAATGGGAATGTCCCTTCTGCTCTGATATTAATTCTATGGTTCTAACATTTTGAAATATATTCGAACATTTACCAAATATAAACAGAATGTCTGTGATTGAAAACACTGAAATATATGGAAATATTAGGAACACCTTAATCAAACAAGTGACGTGGAGACCAAACAATACCTCAATGCAAATATATCCTTGTGTACACAATGTCTAGAACTTTCCATGCAGGAGTGGCTGTCATTGAAGGGGAAGGCAGAATCAATAAAATCAATAGTGTATTTAAATGTGTAAGAAAACAAAGCATGGGTGTAACTCCCCTCACCCAGGTTCATAGAGTTTGTCTTTGACTTCTGTAGTTCAATAACTATTAGTGAAGGCGATCAAATGCAAATCCATTCACTTTGAACTCCTATAATTTGCTTGTTTATTCCCAAATAAATACTACAAAACATCAGCAGCAACAGGGTTTGACCCATCTGTTCAAGATAGATCCCCAAGAGAACCGCGGATAGCGAGTTATCACATTTTAGGTCGGACTAATCTCTTGTTTCCTGCTATTGGCCATGTCAGTTATGACAATCCACGGAATAAATTGCCTTGAAAACAATGGATGAAGTGATTTTCTACGTAAGCTAGGTGATCAGACAAAAGCAAGGACTAAGTGTATCTTGTCCTCTGCAATCATGGGGAAAAGAGCGTTTTAGATTATGTAATCCGTGTCCCTTTTTTTTTTTGTCCCGCGGTGACGTCCAGCGGTCCTGCATATTCTAGCAAACCATGTTTGGAGTGTACTGTAGCTGTAATGGGGGATAGCGGGGTAGGGTATCACACGGTCAATGAAAGGCCTAAAGAGGATTGACCATGCCTCTGACTGACTCACAAGGTGCAATGAACTCCCACTCTATTGATGTTTAACTAAATTCCTTTGTTAATAGAGTATTTAGAGTCACATGTCCTTGGACTGAGCGCTCACATTTACAACACAGGAATGTGGCAGACTACCACAGCAGGCAGAGTTAAGTGTAAAAGGTCTGCACCGAAGCAGAAAATAATGTTTTTTTTTTTAAGTGGTTATTTAAATAACGGAGCTTGTGTTGTTCCGACCTGTCGGGGGGGAAAGAGCAGGAAAAGTCTCCCATTATGTTAAGTTGTTTATACTAGTTGTAATGACTTTTAGTGACGGGCCTCCTTTACAGTGTACAGATATTCCGGACAAAGAGACTCTCCCAAGTGACTGTAGTGACCATATCCTTGGGGATTTCTTGTCACCACGCTTATCATGGGAACAAGGATGTCATGTTTCTGTGGTTGCCGTGACAATAGAAAAAAGGGAGTAAGTCCTGGATGGGAACGAGCCCTCAGGGAGCCATGGCAACTGCAGTGAAAATGTCAAATTCCAGAACCTTAAGTACTCCAGCCGGAGGAATTTCAGTGATTGAACTGCTGGTTAACTATCCAGCTTTCTTTGGGTTCCTGCTAATGCTTAGTTCAGTTTTATATTCATTGTTCCTAGAGATGTTCAATTTTGAAAGAACTTTACAGAAGTTAAAAACTGTAGAGAAGCTGCATAATTTATCATCATGTACCTTGCTTGTTCGTTCACAATGGAATCTCTCTGAGGCCGCTTGGCACCAAGTTAATATTTCACCCTGGCTATCACTGGCCTCTGGAAATTAGCTATAAAAGGCCAGCTGGATTGAGCTAAATGGATGGATCAATTAAGCAGCAGAAGGTGGGTGTAGCATTACAGTGGGGACAAGAGATGGATGGCTTTAAGAGTGCCAGAGAAGCTCTACTGCGAGGCATCAGCACATAAGCTGCATGAGTACTAAGCATGCAAAGGCCATAGACTGTATATGAGAAGCGGACGTAGTCACCGTGACGTCACCCGTTGGTTTGTAGACTGCAGTTTCAAAGCCTCGAATTCAGCATTTTGGCCGGCGCCATCTCGTTTTTTTTTTGCAACCAGAAGTGACACGAGAGGGTGGAGCCAAGTACAACCGAATGCTGAATAAGTCATTTTTAGGCGATCGAAACGGCAACAATTAACTTTCATGAAGTGAAAACAAACTGTGAAAGGGTTAAAGTTGTTAGACGAAAACACGGACAACTCCCAGACCGGATGTCTCTACACTTGTAAGAATTATGCTGTGTTCACATTTCAAGCAACAAAACCAGTTTGTTGCTTAATTACATTGACATTGGAAATGACTTGTAGCACGTTGCTGTGTCGCTCAGAGTGCGAGTGCTGCATAATGAGAGGCAGTCAAACCACAGCTAGGGCTGATTTGTTTTTCTCCTCCCAGTGGTGTAAAGAAATGAAAATAAAACATTATTCATTTATCAGACAGATTCAGCTAATCCGTCTGGCATGCAGAACAAAAAGTTTTATGTGCAGCGAGTTAACCACCATGTCTTCCTCCCCCTCAACAAAAGATAATGATTTACCCATTGCAGTCAGCCAGGGTAACAGTTTAACATCTAAACAATGCAGTCACAAGGCTAAAGCCAGCCACATGTGGACTTTTTTCATTTCCTTCCAATGCAAAGCACCGACCTGCATACCACTAAACATAATCGGTCTGATCTTTACAAGCTCCTTCCTTCTTCAATACCTCTCCGCCTCAAGCGCTAGCCTTTACCCAAATTAGGATTCAAATGTTCCTGGGGAAAGGCAGCCACTCGGTACATTGGAAAGCCGGCTTTGCAGGAAGTGGCTGATCACACAAATACAAGTGGCAGGACAATCACATATGTGCAAACAAACACGCAGCTTGGAGGGTGTGACCAGAGGAAAGGGGGCAGGGGGGGAGGGGGGGGTCAGTACAGTACATTAGGACTGAGAGAGCGAGAGCACAGAACTTCCCTGTGATATATCTGCCATGACAGTGTGACGGCCCTCTGGTTTTAGGGAGAGCCTGCTGTGTGCTTGTACCCTGGCTGGTGTGTGTATGTCTTGCCGGTCCTTGGTAGGCAGAGCTAATCAGGCCAACTAGGAGCACCTGGCCATTCTCCCAGGAGCCTTCAAGACCAGTCTGCGCCAGAGCAAAGGGAGGATCTCCGTTCTGCCAGCACCCTGCCGTGTTGACACCTTATATTACCGTGTGGGGCTAATAAATGTTCCTTTTCCTGTGTAAAACCCCGTGTGTCTCCCGTCTTTGTCGTGGCCTAAAAGCCGGGTCGTGACAACAGTGCACAAGGCAAGGAAGAGTGAGACAGAATTCAACATTCAATTGACCATTCGCTAAGCCCCGCCCCATCAAACTGTCATGAGCTACGTTACCATGGAGCCCACGCTGTCACTAACTGCACTCCCTGAATAAATATCATCTAATCTTTGGAAAAACAAAAGAAGCAATTTTTAGACAGAAGGGTCTACAGTACGTGTTTGAAGGATAAATGCAGGATGTCAAACTAATTCAGCAGTGAAAATAAGTTAAAAAGATAAAGATAGAAGATAATATATTTTAATGACTGGGAACAGTGTTGAGATATATATATATATATATATATTGTTGAGATAGATAGATAGATAGATAGATAGATAGATAGATAGAGTGTAACCGGTATAGACTGAAAATAAAATGGCTGGAAGAATGACTTTGGGATCCAAGGGACCCCCGAAGAGTTAAGTGCACAATGTTCATTAATATTTAATTGTTATAGCAGGTTCAATATGGAGGATGCTTTATGTTGCTGCACGGTGGTGTAGTGGCTCGCACTGTCACCTCACTGCAGGAGGGGCACGGGTTCGATCCCCGGTCCCTTCCGTGTGGAGTTTGCACGTTCTCCCTGTGGCGGCGCAGATTCCCTGCGGGTTCTCTGGCTTCCTCCCACAGTCCAAAAAATACAGCTCAGGTTAATTGGACTTCAAATTTCCTGTAGGTGTGAATGGTTGTCTGTCTCTTTATGTGCCCTGCGATAAACTGGCGACCTGTCCAGGGTGAACCCTGCCTTTGCCCAATGTCAGCTGGGATCGGCTCCAGCGCCCCGTGACCCTGAATAGGATAAGCGGTTTGGATAATGGACCCTTCTGATAATGGAATGGAATGATTTATGTCTATGTTGTTTTCTTGTATGTTTTCTGTCCTAGTCTGATTGTTCGTATAGTTAGCCGTTATGCTATGAATTATTATTTATTTATTAAAAAACCTGTATAAACTGAAAATAAAATGATTGAAAAAAAAAAAAAAAAAGCAAAAGCAACATGCAAACAATTTTTAGTTAGTTTCACAGAGTTGTATCGACCGCTGCAATGAAGGTGTGAAACCAAACGCACATAAAACAATGCAGACGAGCCGCAAGCTGTCAAATGGCTGAATCCCCGGAAAGCAGAACTGGTTCGAAGCCAAGAAGCCTTCAGCAAACGAGGTACACACATCTGCCTCATTATTCCAAGACAACATGTTGCCATGTCAGTGTTGTTAATGTATTTTATCAGTGTAATACCTGCTGATGAAGCAGATCAATTTGAAGACGTGACACCTGCAGATATGCAAGCAAGAAGTGTGTTTTTACTTCCAAATGCTTTTTTGGCTTGTCATTTGCATCTGAGACATGCGCTTGCCGGCAGCCCGCCCCCTCGAGTCGCCAGGACGACGGGTGGTTGAGGCGTGTGCAGGCGTCAAACTGGAGAGGAGCCACAGAGGCAACGTAAGGTTGCTTCAAAGACAGACGCAAAAAAAAAAAAACCTATGTTCCTGTTTGCAAAATAGGTGTGTCCTCACCTCACCGCCGTACATAAACACATGATGATACACTGAGGCTGCTTTAATACCCGGTTGAATCCTGCAATGTGTCTGCGTTGCGTAACACTGTGAGGCAACCTGATGGGCAGCACTGTCAGGACCCAATGCTGGCCAACCACCTAGAAATACATCTGGTACTTGCTTAGACATATTACACACAGATGTACACAAACCATCCATCTCACACACACTTTCAGATGGGAGGATGAGTCTAGGGAAGCACCTAGCTTCTTGTCTTCATCGCTCCCACCGGATGTAGAGGTGTGTGTTCGTTCAGACCTATAAATAGAGCCTGTGTCTTCCCTTAGCTCTCACTCCGGTGGGATTCTCTCATGTTTTAATTAAATAAACTGCTGCAATCGGGCCCAGCTGTGCCCTGCACATCCCCAGCCTGCATCAGTCAGCAGCCATGCCCAGGGGCAACATTTAAAGGCTGGGGTGTCAGTGCATACGAGTAAATGATGACAGCGAGAGAGAGAGAGAGAGAGAGAGAGAGAGAGACAGAGATTGTCTAAGCCGTGAAATTGGGGCGTCCTGCACTGAAGCCACCTAGGAAGCCCTGCTCAGGTGTTCTGGATGGGTTCCCCGATGTGCAGACCAGCAGAAGGAAAGCAGCTCCCTTTCATCCTCTCCACCTCCCCCCTCCTCCTCCTCCTCCTCCACATGCCCTTTTCCATCGGTCTGTTTCTTCTTCTTCTTCTTTACTCCGAATTGTTCTGCTAGTTCTCCTGCAGTGTCCCCCGTCCTATACGATCCCTTTCAGCAAATCTGTTCACACCATCAGAATGTGGCTGCCATCATGCATTTATGTATTTAACACATTTAATGCCAGGAGTACCCAAATGGGAAGGGTTTTGTTGTTAAACTCACATAGTGGGCTGAAAGATAATTGTGGCAATAGGGAGAGCTAGAATGACGATGATGATGGACACATTATTTATGGTGAAACGTAGTGACAGTATTGTGAAATCATGATTTATACAGCACCTTTCAAAACACATCAAATGCAGTTCAAAGTACTATACAAATTATTGATGAGACGAAAACAAGGCGAAAATAAAGAGATGAAGAGACACTAATGGAGCCCAAATTTAAATTAAGAAAGAAAAAAATATATAAATAAAATGTCTTTCAATATTAATACAAAATAAAATAAGTAAAATATATATGAATACCAGAACCATAGCATAAAACACTGTATAAATTCAGCAATAATAATCATCAAAAAACATAAAATTATAATAAACACTACACAAAAAGCGAGACTGAATAAATCAACTTTTAGTTTCTGTTTAAACGATATCAATATTTTCAGCTACTCTCAGATCCTCTGGAAAACATAATGACTAAAAGCAGCACCATCAAATGTTTTTTGTTCTACTTTGGGGAAAAGCTGAAAGAGAGCAACTGTCGAATCATACTGGTGCATAAACTAAAAAACATTTCTCGGAGGTCGTATCCGAGGCAGCTCCTTCCTGTAAAATCGTGCTACGTAGCTAAAAATGAGAAATAATCTGACAGAGTTCAAAGTTCTTTGAACTTCTAGCAAATGACTCTACTTCTCTCTTGATTTATTCCTTCAGTAAACATTGTAAACATGAGTTTATGGTCTCAATCTCTAGTTGCAAGACTTCAGTACAGCATGATGTTCATTTAGTAAATTATGGTCCATTTAGAGTCAAATAGACCATAAAGCCGGGTATGCTTTAGGGCGGGGCTACTGTGATTGACAGGCCGCTGCCGTATCTCTACGTCCCTCATCCACATCCCAAATATGGTCACTTCAGTTCACCAGTTGAAAAAAAAAGCCAAGCAACAGGATCCAAGATGGATGACGTCCAAACCAACGATCTACGTGGGCGTTCCCGTCTCATTTCCACATAGTATGTCGGTTAAAGTCACTTTTTCTGGAGGTAATATTGAATCATGGACTTTATTAGCTCGGGCCACGATCATGTGGAAGATGTCCCAGCGAGGCTGCAGTTCTTCAGATAATAACTAAAGAGTAACCCCTCAGCTAATGCCCTCCGCATTAATGTCACTACCAGCGAGTAAATCACACCACCTTTATGTCCAAAAGGTACCACCTTCCAACGCACGTCTGAGCGTCCTGCCGCTAGAGCTCTGAGGGGCCACCCCCATGTGTAAAAAGACTAAACTATACCTTTTAGTAGCAGCAGCAGCAGAAGGTCCTGGTTACCATCTATAATTAATGGGCTGGTGCTGCTGGTCCTTGTTCTGTTCTGCCCCCCCCCTCCTCCTCCTCCCTCCTTGGTGAAACCACGTGTCCATTTACTGCCCTACAATAGTCAACGCCCAGGAGGATGGATGCAGCCGGTCACCAGACACCATCAATATCTAAAATATTGAACAAGTGAATGATTCTTTTTTTTTTTTTTTTTTAAATCTTCATCCCGGTTACTCAACGATTCATTTTGTTTGCTTGTTGCACATTCAGAGGGATCATTGCTCGCTGTTATTGGAACTCGCGCGGGCTACTATTCCCGTCGGTAACGTATCCTCCACAGGAGAATTGATCTCGATTATTGACTAAGTTGTCCACACACGGGTGGAAAGCGTGAATGGATCAATATCCATTTCGATGAGTAAAGGGGGGGGGGGGGAACCAGCTCGCTCTTTGATGGTTTAGAAAACGCCGCACTTGTATGACATGAACATTACTTCAATGTGATTTATTTGTCGTGTTTGCCAGCGACAAGCCTTCACCTCCTGATTGTTAATGTAGTTCAGCCTATTGACTTTCTTGTGTAAACTACAACAGTGGCCTCTCCTTGAATTAGGGCTCAGACAGATGACTCATGTCCCGGTGTAGCTTGTTTCAGCCCCGACTCTTAAAACAATTACGTTCCCATACTGCGAAAACGGCATTGTGAATTAGGTGGATTACGCTTTTAATGCATGACAAATCAATTGTAAATAAAGTGTTTTTTGTGCTTTTGTAATTACGTATTTTCGTAATTTAGTATTTTTGTTCCCTAAAACAATTCCCTGTTTTGTTTCAATTTCATAGTCAAGCCAAACCATGTTTTTTTACTAAGTCTAACCAAGTATTTTTATTCCCTAAAATACAACAAAGCACTTTCTGTTTTGTTTCAATTTCATAGTGATTTTAAGCCAAACCAAGTAGTTTTATTCCATAAACCAATTTGTGTGTGTGTGTGTGTGTGTCATGTTTAAATCCATGTCATCCACGTGTAATAAACTGAAACCTGTAATCTGGGAGATAATACATTCACCTCGAAACGTTGCAGCTCAGTGTTTTGCAGTTGACAGGCCTGAGATATGTATGAGATAATGTCTCAAAGAAGCCCAACCTTGGCGAACCATGCCTGTTCAGCAAGCACAACAGGATATCCAAGCAGCGGTGGCATGATCAGTGAGTATCAGGAAAGAAGGAAGGTTTCAGTGGAATAACAGACTCTGGTTGGCACGGCGTCAAGGCCAGAGCCGGGTGAAAGTCCTAACTTTTACAGTAAGTGCTGTGCATCGAGATAAGCCGCAATAAAGCGACTGATATTTGGGCGTCACATGGGGGCGGTAATGAACCAAAATAGCAGGCAATGAACATCTGGGCTGATAGTGGACCCAGATGTTCAAGGAGAGACTGAGATGGTGACACACAGAAAATAAATAAATAAAAAAGACACAAAGGGAGATGAGACACATTAATTAATTAATGAGGGATGCAGGACACATGGTATTACACACCTGCATGTGACTTAATGATGTCAGAAAATGGATTTGTCATCTCCAAGCTCAGGTTGACTTCTAAAACTAAAAATGTCATTCAGGCCCTATGAATCCATGACTCAAAACGTGACCTTTGCCCCCCACCCCCACCCTAAAAAAACAGGCAGTAGTGATATATGCCAACAATGAACCCCCCAAAAGCCAAATGACTATATTTTGCCAGTCGTCAGTAAACGCTTCATAATCATAGCTGCTGGGCCTGCTAACAGCAGCCAGGGTGCTCATCAGTAGCACTATTATTACCACGGGCAGGTAGGTGGATATTATGGGATAGAGTTCCAGCATCCAGCAGGAGTCTCATCATCATCGATTTGAGGGGTGGGGGGGGGGGGGTCGAGGCTCAGCAGAGACGCATGAACCCCCCGCTCCCCTTTCTCGCTGTCACACATGACCCAACAAACCCGTATAAACAACGTCTGAGATAGCAGGTTTTCACTCACCGATTCCGGGGGCGGAGTAGATGAAATACAACGCGGAGGTGGAGAGCGAAAACAGGAATAAAAGCCCAAGGAATGACCTTCTCCGGAACCGCAAATGTGTCGGCATCATACAGGCAGCAAAAAAACACACGCACACACACGCACGCGGGGGACGGAGAGGGGGGGGGGGGCGTTTTCCGTAATCTTCCAAGCGGACGTTTTTTTTGGGGGGTGTGGGGGGTCCAGATGCCCGGAGCACGAGCGGGTCCGCGGTCTGCCCTGGGTTCAACGAGCCGAGCGGAGGTGGCCGGTGTCTGCGGCAAAGCTGATGGGTGAGGGGCAGAGGGGCGACGAGGAAGTCAGCGTATTTCCGCGGCGGCTTCGAGAGAGAGAGAGAGAGAGAGAGATAGATAGATAGAGAGAGAGAGAGAGCGCAGGAGGAGCAGTCACTAGTACGGACGTTCAAAAATCCATTCCCGTGGGGACGGGTGTCGGGTTCGTGTTCCGGTGTCGAAAAACGGTTGACGATGACAGTTCAACCCCGGCCTGGTTGGCTTCAGTGACAGACCATCACTCGGCTCGCTCGGTGGTGGTGGTGTTCGGCCGCTCCTGCGCTTCGCCCGCTCGCCTGCCTGCTCGCCCTATGAATGGGGGCTGTCTTTCCGCAAAATGAGCACTATCACCGAAAAGTGGGCGTTAACGGCACCAGACAAGAACGAGCACGCGCCCGCGACGTTCACAACGTACGTAGCGAGGATTCGAAGAAAACGTAACACCTTTGAGAAACCGTTGCTACGTAACATCGTTAATAGCAGAGAGCATTCATTTTTAAGCTGGCTATTTAGATTAATGGGATTCTCACTACAAAGCTGCTTTATGGCCAATTAAAGTGGCTAATTAACTATTGTCAGCTGATGTTTTGCTCTGAAACATGAGGGGAATTGTATGGAACATATTTTTTGTTGTTGTTAGTGTAATATATAAACTGAAATATATCATAAAGGTGCTCATGAAGGTTATGGACATTTTAATTGATTTATTTATTCTTATGTGTGTGTTGGTTCAGGTAAACTCTATTGTGTTACGGAAGCACGTTTCTAATATGTTTTATTCCCCAATGACATAAATTAACCACATTATAGCCTACAAAATAACCACAAAGCTGAATCAACAACTCTTAAACCGTTGCAGAAAACAAACCTAAACCCTAACTGTCATTTTTTATTCATAATATATATGGAATTTTTTGCAGAGCTGTTGTATTTGCTTCTATTTCGTATAGCATTTATGAAGCAATGTGATTAATGCCGAAGTTAAGGTATGATATATAAATATACATATATATATATATGTATATATATGTATATATATGTATATATACATGTGTATATATATATATACACATATATATATATGTATATATACACATGTATATATACATATGTATATATATATATATACATATGTATATATACACATATATATATGTGTATATATACATATACACATATATATATATATCATACACAAAATCCTACACTTATATATATATACATATATATATATAAGTGTATGATTTAGATATTGCAGTATAGGCCTACTCATGAATGCATGTATTCATACAATGCATATGTAATAGTTAAGATATACACACTTGTACCCTCCCACTAATATATCTTATGTATGTTATTAGTTTAATTTACAAATATATATATATATATATATTCATCATAATTTGCACCCATCTACTCATTAATTAAAGGGTGGCAGGTGTTTTAGTGTTTCCTACATCTGCAGGTAATTTGCAGCAGGTGCAGGCCACAATAAAACCACAATACCCATAAAACAGCAGGTGGATGGCTGACGCGAAATTACAATGGCCCATGGGAAATTGAGTATACAAGGATTACTGTGACCTATCGACTTTTTATTTATACAATTAATAAATTGTGAAAGTGAAATTATATCCACTGTGACAGACAACATATCCATTTGTTTGACAGTAGTTGCATCAAACTGCCTCCTTTTTGTTTCTGTGCTCCTCTGTTTTCACATCTGCGCAACGTAAAAAACTACATTCCCAGCAAACATGTCGTCACCCGGAAGCGGAGTAGTGATGTCAACAGACACACGGGTGCCGTGGACATGAAACTTCCAGTCTTTTTGCTCACATAGCGTCGCTTTTGCGTGTAAATGCACCGGCTCGAGAATGAGAGGCGTTCACCGTGAAGTTTTGTTGCTTTCCCTGTTATTGTTATTAGTGAATAAGTGCGTGCCAGCGCGAGCCGGGAGCGAAAAGCCGTTGGATCTACGCGAGAGAGACGACGGAGGGGACGTGAACCATCAGGGCGCTCCGGTAGAACACCAGCAAACTGCAATAACACACAAAAAAGAAGACGGACATGGTTCAGTCGACCAGAAGAAGGAGGGACATGCTGTCGGGTGGGAAGAAACAAATGTCGATTTGCCCCAAATGTAGCTAGCTAGCTTAGCAATAGCCTCTTACTGTACGTTAACGTTGCTAAACAGATTTCCACTGTAAGCTAGCTAGCAACATAAAGACACGTTGCTATGTCAACCTAGACCATTCTTTAAAATGGTACAAAAGGGGGGTAAGAAAGGAACTACCTTGGCTTGACATGGCTATAATAACTGCCAGGTGTTTTATTCTCCAGTGTATTCAGGTGTTATAACCTTTAAGAATAAAGTAAGTGCGGTTTAAATGAAGGTTTTGGGACAGACAAACGTTACTAGCTTACACTATATTTCCGTAAATATGAATATTAAAGGTTTATGGAGTTGTTCGGTGTAAAATTAGGGGATTCTGTTTCAAACCAAGGTATCTGTGCTCTACAATTTATTACTGTATTGCTCAAAAGAACTTTGAATGACGTGGATTCAGTGTTTTTGTGGTGTATATTGAATCCAGAACTGTATCTATATATCTTTCGATTGATTGCATGCATCGCATCAACGTGCTTTCCCCCCTGACTTTCTCCTTGCAGCAAGTCCAATGACACTGATAACGCGAGCAACGAGACCCTCCACTCCACGACGCCCGCTGTCAAGCCGACGACCCCGGCACCCCCAACCGCCAAGCCCATCCTGCCCGTGCAGACGGGGGTCAAGGCCCAGGAAGAAGAGCAGTCCAGCGGTCTGACCATATTCTTCAGCCTGCTGGTTATTGGTTGGTAGTCTCTCTGTTGCTGCGTTGTTGTGGTTCATGCAGTATGGATAACTTTGACCTCAAACAGCTAAGAATGGAGGGCAAATGTACAGCCACTCCACACATCTGATTTAATGTTCAGTTAAATCAGATGTGTGGGCGGTGATTCGGGATGAGGGAGGTGGATAAAGGGAAGGATGTGGCTACACATTAATACAGTATGCGTCAGGTCACGAAGAGCTTCTTGAGACACAACGTGTCCATTATGCACTTCAGTTCACAGCAGGTTAAGTCACATGTTTACCACTGTAAGGAATTGATAAATTATGCATACGGTTACCAATTTGACTCATTCACTTCGTAGAAACATAACCATGTTACTTCGTTTTGAACCAAATGTTTTTAACGCAGCAAACATTTGACTGGTTGAAAAGAAGCACAACATGCAGAAAATTATAGTAATTCGTCTTCTCAAGGAACTTTTATTTTGTGTTGATTCTGGCGGTCCCTGTGGTCATGTTTCGCTCAGAAACACGACGACTTTCCTGAACAGGGACTGCTGTGGATTCAGAGTCCACAGTGGATTCAGGGACCAGAGTCCCTTTAGAAAACCTCTCATTTTACTGCAGCAGGGTCTGACAGTCTGCCCCTCTCAGTCCTGGTTCTGGTTCTCCCGTGCCTCCCTTCCCTCCAGCGGGTCCAGCAATACGTCCTGGGTCTCCAGCAGCGTGATGATGATGGAGGAGGAGGAGGAGGAGCTGAGCTCCTGGGTTTGGAGACCTTCTCATCAGACTCCTCACTGTCATCCTGCGAGTTCTTTGAGCGCTTGTGCTTGGGCTCACGAGGGGGCTCCGGAGCTTCGAACTACAGGTCCAAGGCGGCAGGTGAAGCCCGATCTGGGTCTGTCCACCGTGGACTGGTCCCTGCTGGATCTGGGTCTGTCCTCAGTGGACTGGTGTCTGCTGGAGGCCCCGCTGGAGTCTGAGCTGAAAGAGTTTCTGGTGAACCTGCATGATGTCATCTGGTTTCACCAGAATCCGACCCGGTGGCACTGATGATGAGCTTTAAGAATAACTATAGAAACACACCATCTTCTCTCTGATCGTTTACTGATGGAGTTCATTAAGAGGATCAGGATTAATTTGAGCAGTTACAAGTCCCTCACAGTAACTTTAATACCATCTCATCAGTGGTTTGACTGAGATGGTTAGAGATCAGTAAACGAGTACAATATAGAAACCACACATTAGTCCTAAATAGCACTTCCGAGAGACCATATTAACATGATGTGCTTTAATTGGGCCTGAATTTAACGTCTCCCTCCTGACTAAACAGCCCAGCTTTGATGAACTGACCTCTGCCGTCTTTAGTGTTGCAGACACTGTGTCTTAAGACTTATCTCATTTGCTGCACTGCATTTCTGCCGTTTACTTTTCTCCATTGTGGCCTTGGGGTTTGTCATCATAATTATGCTAATATGCCTAAGCACTGATTTAGCACGTTGATATACAAAATAGCCTATTGTACTGTCACAGCTGAATGTTGTGTTTTTATTGGGGGCAATTATCTTTCTTGTACAGTTTCAGAACTACAATTTTAAATGTCAGGGAACTGCTTTGTAGTTATTTATGCCAAGCAAGTGTATTTTGACTCATTTGCATGAAATACTTTCACAGACTAATAAGATGTGTATATATTTATCCGTTCAGACTTTCAGTGAGAGGAAATAAAGTCAGAGCTATATGGTTTTTCATAGCCGTCTCTGTCCAGTCTACAGTAGTTTGTGTCAAGGAAAGCAGCCGGAGAAAAAGATCTTAACACTATTTGATGTGAGGGCTATTTTTGGGGCTGATCTGAGTTCATGTGACATGATGTTTGAGGCATGGATGTATTTGTCCTAAATATTCATTCATTTTTTTCTTTGCTCTCCCCTCTCACCACAGGTATCTGCATCATATTGGTGCACCTGCTTATCAAGTTCAAACTGCATTTTCTTCCGGAGAGCGTGGCTGTCGTGTCGCTTGGTGAGTACGTCTTCTGCAACACGCCACTGAGTCCAGGAATGTACAATGTTTAGTTCAAAGGGAGACACTACAGGGAAATGTGGTAAAACATGTAACTACTAGATATCACCATGAAACTTCCCCAGTTAATTTCTGACATTAAGTCACTTCTTTTTGGTATTACAAGTTTTCTGAAATGTTATGTTTAAATATGCAAATGAGGCATTATCTAATGGTAACTTTTGGTGAATTTAGGAGAAATCTACAGACACAAACAGACAAAGTAGTTTTTTTTTTTTTAAAAACCCTAAATGTTTATTTTGGATATTTTCTTTCCACTAGTCTGATAGAAGATGTGTTACGGAAGCTAAATAGACCAAAAGCTTTCTAGGAAATCTTGTTTTTAGAAGGCATGGACAGTCTGAGGACAAGAAACTAATGTTGAGACTGATTTGGGACTTTTCCAAAATACTCCACTTTCCCTTTATTTATTTATTTATTTTTAAAGCACTTATAAATAATGAACTTGATGCCTATTCTTGTGATTTTACATCTTTTACTTGGGTCACTCTCCTTTGTGCTTTAGATAATTATTTAACATGTTTGCCAATGTGTGTCCAGCAGTGAACTAAATGTCTAGATCTCTGTAAGTTTACAGAACTAAATAATTTAAGTCAATTATGTGTCTTTTTAAATGTGCAAACCCAGTGGCATTAATGGCAGCTGTATCCAAGATTGCTTCGTTGTTTAAAAAAGCAAAATTATTTATTTTGCTTCTTGTGTGAGGTCACTCACACTACTTCCTCTACTTCTACTTCCATTGTCTCCTCTTTACATGTCCGTAAAGTTCCACTCTCTCGAACCTGGTCTTGACCCAGAAGGCCTTTTTCTTCAGGCCGCACATATGAGACCGAGCTAGTCTCGGTGTTTGGAGCGGGGGCCGCTCTGCTGAAGAGAGATAACTCTCTGCTTATAGATCATGAAGGACTGCTTTTCCTTCCTCATCGCTTCCTCTCTCATTGTGTGTGTTTTCTTCCACTTTACTATCCACGCTTTGACGCTTTGATGCTTATCCTTAATTTATTTTTTCCAGCTTATCTCCGTCTTTCTCTGCCCTTTACACGTCTTTTGTGTTTTCCTCGCCCTTTTAATTAATGTTCTGCCGGGCTGTGGAACAAGAGAGCCAAAGGCCCGTGGGGACTCTCTCAAAGACAAAACTAAGACAATACCCAGTTTACCACTGAAATAGTGCTTTGAACTCGATCTGTATTCCCACTGTATTGAAATTTTCCTACAAGTGAGTGAAATATTTAAACAGAGGTATTGTTTTTTGTTTCTCTCTCCAGGGATTCTAATGGGAGGCTTCATTAAGCTCATTGAGTTCCAGGAACTGGCCAACTGGAAGGTATGGTATGACTCCCATGTTCACACCCTGCTTCACTCCTCTTTGTGTCCACACTGCACCGGCCACAGCGTTTTTTTGTTAAATCGCAGGCTTGACGTAATTTTGAAGGCCAACAGGAAGTTAGCACCTTTTCCCTCCACAAAAAGCCAATGTGATTTATTTCTTTTACCATTAGATTTTGGATTATTGCAGAAAATAAAATGTTTATGTTCATCAAGGTAATCTTTACAAATGAACACCACTTTTATGATTTTTTTTTAAGCCTTAACGCAATCAGCAGAAGTAAGAAGCTAACGTTAGTCCATAATGGAACTCCACCACGGTCACATGACTTCACGTCTCCACTGCTAAACTAAAGGAGGACAAGTGTTCTAGTGAGGACGTTTAGTCGTCTCATTTAGACTCTTTTTTTTAATACGCGTAAAAGCTTCTTTTTTTACAGACATGTTTTATAATCGTAGAAGTAAACGTTAAAAAATACACCGACTTTATTTCAGGTATCGAACAGAAAAAAAACCATTAAAAAAAACATTGAGAGAACGGATAGTGCAATAATGCTCGTGTGGGTATTTGGGCTCATTCCTGCAACTTTCTATTAGCACACAATTAACTGTGCTTAGTTTGCTTTAATTAGTTCAGCACGAGGCAAAACATTCCTTCACACATCACACATGCAGACCCACTAAACATATGCAATGCGTGACATACGGTTGCTTCAAATCCTTAAAGCTGCACCCACTGCACTCTTGATGGCTGCAATTTAGAGGGTGGGGACATTTGTCTGCATTGCTCAAGTGTTTTTGCTTATTGAAACATAATGCATCGACCCTTGAGTACATCGCTGCCTCTCCCAGTTCTTATATGATGCATCGTCCCACAGCAAAATCTCCGGAAACTCCCCACCCACTGCCAACCCAATAAACATCTGCAGTCTCTGTAGATTTCCATCTCTTTTGTTTCGTCATTCATTTCCTGGCCTCTGTTTTATGTCCCAAATGTCATCTCTCCATCTCCACGCTGTTACCGACCAGTAATAACTATCTATCTATCTATCTTTACCCCCTTGTGTCCCCATGAGCCCTCCTTTTCTGTTTTTTGTTTTTTTCCTCCCGGTTCTCACAGCCTTTAATTAACATTCCTTGTTCTCTGCCAGCGAGGGAGAGAACGAACGAACGAACAAGAGATGTAGATGCAGAGTGAGGGGGGGGGGGCAGAAAAGAAGACAGGTTGTGTCTTGCACACTGGGGCCCATTGTTTTTTTTATCCTGGGGGCCCCCCGGGTGTTGCTGAGTCATCAGCACTACTCGTAACCAGAGCCCCCGCAGCCCCTCTCCCCCTGTCCCGTGAATCTCTAGATCACCCCCACTATGTTTGTGCACACCAGTTAGACCTGCTTACCTGGTCATATGTACTGGGCAGTGGCTTCGTGACCTGTTATCAACTATTAAAGGAGCCCAGTCGACTACTTTCAGCTACTGATGTGTCTTTTCCAGGAGTGACCCGGTTGACGCGTCGGTTTTCAGACTATACCATTTGCCGTGTGCACCTGCAGACACGTCCTTCGTTTGTAGAATGACGATCCTGTCATTTGCTTCGCCGTGCGTGAACGTGAACCACGTCCGTGGAACTTGGAGCATTATGACAAATTGTTACCGCCACAGCGGTCAAAACCCTTCTGCCCTTCCGGGGTCAAACACATGACGACTACAGTGATTTCTGCACCTACGTACACCTGAGCCCAGGATATTCATTGATCCAGTGTAAGAGCCCGATCAGCGTTTTTACAGTTTGCTGTTGTTGTTGTTGTTAGGCAACCACCGAATAAGTACTAACATTATCTAAACACAAATCGTGAACGGTACGCTACCTAAAAGTTAATGGTGCAGTTTAAATTCGTGAAAAAGCTTATCCAAAATCTCAAGTGCTGCACTAATTCACCTCCCGGCCTGTTGTTTTCTGTTCAGGTCATGGTAACTTCAGCTGGTTTAATTATCTAGCTCCAGCAACAGCCACCACTGAAGGCCCCGCCTCTTCATCCATCCTATTGGACAATGGGGTTGGGGGGAGGGGGATGACAGGCATTTTTCCACTCCGAGTTGAAGGCATTTTAACTAGAAGCGGTCAGAGCGCTCCTGCAAAAACGAGAGGTACATACCTGCTTTCTCTCTACTGTCCATCAGGGGGCGACTCCTCTGGTTGTATAGAAGTCTATGAGAACATGACTCTACTTCTCTCTTGATTTATTCCCTCAGTAAACATTGTAAACATGACTTTATGGTCTCAATCTCTAGTTTAAAGTCTTCTTCAGTACAGCATGATGTTCATTTAGTAAATTATGGTCCTTTTAGAGTCAAATAGACCATAAAGCAGGGTATGCTTTAGGGCGGGGCTACAAGGTGATTGACAGGTCGCTGACACTACCAGAGCTATGTACGGTGTCTCTACGTCACTCCTCTTCAGTCCAAATATGGTCGTTTCCATTCACTGGTTGCAAAAAGCCAAGATGGCGACGACCAAAACCCTGAACTTGAACCTTGAAATCAACAGTCCACAAATCAAAGGGTCTACGTCCACTTCTTATACACCCTCTGTGGGTTGAACACAAGACTTTCCACAACGGGGGGGAAAAAAAGGTGCAAAAATTGCTTCACTCTCATTGAAAACAATTAAAAAAATAACCAGCGCGCTCTGTTTCGATCAGGGCCTAATGAAGGCACACCGCGATGTGCAGCGGCTTCTTTTGCAGGAGCGTGGATATGCTAAGTGCTCTCAGGCCGTTGGAGACTTCAAAAGACCCCGGCCGTGATGCAAATCCATTATGTCTGACCTATTTGTTCTCGAGAGCGAGCCCCTAAGAGCAGGATGCGCCGCGTAACCTGTTGAGTGAGCAACAGCCATCGGCTAAACTGAGAATCTGTCAGCATCATTTCTTTTCAACTCTTTTGAACTTGTGCATACAGTGCACTCACTCTCAGCTCCACACTTTACCAGCACAGTTAATGCATTCATTTTTTTTTTTTTTCATTCTTTCAATCACTGGCTCAATCACTTTGCAGGTTTTAAATCCGGAATGCGTCTTCCGCGCTTGTAGAAAACCTCTAATGCTGGCGCCGTCTCCTCCTCCTCGCATGTGTTCCACTTGGTTCATCTAGCAAGCCTTCTGGGACGGCCTCAAATACCACCACGGGTTGTAACAAACAACCCCTCAGGCGGCAGCAGCATCCTGTCCTCACTGGCGCCTTTCAGCACCAATCTGCCGCCTTTTTTTTTTTTTCTTTTTTTTTTCTTTTCTTGCTCCCGACCCCTCTACCTCCAGTCCTCTGCCAGTCCTCCAGCACATGAGAAGACGCTTTTTTTCTGGGTCCTGTTCACTGATCTTCCTTTCCCCCCTCTCATCTGCCCATCTCTCCCCTGTGCTCTGACATAGATCGTGGAAGAAATAGCATGCTGGTGTGAAGTAACGCGCTAGCTAGAGAGAGAGAGACGGAGAGAGAGAGAGAGAGAGACGGAGAGACGGAGAGAGAGAGAGAGAGAGAGAGAGAGAGAGAGAGAGAGAGAGAGAGAGAGAGAGAGAGAGAGAGAGAGAGAGAGAGAGAGAGAGAGAGACGGAGAGAGAGAGAGAGAGACACACACACAGGTGGATGTATTTGCATCTGCAGCGTGTGTAAGCTCGTAATTTAGTTTTCTCTCTGTACTGTATGACGTCGCCTCGTTTCTGCTCAGCAGTGGTGTGTTTTAAGCCCCAAAGGGCAGCACGTGCTTTTAATAGATGTCTCCCTTCACCGTGGAGAGTGACACAGGGAGAAGAGTTTTAATTGTGGTTTCAGGGCCCTTTTTATTTTTTACTCCCACGTGGGGATGTCGCTGTGTGTCAAAGCCGAGCCTCCAGGGAGCTCGTACTCTGAGCGAAGGTCTCTCTCCGTCGTTCCCCGCTCTTATCCCCCCCCACTCCCCTTTTGCTATCTCTCTGCCCTCTTTTTAACCGTGCTCCCTTCATCTTTGGCATTCATCTTTCCTCATCTACTTCAAGCTCTGTCTCAGCACTTCTTTCCTGCTCTCACAACATATATATATTCTCTCTGCTGTCTATCAATCTCAAATGTTTGTGAAATCTCTTCACGCCTCCTGAGGCCCGCGTCCTTCCTCGTGGTTTCAGGATGAGGTCAATCTAGGGCATTCTGACCTACAATCTAGTCGACAATAAACCCCAGTAATTAAATCGACCAATCATTTTGATATTCGATTCGTAATTTGAGTCGTTGATCGAGCGGAGATTCCAAACATTTGCTGGTTTCAACGTCTGAAATGGTTTTCTGTCTTTGTAAATTGAATGTCTTTGGGATTTGACCTGTTCGCTTGTCACAACAACCACTTTATAACCATATATGCATATCTGCTTGTGCATGCTCAGTCGCTCCTGTACACATCCTGATATGTGGAAGGGAAACATTGGCATGCATGCAGGAGCACGGCTGTAGATTTTAGTGCTCGCGTGGAACACCTTCTTATGTCTCGGGTGTTCATTTTAATTTCTGACCTTTCACCTGCCCCAAAGGGAGGAAGTCTGGCAGAGATAAATGTCAAAGAAAAAAGTGGTAGTGTCCTTGCCGGCCTACTTTTCCTGAAATTTGAATGCATAATAGGACAAAGTAAACAGGAGCATAGGGTTTTTACTCCAGCATACATCCTGTATAGGCTAACCCACTAAACCTGGACTGTTTTTAGGGGCTTCCTTTTATTTATTTAACCTTTTATTCATCCATTACATTCCAAAGAGAATTTACATGATGGCAGCGTACAGAAAAAAGACTTAAAAACAAAACGGTAAAAAGTCAAGAAAAATATAAACTTAAAAATAACAGCAAATTGCATCAATCAAAGACTTTTCCTACGTTCAATGAGCCTTCATCAAGTTTTCAAAAATCTTGGTTTTGAAATTGTCTAGTTTAAAATGTCTCTATACCTCACACCAAGATCAGGATCCAAAAAATGGTGGGGATTCTGGGGATGACGAACATAATTTGTCTAGAACGGAGGTTGCAGCTAGTAGAGAACATGGATGAGGAAGCAGTTTGTGTAATGTGGCCTTTACACAGAAAAATGTGCCAATGCTCCATTCTGCTGTTTATAAGGAGGACAAACCAACTTTCTCATACAGACTGAGCAGAAAACACGAATCAGAGACAAATCATTTATGAAACACTGACTCGAACAGTTTCAAAGAAGATGAATTTGCATGCCGATATATGTCGCTGATATATGTCGGTTGGTTGGTGCCATCAAATGTGTCATTAAAGCCAAAGTTATCGCGTCGATAGCCAAAAGTGGGATGTACCTTCTTTAATTAACAACATGCCGTGGTATCGTCTCAGTATTTTACCAATCACCTCATGCTCCTTGACTCGTATTCCCAAACTATTGGTCAGATGGGAGAAAACAACAAATATACATTCAGAATACTACAAAGCCAGACATGTCATCATGTGTTTGATAATTGATTGCCAGCACTGCCCCTTTTTTTTTTTTTTAGTTAATTACGGTTAATATCACCAAGTCGCACTGTGTATTCAAATTGTGTTATTCAGTGGTAAATAATGCAGAGTTGCAGATTAAAAACTACGTTGGACTAAAACTGACATTTGGACTAAATGTTTTCTGCACACGTTACTGGTGATACCTCACATTTTACTGCCCGCATTCTCAATTTTTTGGTTCGGCAACTTATAAAAACGTCGTTCTTCACCCTGTTGGTGGTGCATCCCACCAGCTTTTAGGCTTTTATTTATAATTATTTTGGCAAATGCTGTGTTCTAGCAGGACTTCATTGCGCTCTGGCTCTATGTCATTCTGCTTATGGTGGGGTTATTGTGGTGGTGGTGGAGAGTCCGGCTCCACCAGCTGTCAAAACCTGGCCCCATAATACAATGAGGGAGATTGTTGACCGGATTGGAGTAAATATCATATTTCTGACGGACACATCTGCAGCGTCTCAAACCAACGGGCCCAAAAATAGATCTTCAGCTATGAACATTCACAAATGCATGCCGTATACTGACTTTTAAATTACTGACATAGATTATGCACAGAACACGCTCTCTCTCTCTCTCACACACACACACACACACACACACTATGGCTTGTACGAGAACACATGGGCGCATCACGCACATTGGCAGCCGGAGCGTTAATGCATGGGCACATGCTGCCTACGCCTGATCTTGGAAGCTGGCCCATTGAGCTGAGAAGCAACAATGATTTCATTATATCGCCGAAATCATCAGATAGCTATGGTGTGTGTGTGTGAGTGTGAGAGAGACGCAGAGATAAAAAAAAAAGAGCATACATTCACGTGTCCTTTTAAGTGTTTGAATGCATGAATTGGCTGGCAGGCAGGCATTCCCCCTGATGGGCACCTGATGAGTGTGTGTGTGTGTGTGTGTGTGTGTGTGTGTGTGTGTGCGTGTGCGTGCGCGTGCGTGTGTGTGTGTGGCATCCTGAAGTCAACATCCAAATGAGTTTTGTCAGATGAAGGGCCGTTACTAACAGCTCACGGCCTCCCTCGTCACCTCCTCCCCATCTTCCATGACTAAGTATGAAGTCAGCTGACAGCCTTCATCGGTCGGGATGAGTAAAAGGGAATATTCGAGAATTGCGTAATAATCACAAGCACGTGTTTTTTTGTCACGCGCGCACAATTTGCTCATAGGCAACGGTACTGATTAGCATTAGCATCGTAAGGCCCGTTGGAAATGTGTAATTTGTCCAATTAAGATGTTTCCTGTTGACGGTACTTTAAGCTCCAAGCCGAGATTAGAATCACTTGATTGTTAGCTCACCACCGCTACATGTTTGCATTGTATGTAACTTTGTCTCTGTCCTCCGTCTCTAACACAGGAGGAGGAAATGTTCCGACCCAACATGTTCTTCCTTTTGCTCCTGCCGCCAATCATCTTTGAATCTGGATACTCTTTACACAAGGTACGTGTGTGTGTGTGTGTGTGTGTGTGTGTGTGTGTGTGATCTAAAATAAGGCACTCAAAATGGCAAATCAGCGTAAGTATGAAAACATAACATTTCATTTTACATGTTCTGTACAGAGCAAAAAGGGATTTTGAGATCTTGCGTGATAAGCGCTATCCATGCCGCTTTCGTCCTTAATATCCAAGGTGCTTGGGAGGCTGCGCTCAAGTCACGCCTGCTGTTTCTCAGGAACCCCAAAACAGTTGCGGTAAATTAAACAAAACAAACCAAAACTAAACTAAGTCAAAACCAAAATAAATGAATTCCCACCAGCGAATTCTTCATGGTAGCTTCATCTTTAGGTCGGCTGAACTTTCAACCGGATGTTGTGACGTCATCGAACAGAGAAAGAGTGGGACGGTTTGTAATGCTCTGTGTAGCCCTGCACTAAATCAATTAACTTCCCCTTGTATTTACCGTAGACTTACATCAGTGGAAGAAGGTAAAAGATATCTGCCGGCTGTGATCGGTGGTTCCCCGTCACTTGGCGCTCTTGCGCGCTGCAACGGAGTCGCTCTCGCTTTTGAGCTCGTTCCACATCAACAACAATTGGTCGGCGGCAACCTCTGGATTCTGAAACAAAAGCTTCATGCCTTAAACCTGCATTCTCTCTACTGACCATCAGGGGGCGACTCTGGTTGTATAGAAGTCTATGAGAAAATGACTCTACTTCTCTCTTGATTTATTCCCTCAGTAAACATTGTAAACATGAGTTTATAGTCTCAATCTCTAGTTTCAAGTCTTCTTCAATACAGCATGATGTTCATTTAGTAAATTATGATCCATTTAGAGTCAAATAGACCATAAAGCAGGGTATGCTTTAGGGCGGGGCTACAAGCTAATTGACAGGTCTCTACCAGAGCCGTATACGTCGTTGCTACGTCACTCCTCCTCGGTCCAAACATGGTCTCTTCCGTGCACTGGTTACAAAAACATTCCAAGATGGTGACGGCCAAACCGCCGAACAGCAGTCCACAAACCAGAGGGTGACGTCACGGAGACCACGTCCACTTCTTGTATACAGTCTTTGATTTGAGGGCGCAAAAAAACCTGCAGCACACCAACGTCCCCAAAGCAGCTCTGATCTGTCAGTTATGTTTTCCCTGTATGCTCACATGTTATCATAACTGAGGTTTAAAATGAATTGGCTTGTAACATTTTATTATTTATAGATGCATTCCACTCCACTACTCGCAGGGAAATGATGAATAATTCCTCCATACCTGCACCGGGTCCCTGCTTTGCATTGACATTCTCACTACTTCTGTTATGTAACGCCGCGCATGCTTCACATGTCGCGCTGCGAAACCCCTGCGAGTACTCATACGCTGTGTGTTCATGTATGTTCAGGGTAACTTCTTCCAGAACATCGGCTCCATTACTCTCTTCGCCGTGATCGGCACGGCCATCTCCGCCTTCATAGTGGGAGGAGGTATCTATTTCCTGGGGCAGGTGAGGATCGTAACAGTTTCCGTCAACAACCGTGGCGCTGCCAGGGCCTGTTGAGGGAAAGAGTTTGAACTTTATTAAGTATTTCCAGCATTTCCCTGGAAGAGCATTTGTTGCAACACACAGTGTGACAATGTGTGTTTTTATTTTTATTTTTTTTCCTCAGGCTGATGTGATCTATAAGATGTCTATGACTGATAGGTGAGTATTAGTTGGTATTAGTATGAGTGTCCAAAATGACTTCATGTGAAAACAAGCATTAGTATTTCTTAACATCATTCACTGGAACTCGACTTTAGGAGCCAAACTTAAGGGTTGAACGATTTACAGACGATCGGATAATCCAGCTGCCAAAGATTACTGGCGCACAAAACACTATGCACCTCCACACCCATTTCTTTTCACAAGAAGCTTTGGGTTGTTATTGTTCACATGTGTGTGTGTTTCCTTCTTGGTGTGTGTGTGTGTGTGTGTGTGTGTGTGTGTCTCTTGGGTTCAAGTCGGGCTTCTGCCTGTTCACCCCGCCTCACAGAGGAGGATGCGTTTCCCGTCCCATTCGTTTGGTTAGCAGGATATCTTGAAAGCTGCTCAACAAATTTGAATGACATCCAGAGGGGACTTTTTTAGTTTTTTGGGTGGGGGAAGTCCCAAAACGCATCTGATCTTTTTTTCTTTCTTTCTTGGATTTTCTTGTTCTCACACTGACTGTATTTAGACTAATTTCAACCCACAAATTCCACAATCTATTTTTATTTTCAACAAAGCGGCCTTTTACCATTCCTCCTATCCAGTAATTTAATAAAAGATTTCCCAAATTTTGCACTTGATGTGTGAAGATTACCCTGAAAAAGTGAATTAATAAAGTTTTAGTTTGGTTATTTTAAGTTGCAAGACACAGCAAACATAATGCAGTGACACAGTAAAGTGGATTGTGCATTCAAAACTTAAAAAAAACAAAAATAGTTCTAAAAAATAAAGTTCATTAAAAAAATGTTTTTTAAATATTAGTATTTTTGTGCTTTTCTAGAATTGTTTACCAAATTGTTGCAGGTCGTTTGTATAGCACCATTCTTTACAGTTGCATGACATTTCATGGTGCTTTCCCCGAATTGTTTACTAAGTTGTTGCAGGTGGGGCCCATCAGACACAGACTGCCATAACTCTTAAATGCATTGTGTAATTTTAGCCAAACTTGGATGAGAAATGCGTCCGTGTAAAAAGCCAGTCGACCTCCCTAAACATTGCTTAACAATAACAATTTGTAGGATTGTGTCGCCTGAGCGAACGCGTGCTTCCTTGTGTGTGACTCATTTCCTGTCTGCCTCTCTCTGACCTTTTACATACACAAATTATCTGTGTTGTGTCCCTTTGTCTCCCATATTTATAACCATTTTTT